>CM017321.1:53604736-54204736 GCA_006937295.1 Carpinus fangiana
GGGGGGGGTTACAGGGGCTTTGGTTGAGAGAGACAGAAAATATTATAGAATTGAAATACAATATTTTTATTTTTAGGAGAGTTAAGATGACTGCAAATCTTGAAAAGGGAGAAAAAAAGCTAGTTTTTGCGTGGAATATTTATACCCAAACTTTGAATTTAAAAAACTGTAAAAGTTTGAAATTTTGGGGAAAACTTTTAACATCTGGTAAGCTGAATTAATTATTTAGTTTTGCACCTATTAAAAGGCGAGAATTTATGCTATAATAATGATATATTGTTAATTTTATTTTTTAATATTATAAAAATGGACTCCACCCTTTTTTAAGTTTTAAGTGTAGATTTAATGTAATAAAAACCAATGAACAGAAGCAGAAGAGGAAATACTGGTAGATGGCTAGCAGATTAGCAGCAAATTGATACTTGTGTATACATTTTTTTGTTTTTTTTTGTGGGGGGGGCGGTGTCCAGTTCATTAGATTAGAGAGGCAAATACTACATTGGCATCCCCCACTGCTAGATTCTTGTTTTTCTTTTATTCTTTGGATAGCTTTATTGGGGTTATATAAATGATGAGTGTTGTATATTTTTATTGTTGCTGTTTTTTGTTGCTGGCGGTATGTGTGGATGGATGATGGTGGACACCTAAATGTTGCAAAAAATAGGGCCAGCTTCAGTACCTAATTAAATGGTGAGCCTCCCTCTTATCCCTTTCTGTAATCAATTCTTAACTTACCTTTCCCTATTTAGTGTGTTGTGGTATATCAAATCAATTAAATGTGAGTATAGATCCTGGGAAATATTGTTGTTATTCTATATTGAAGGCGCGGATGGCCAGAGGCAGCAAACACCTGGGAGCCTTTAGAGAATCTCCAGGCGTGCTCTGATGTTATTGATGCATTTGAAGAGAGGTACTCCCTTTCATTTCCTTTCCATGATTTACACATCTTCATTTGGTTGGTGAGAAAATCAGAGGTAAAAGGAATGCATTTGCTAACAATTTTTGTGGCTAAGTTCACAAAGGAAAAAATAATAAACTCATTTACTTCTAGATTGTTGTTTGGCTGAGCTTAATTGGGCTTATTTGTTTTATCAACAAACAATAGCTGCAAATGTAAAGCTTTAAATCCATTTTCCCTTCCCTCACTCTCCTTATCAATTGAATGAAGGCATGTTAGAGTCTATCAATTGATTGTAGTTTTTCTATTTATGAATGTATAATTTGTTCTGCTTCTGGTTTTGAAGCACACGATCAGGAAAGCATCGGAAACGCAAGCGCAAACATGGGACACCCAATACCCAACCCAAGAAGAAGCAGCAGCATTCCAACATTGCTGACTATGACGTAACAGATGTAGAAATAAGCATTGTTAGTGAAACTGTGAAAACTGGCCCTCCCAACAAATCAAGCCTTACCGATTTTTGTGCTGTCCCTCAATCTACTCATGAAGGAGATAGTAAGGGTGACATGAAAAATCTTGAAACTGCCAAGCAAATTGGTGTTGAGAATGGTTGTGGGAATATTTTCCAACAAATTGATAACAGCAAAGATGGAAATGAGTATGATCCAAAGCTTAGTGAGCTTAAAACAACAATGTTTACCAACGAGGTCAGCATGGATGAGCTTGCAATACATTTTGAAGAAGCCAAAGCTTTGGAAGGTGATGGCCCTGTAGACGGGGTTTCCAAGGCTGACTGTGTTGAACCAGTTCAGAGCAATCGCCGCACAGGAGCTAAGAGAAGGAAGTCTGGTTCTGTGAAGAGGTTTAAACAAGAGTCATGCCCGTGTGAACCAGTTGTTACACATATTGCTAATACAAGAACCAGAAGTGGTGGCTCTGGCGGTAGAGTTCAAGCACCTGGGACTGGAAATCCTGGTTTCCCAGGGGAGAATTCAAGTAGCAGGAATGGGATTGGTGGTTTAAAAAATGCATCAAATATCACCAGGATTGTCAGGCCAATGGGCTACTCAGCTTCTATATCAAACAATGTCCAGGACGTGTTAGTAACCTTTATGGCCGTGAGGTTTGTAATCCGACTCAATTTTTAGTTCTCTATACTGTTAAGAATAGGTTTGTCATTTGTTTCTCCTAATTGTAAAATATTCCAGAGTTTTTTTTTTTTTTTTTTTTCAGTCCAGGTATAGATAATGCATTTCAGAGATCAGGAGAAATGCACTCTATTAGATGTATACTACCAGTTATCTATACTGAACATCAGTTTCTTATCAAGTTTGTGGGAAAGATTTTTCCTTAAGTAAAAGAATAAATAGAAAGTTATAGAGCCTCAGTTGTCAACATATGCCAAAAATCTTGTGGTCTACAACTGGGTTCTGCGTAATATCTGCATATGTGTTTTTTTTTTTTTAGTTTAGATGTGATTGAGCTTATCTTTTGTTCTCCCTACTTTGATCTAATAGTAAATTCCATTCAGACAACTTGTGGAAGATTTTGGTGTAGTCATGGATTGCTTTACATGATATTGCATCAAATCTTGGAGAATTAGATGTAGATTTGTTTTCTTCTCTACTTGGATGGCTTTTCTACAGCTTTACCTTAGAATTTTAGTCGCTTAAATATCTTGGACAATGCAAGTGCAGTTTATAGTTATGTCAATCTGGGACAGATTTTATGTTTGACTAGTTATTGTCTTTTCCAACCTTTTGGTATTGTTTGGAACATTGCTCGCTCTCAATAAAGCATTTGTGATTTTCTATTCACCACTTGAACCAGGAACTGTTTCTAAAAGTTGCTGATGTGGTATCCTTTTATGTTTGCTAGAGTTTAGTAAGGAGCATGTTGAGCAAGGAAAAAATCTACTTTGTTTGTTGATTAGAGAGAGAGAATTTGCTCTTCTCCCCTTATAAGCAGAATTAGAGAGGAGTTTCAAGCCATGGACCAGCGCAGGCAACAAAAATTAGTCCAATAAATATAAAGTTATAGTGCCTTGGAATTAGAATTTCTAGCCAAAGAGGATGGATGACATGGTTATGTATGTTAATGGGAAGGGGACAACTGGAGATTGTGACTACGGAAGTTAGAAGTTGGTAAATAGGATCAGTTAGATAGGTTAATTTCAATAGTTAAAGATTTTAGGTCATGGTTATAGTTATTAAAGATAGCATTCCAACTTTTATGTTTGATCTTATTTTTCTTTCAAAAAACTGTTCTAGGGATTTCTTTGCAAAATATTATAAGAAATCAAAAGTTTGAATATTTTGTCAAACTTTAGGTCTAAGTTAACATACAATCTCAAGGTTGTGGGATTTTACCATATGGCTGCACTTAATTGACCCTGGAGTTTTCCCTCCCATGGTTTCTATATACTAGAGGTATTCTAGTATACTTTTTAGGGCCTGTTTAAATAAACATGGTTTCAGTCTCATTAAATCAGAAGAAAACCAAGTATTTCATATCAGAGATGGGTGATTTAATAGATACTGGTATTTTATTGTTGAAATCCATGGTTGCTTGGTTGAGTTTTTTCTATTTTATTCTTGGTTGGGTTTAGTCTAGGTCTTATTGTATTCTGTGCTAGTTTTCTTATAAAAAGCTGGGATCTTGTAGAATAGTTTGACATATGATGATTTTTTTTTTTTTTATAATTTTTTTTTCTGTTCTTTTTTTATTTTTTTTTATTTTTTTATTTCCATTGGTGTGACTCCATTGATTCATCTAGGAGAGACCGTAGAAAGCCCTACTAAAGTTTAAGGTTTTCTGTCTTTCTTATTCTTCTTATCATGGTTGCGTGATAATTTAATGTGCTGCTGTGCGTACATTCGTACATTTAACCCACAGCCAGCCCCTCTTCGAATGCAACTAGCCAAGACTTTTTTTTCTTGTTTGTCATTTTTTTTGTTTTCCTATATATTCTAAGTTGCTCGAAATTTATTTTACTTTTTGTGAATGTGTGATTTTCAAATGTTGTATATGTAATTTTTTCTTGTCTCCCACCAGACTAATTGACTTGTGCCATTTATGGTTGATATTATATAACTGCTAGTGCAATATCTAAGGCAAATAATGTTTAATGCCAAGTTTCAATCAGCGTAGCATGTCATTGAGCTTATCTTTTTCTGTTTCATAATTTGCACCAGTATACAAATTGTATAAAATTGTCAATCAGTCTTATTTTACATAGTAGCTTACCTCTAATATTTTTTGTATGGAATATGTATTCATCACATATATATGTATGGGGATGGATCCTTTGACATTGGTGTAAATTAAAGCTACCATTGCACCACTTCGTTACTTTTTCTGGGAACAATATTTTTCTAAATCCACCATTGTATTTCATACGTTCTTATATGCCTACTATACTCTGAATATCAAGTTGAGATCATGAGCTATGTTGTCCATGTAGTGGTGAAAATTGAACTTTCTTTAAATAGAGAAGTATAAGACTGGATCATATAACTGCTGAAGATGTATCTCCCTTTGATAATTGGTACGCATGGTATACTGATTTGGATCCCTTTGATAATTGGCATGCATGGTGGATATGTAGAAAGCATTTGATCCAACTGTGGATTTGGAGTACGATGGACCCTACAAAAAGTTATTGAGTGGTTTAGGAATAACTTGATCTTGTGTCAGAAATTTGGGAGGTTTTCCTTCTGATGCCAAAAAAATTCGGCTGTTTGTGGTGCATACAAGTTATCATTAGTTAACAAAATTCTCGTGTTGTGGACAATTGCTAGAAAGGAATATATCAGGGTAGTTGAAATAGTTTGGTGACTAGGAATCAAGTAGACTTAGTGCATACAGCAGTAATGATAGACAATCTATTTTCTTTTTTTGGTTAGGTGTTTCTCTTGTATACTTGGGTGTGCCCTTTGATTTTTAATGAATTTCGGTTAGCTGTTAGAAAAAAACAGTAATGATAGACAATCTTTATGCTTACACAAGTTGATGGATGGTGGGAAGAACTAAATTGATTGATGGCTATACATTTCGGTACATCAGATGAGTAAATGCTTACAGTAGTTGACAAATATATTAAGCTTGAAGTTGTAATAAGTTTCTAATTTTAATCTTTTAAAATATTTTTAGGGAACATCTCTTATAGGAGTGAAAGATGGCATCTCAGCTAACTAGGAACAGCCATGGTTGTAGAATCTTATCATGCCTAAGTTGAGAGCAGGGATGGCAATGTTGCCATTATCCCCTTTTTGGATCAGCAACCGATGTCTTGTATTTATGAAGAAATATTTCTTCCCCTGTTTAGACCATGAATGCTCTGCCCCAATCCCCTGCTCCATACTAAGAGTTGTCTCCCTGAGTCTGTATGCATTTCCTCTAGACGGGGCTAAATGGGTCAGCAAAAAACTAAAGTTTTGTCCCCTAAGCTCAGCTGCCCTGACAAGACTGATGGTCTTCCTTGATATATGTATATATGTTGTGTACATGTATGTTTGTGCACGCACACACATCCATATAAAGGCACACCTGGCACATATATAGTCAAGAATACTTTAATCGTGGGTAGGTCTCTTATCGGAATATAGATAATACCTCTTTGCTCTAGCAATTAATTTAACACCCTTTTTAAACTGTTATGCAATTAGCCCTTACTGGATCCCTGGGAAGCACAAACTTCTTTCTTTTCTTTGTTACTATACCGTGCTTTTTTTGTTTCAAAAGCTACTTCTAAATTTTGTCTGTTCCCATCTCTGCCCCCCCCCACCCCCCCTTTCTCTCTTTCTCTCTCGAGCATGATTTATTTGTTTTTATGCTTGAATTAACACTGATATTACACTTAAAGTTGCTTTAGGGCTTGCATGATCAGTAGGCATTTCGTTGTTGGAATATTATCATGTGTCAGAGTCTAATATTCTTGCTGGATCTTCATCACTTCACTCTTGATTTTACCAACAAGGCTAACTCTTTCTTCTATCATACCATTACTACATTTGATATTTCCTCATAAAAAATCATACCATTACTACATATATAAAAAAATTTATGAAGTTTTTTTCTAAAATTTTTGGAGTAATTTACTTCTTAGATATGAATGATAAGTGAGGGGTTGTATCATTTCAGCTGTATGTGGTATATATGCCATCTTATATATGACACGTACATTTGGCAACCTAGGCATTTTGCAATGATGTTTCTGATTCTATTAAAAGTTTGCTTCCCAATGAATGTGTCGACTATTTTGTTTATAAAAGCCTGCACCTGGACATTGCTTACCATATTATTATGATTAATCTGGAGGACATGACTTAGAGCTTTAGTTTCCTGGTGCTAAGTTGAGCAAAGTATGTAATTCAGTTGAATAGTCATCTTCTAACTCTGACGGACCTCATTGGAACTGTTGTCTACTTTTTGGGCCCATTGTGTTTAGAAAGACACTATATTGCTTTAAGGTTTATGTTTAACATAGAACTAATAAAGTTGGTGGTTTAATTGAGAAGGGAAGTGGGAAATATGCAAGTTGGTTAACAGTTTGTCCATACTTGAGCACATAACTCAATTGACTAAATGAGTCCATTATGTATATTCGAGATGTACCCTGAGCTAATTTCTCTCTCTCTTCTGGTAGGTTTTTTCTGATTGTTCTTGTGCATGGATTTAGTCAGTAGTGTGAGCACTGATGCTTGTAAGCATTAAATATTATCATCCCTGGGCAGCAAGCTGTGTGGATGGAAGTATATGCTTATATTCAGGCTCAACTGTATCCATGAAGAAAGCCTTTGAATATTTAGATTGTCAGTCGTGGAAATTTCTCAAATGATTAAAACTGGGAGAATAAAACAGGATTTCTCAATGCTGAAATAATATCAACCACTATAGTTCACTGGACCTCTCACTTGGATTGATCTTCATTAAGAAGTAAATTGGTTTGAAATAAAAACTGGTAGAAGCTGCTTGGTCTGATGAACTTTGCAAATTTGAAGTCCCTCATAATGTGGGCTTTTGATTGGATTTAGTAAATAGTTGGTGAATTCTGATCATGTCAGGATGCTTGATTTTTATTTTTTATTTTTTCCTTTTTTTAGTAAAGAGATCTAGAAGTAAGCATTTCAGCTTTTTTTATTGGATCGGTTTGTTCATATGGATGTCATGTTTCTCTTTACATGCTTCTATAGGCTGATTATTGTGTTGTTGCTTTTATAAAGGTCTGATGGAACAGAAGTGGTGGTGGATAACAAGTTTCTCAAGGCTAACGATCCTCTTCTGGTAATTGACTCTCTTTGTTGTGATTCTGATCTTCCTTATCAACATTGCATTTGGTGTCAATTATAAATGAAATATTGTTGTTAGTCTGTTGCACTATTTTTCTGACCTATATTATTCTCTTTCCAGTTGATCAATTTTTATGAGCAGCATCTGCGGTATAGTCCTACATCATCCTTGGACAGAGGTATAGATGGAGAGTGAGTGTAGCCAGATCTGCATCATCTTTTCAGTTAGCTGTATACTGGGTTGTACTTTTGTAGTTGCAGCATAGTGCAGGATAACAAATGCAGTAATAATAGTGTAAAACTTAGTTATATAACAGTAGCCCCTGTCTCTCTTTTTGCCTGCATGTCTATTATCTGGATAATTAACATGAAGATGATCAGAAACTCGAGTTTACGGGCAACATTCTGTATTTTCTGATGAAAATCATTTCTGTTCAGTGACTCAGCTTCCTCTCCATTATTTCTATACTCCCATGTGTATATGTTTTTCTGCATGTGTGTGCATGTACTATGTAAAATGCATGGAATTGCCACCAAAAACTGTAGGAAATGAAGCTAAATTCTAAGAATAGTCCTAAGAGGGGGGAAAATAAATCATATTGTGTTCCTTAACATAACTGTGCTGTCAGGTGATTGCAGCCTTTCCACTATTTTCTTTTTCATTTTGGACAGAGCTGCACAACTATTCCATATCATCATGTTTTGATGATATTATAATACCATCAAATTTTATTTATTTATTTATTTATTTTGTTTAGAGGAGAAATAAAATGGGGTTGGATGGGTTTTAAGGGCTACCAGTTGACTTTAAACTGTGGATACAATATTATCCGTTTCCACAAAGGCATCCAACTGCTCCAACTCCACGCCTGATTTACATTTTTTTATTAAATTCCGCCATCTAGGAGGCCTTGATTAATTCTTCAGACAAAAACAATTGATCCACAATGCTGAATTATTCCTTAAAAGCACTCAAAAATTCATCCTCCATGGAATGTAATGCATAAAAAATTCCTTGTAGAGCTAATTTCGTTCTCGATTAATCTTTGAAAAATTCCTGTTGTCCTCCAAGCTAAATTCAAATGCTACACAACGGTAATGCTGATGTAGAGGTTGGCATTGCTCAACTAACCAAACAAAACAATCAAACTGCTTAGAAGTCATCTCCACCTGCAACTACCACAATGCTATATATATATATATACCATATCCAAGTACTTTAAAACCCTCAAGATAGGTTGAAGGCGTAATGGGAGAGAGAGGGCCATCACCACTGGTGCCTTCTCTAGTGGTGGCAGCCTTGGGATTGTTCCTGTGTGGACCTACCCTACAAACCTTTCTGGAGTCTGTGCTCTCTGTAACTAGGATTGGAGCAGACGCAGAAGGCATTGCCGCCTTCTCTGTTCTGATACTGCTGCTGCTTTTACTTTTGCTGCTTTTACACTTGCTCTCTTTGTTTTTTCCCACTCTGGGCATGCCATCTCTTTCTGTCATCCAGCAACCCAATAGCTCTGGCTATGATGCTGATGGCTTTGGGCTTGGATTTGGGACATTTCTTTTGGTTTTGCTCTTCATTATTTTGTATCATCTTTTCTGAGATCTTATCATCATCAGTAGATGGGCATGTGATGTGGGCATGCTTTGTGTTAAGCATATGTAAGAAAAAGAAAAAAGAAAAGGTTATATAAGGGTTGATTACACACCAACAGACATCCCAAATTATGACTTTTTTTTGTTTTTGTTTTTGTTTTTTGAGGTTGCTGCTGGAATGCTATAATAAAGCATTATTCTATGCATGCAGGCGTGCCCCTTCAAAGTTTCAAAGACTGCTAGCAGCCTATAAATAACCCAAGCCATGCGAAGGGTTTCATTACAATATTATAATTCATTATAATAATAATAAGTTCAATTATTATTTGCAAAAAAAAAAAAAGTCTTAGAAAAGAATAATAGATAATTATAAATAAAAAAGATTATAGAGGAAATCATTATATTAAAAAAAAAATGTTGATTTCTACTCTACGGTAATGGTTGGGTGGATAGAAATAAACCAACATTAAACAACAAAAAACAGTTAAAAAAAAAAATGCTACTTGTTACATATTTAGCCGCCCTAAATCCATTTATAAATTAGTTTTTTGTTCTTTTTCAACATACTTTTTATTAAGAGGTAATTACATTTTGCCCTCATAAACTACAGTGCCTTAATACTTTTTCCCCATAAACTACCAATTATGACACTTGACTCTATCAAACTACTATCTTGTAACACTTTCCTCCCTTCTGTCAGTCAAAGGGACGATCAACGGAGAGAGAATTTTTTTCTTCCATTTTTGGAGGGTATAAGTGTCATTTTGGTGATTTGAAGTGGGGCAAAAATGAAAAAAACAAAATTTCTCTTTATGTTGACCGTCCCTTTGACTGACAGAATGAGGAAAAATGTCATAAGATGTTGGTTTGATGGAGTCAAATATCATAGTTAGTAGTTCATGGGGAAAAAGTGTCAAGGGGCTGTAGATCATGGGGAAAAAGGTAATTACCCATTTTATTAACTATTGTTAGTGATTTTTTTTTTTTTTTGGTGGCCTATTTAACGATTTTAGTTACCTAAAACCATTTAAAATGTTAAATTTTGGTTCTTGGGTGGGAGGTAATATTATTAATTTTAGTGCAGTATTTAAAATTATTTATTTAGTGTTGATGCTTATAATTCTAATTGGAATATTTGGGCTTAAGAAGGTTCATTTTGCTTTCAACTTAACCATTTATCTTCAAATTTTCAAGATTATTTTCAATGACTACTACATACGTAAATAATTTTTACCCATATTCAAAACTTATCTTATAGATCTACTTACAAACAAATTATTTTAATTTATCTATTTGTTTTCTTAATTCCCCAGCTTTAATGTTCAAACCTTATATGTCGTGTTTTAATTCTTGGCGGATCGCATGAAAGTAACATTAGATTATAAAAATAACAGTTTCCTTGGCACAATTTTACCATGCCAATTGTCACAATTTTAACACTTCTAAAATGTCACCCGTCAAGATTTATGCACCCTAAATTTCCTTTCTCAAGGTTTCTGTTACATATATGATATATGTGTGTGTCTCATTTGTCACAATTTTAAATTGGGAGAAGGAAATAAGAGAAGGAAATTAGAACTAGTGACTTCTGCTACATAAAGCAAGGCCCCCTACTGATTGAACTATCCCATAAATCAGTAAGTGTTATGGTAATTTGACAACACAAAAATACACAACAATAAAACAAGTAAAAAAGGAAGTTCTAACAACCCCCTCCAAAAAGGAAGAAAAAAAAAAGAAAAAGCTAATTCTTTGGAATATTCTTCCCTACAATCTTTGCCGGAGTTATCCTTAAAAGATTTCCTGGCTTACCGGGAAGAGCACCTTTAATCATGACAACATTAAGATCATTGTCAACTTTGACAATCTTAAGCTTTCTGATCTTTGTCTTGGTTCCTCCCATCCTTCCAGGCATCTTCTTTCCCTTGTATACACGACCTGGTGTTGTTCCAGCACCAATGGATCCAAGAGCTCTATGACTCTTGGAACCGTGGGTCATTGGACCTCTTTTAAAGTTGTGCCGCTTGATTCCACCTGCAGTAAAATTAAACAAAAAAGAGGTACAACTAGAGTCGAGCCTTAAGATAACTTGAAGACAACGCTATATCTACAATATGAGTGCCCCATTGGACATTAGAGCTTTGAAACAAAGAGAAATTGGAGCTGAAGACAGTATGGAGTAGACTAATTCTCAACTGTGGAAAGACATTATCACAGGACGTACTCAAAGTGAAAACATAAATGGGTCCCACATATTTTATGATTTTATTCATTGAAACCACTCAGCTAAGAGTAAATGGAACAGGGGATCGAATATATAAACCTAGGCCTGGAGCCTTTTTAAAAGCTACTTCCACTATATTTTTCCGGCAGTAATGGTTATACATTGAGAAACTTTCTCCATCCAAGAACGCTTCAAATGATTGTAAGGCTATTATGGAGTAGACTATTGATTGATTTGTTTCATTGCAAAAGAAACATTAGTTTCAAAAACCAATGTTTCTACACATCTTTGTGAGACTAGAATGCAACTTTGGACAGATACATCCAAGCTTGAAGTAGAGTGCTGGTAACTAGATGCCCTTATAAACCTCTATATCTTCTCCTTACAAAATTTGGCATGGCTGAAATCTCCTATGAACATTATAATTTTAGAAATTAGGAATCAAACAAAAAATGCAATTAAGAACCAAGATGCATAGCTGAAAGTTCCATATCCTGATATTTTATCTGGCTCAGTGCTTGCAAGAACCAAAAATACAACAGGGAAACATCAAACCTCACTGTGTGTTGAACTGTTTTTTTTTTTTTTTTTTTGGGGGTCTACATTTCAACAGAGAAGAAATTATGAAGTTCAAGTCTCTTGGCCCCAAAAAAAAAAGAGCCGAGGGCAATACTGCCAGCTCATATGGATGAAGGAGGCAACCTCCGAAATTGCAACATAAAATAAGAGCCGAGAGATATATTGTTAATCAAACATAATGCATATTTAGAAAGAAAAAAAAAAAGAAGAGAATATTTTATCCTTAGTTTTCTTGGCAGTCGAGCAATATTATATATAACCAGAAAGAGGAATATAAGAAACCTGTAATTTTTTGTATTCTATTCGGTTTCATACATTTTCACAAGCTGCTAGAGGCAAAGAGAGGATAAAATCCAAAATTTTCACCCGCCATGTTTCCCAACAAAGGGAAAAAGTACGTGTAATGAACATGGGGGCAAGCAGTAAATCATAACATCATATATAGCGAATTGGGCGTATGGTATAAGTTAACTCCTAGTACAACAATGAAAGCATACACAATTGAAGCAGAGGTTCACAAAGGTCTTATTGTGCTCTGCTATCTTCTCTCAGGCCATCTCAATGGAAGGAGTTGCTTCCATTGATTACGACAGAGTTTATGGACCATGGTCATTACACATAGGATAATGCCATGTTTGTTTGACCCTAGGCTTTCTTTCCGCCTCACAAAATGCAATTTACACGAAACTAAGGTGCTCAGGTGCTCTGCTCCAGCACTGTATCCCCAGACTAGAATCAATCACCATTTCTAGATTGGAAGGGATCACACGCCAGGTCTTTCTAATAAAGCTTGCCAATCCCTTTATACAATAATAAAACTAAACTTGCCCATGTTTTATAGAACTAAAATATATTCATGAATCCTTCACTACCATAATAATTTTGGAAAGAAAAATGAAAAGAGAAACTCTCAAACTCAAATACCCATTGAAACCTGAAATATGCCAGATATTCTTTGCAACTAAAAAGAAAGGAAAAGCGGTAACTGCAACTTCTAGGCACTCAGGCAGTCAAATGATATAAAGAATTGCAAGTCAAAATCTTAACCTTTTCTTTTCACGAATAAATGAAAATTGTCCTAGTATTTAACAAAAAGTCTAGAGGATTATCAACGCATTGAGCTATTAATCCAATGCGACATGTAACAACTTGATGTATGAGTACTGTTAATCCAATGCGACCATGGCGCTCGAGTCAGACACCCTTTGTAAAAGGGAATAGGATGAACCCAGCATAAATTAAAAGAACAAAAAAATCAAAGAAGATTAGTCATGACAGGATGTGGCATGAGTTTTATCAGAAACCCGGAGCTTCCCATACAAACACAGCACTACAAGTCCCAGGTGAATTCAAAAAGAAAGGTTTTTTTTTTCTTCCGAGTAGAAAAGGAAGTTATATACTAACAAGTAACAACATCAATGAAGAGCAAAATGGGAGGAGAGAGAAAGAGAGAGGGAGAGAACAAAACCTTGAAAACCCTTGCCAATGGTGGTGCCGGCGACATCAACAAGATCACCCTCCTTGAAAATTTCATCAAACACAAGCCGCTGGTTGGGCTCAAAGCCATCCACGGACACCAAGCGAAACTCCTGAAGATGGCGCATAGGAATGGCATCCACCTTCTGTAAATGACCCAGCTCTGGCTTTGTGAGCTTGCGGTCCCTGACTCTCCGGTAGCCGACCTGGACGGCGTCATAGCCGTCGGTGGCCTCGGTCTTGACCTGGGTCACGATGTTTCCTTCTTTAAATCCCACCACGGTGACCGGGACGACCTTGCCGTTGGACTCGAAGTAGCTCATCATGCCCAGCTTGGTCCCCATCACTCCCACGCCTGCCTCGTAGCCCATTCTGACCACCATGCCCCTCCCTTTCCCGCTGCACGGTTTAAAACGGTGCGGTTGGTGCAGCTGGAGGAGAAAAGGATTACTGCCGCCGTTGTTGATGAAAGAGCATTTGAGAGAAAGGGGATGATTGTGAGCATTATGGGCAATTGGAATCGCTGCTCTGCAAATCGATACTGATGGCATTGACATCTTTCTTCCTTCCTTTCTTCCTTGCAGTGATTGATTTTGTTTCCTCAAAATTCCAAAAGAAAGAAGAATCACTCACTCACTCATTCTCACTCTCACTCATCAAAGGAATTATGGATAGCACCACAAACAGCTGAGGCTATGTCTACTTTCTTCTCTCTTATCCAAAAGGATCTACGGGAAAACGGAAGCGGCAACCTACGGAGCTTTGTGCTCTTTGGGCCGACCGGAAGGATGGTTTTAGGCCCATATCTAATTTCTGTCTGGGCTTTTCTGAAAGGATAGTTTAGGCCCATATGCATATATATGTGATATATACGATATTTCGCAGACCGGCGCTGTGATATTTCTTTCTGTCGTGATGGAGGAGGAGGACATCTTTGATTCCTCTGTGAACCTGGAAGAAGCTCACTTCAAGGAAGGCTATTCCGAGGGCTACGAGCACGGTCTAGTTGGTGGCAGAGAGGATGGCCAACAGGTGGGCTTGAAAGTGGGTTTCGAGACCGGGGAGGAGCTCGGCTTTTACGATGGTTGCATCCACGTCTGGAACTCCGCGATTCAAGTCGATCCGACTCGGTTCTCGGATCGAGTCCAGAAGACGATCAGGCAGATGGAGGAGTTGGTGAAGAAATACCCGGTTATGGATCCGGAGAACGAGAGCGTTCAACAACTGATGGAGGGATTGAGGCTCAAGTTCAGGGCGGTTTCTGCGACTCTGGGTGTGAAATTGGAGTATGTTGGATACCCCAAAACAGCACCGGATTCTGGATTCTAAGGAGATTGAGTTTTGAGGGGTTTTTTTTTTTTCCTCTATATCTCTGAAGTCTGAGGTCGTAGTGTAATGTGTAGTTTGAAATTTTTGGTTGTTATTTCTTTGTTTGTTTACAAATAGTAGTTGAATAGTATTTCCTCTATTTCTTTTTTGTTAATTTGTTTTCGCCAGTATGAAGGTCAAGGGTTTGTCTCGTCTGAGTTCTTGAATGTGGGAATTGAGGACGAGTGTTTGAAAGATGTGGGTGTGTTTTGTGAGAATTTGGACGGTGCGTTTGTTAGCAGGGATATTGGGTTTAGCTGGGTTGATGTTCGGTATGAATTGGAAGGTGGGTTTTTGTTTTTGGATTAGGCGTTGGGTTCGTGTTCCCTTTGAGAAGATGTATCTGAAGATTGGAATTTCATCCAAGTTTTTCAACTTGAATGATAGTTGTAAGAGCATTCCCAGCTATAGAGAGTCTGTTCCATATGTATAGGAAATAGGTCCAAAAAATTACAAAAAAGGTCCTACAATAGATTTCCTAAACATTAATATGCTACAGTGAAACCTTATATATAAGGCTCCACTTTAGCGGTCCTTGAGAAAATTATAATCATAAAAAATAATTCTCTCTCCTCTCACATATTTTCACGCAATCATCTCCCTTATTTTTCTTCTTCCTTCTTCTCCGCCCTCTTCTTCTTCTTCACTTCATCTGGACACAAACCAAATCTCCATCTTCAATACTACATCTTCACTCTCACGGCCACTCAAAGGATTTACACCCAAAATTAACAGCAAATAAAACCCACAAAATTAATCCTCCCCAAAGAACTTAAATCGCTCCAGAACTCAACAACTCAACCAAAACTCAAGAAACTCAAGATCCATTCGGCCAAACCATCTCAAAACAGATTCTAAGAAAACTTCAATTAGAACCGAAACTCAACACCCAACCAGCCACTGAAGACAATAAAAAATCCTCAAGAACATAATTGATTACCCAAATCGAATACCCAAAGAATCAACCCCATCACAATCAAATACCCATAACTAAAGGAAGGAGAATTTTACCCAAGGAATGATTATGAGCTCAAAAGCCGCAACTGGGCTGTCCAGCCACTCACGGCTTCACCGTGGCCGTCTACTAAGCTTTCTCTCTCTCACTGTCTGTTGGGGGGAAAGTGAGGAAGAGAGTGAGATTGAGAAAGGGAGAGAGGTGTGGCTAGGGGGAAAGAAAAGAAAGGAAAAAAAAAAAAACCCAGCAAGGGAGAGAAGAGGGAAGAAGAAGCTACGAGAAGAATATGTTGGGGGGAAAGTGAGGCAGAGAGTGAGATTGAGAAAGGAAGAGAGGTGGGGGGGAAAGAAAAGAAAGAAAAAGGCAGAGGGTGAGATTGAAGAAGAAGCTACGGGAAAATGGGGAGAGAGAGAAAGTTTGTTTAATAAAATAAAAGAATAAAATAAAAAAGTAAAATAACAAAAATAATATTTTAATTATATAGGGAAGCATTTAAGGAAGCTGTTGGAATACATTTTGACATAGGGAAGTAAAAAGTAGTTTGAATCCTTAAATATAGGGAATGGGACGAGGAAGCTGCTGGGAATGCTCTAAGAAACTTCACGCGAACAGAACTTCGGTGATAGGATAGTAAAGCTTCATATTAAGGCTGTTCAGAGGCAGTGATTCTGGAAACTTTGTGGGTCATTTAGGCGATCCGATTGTGTTTGAATCTTCGGGAGACTCTTAAGAAAGAAAGTCTTGGTGAATTTTTATGCTTGCAGATAGGGTTTCTTGACGGATGGATTTGTGTGAGTTTGAATGGCACTGGTGATTCACATTTGGGAATTCTCAAGCCTTTTACTTCTGCTGAGATTATCCTACATTTTTGGTCCTTTGTGTTCTTGCTTCTGAGCATATTCTATTCTATACTGCAAGTTCCTTTCTGACTGTTCCTAATGAAAGTTTAGTTGAATTTCCTTTGATTTCTTAGCCTAGGCGGAGGAAACTGGAAACCCATATTATTTTGTTGTGGCTGTTCTGTCAAGGAACATCATCGTCTACGCATGCATGCCTTTGTATTCCTCGAGCATTTTTCTATTAATTTCTGCCGAATGGGTCTTCGGCAGAAATAGAAAAATAACAGAATTGAAAACGATGTGCTGAGATTATACATAGGTTTTTCAAATTTTTGTATATTCTAAAATTTAGAGAAACAGGTTTCTTGATTTTGGTTTAAAAGTTTTATGAATTTTATCTTTGGTAAATATCTTGAATTGAAATATCATGACGAAATTTTCCAGACTCTTGTTCTCATTTTTAATAAAAACATTCTGTTATCATATTTCTTTTCAAAGACGTCTAAAATTTTGAGAATTTTCCAGACTTTTGTTCTCTTTTTTTTTTTTTTCCAAACACATCTAAATTTTTTTCCATACAAACACAAAATTCTCTTTAAAACTGGCATTCACAATTTCCTAAAGATTGCCTTTGTGCGGTGAATTTAATTCATAATCAATTCCAATTTTAGAAATCATTAAATGATTATTTAATAATGATTATATCATAATTATTTGCATATACTATAGATAGTTTTCCAAATCTATTTTATGATACTAAGAACCCTAAAAGTTTTAGACTTTGTGTTCTTAGTATCATAAAATAGATTACAAAGGCAATCTTAATTCATAATCGCTATATAATCGCTATATAAGGGCCTACACTATTGTTCACATTTACTATATTCAATTGATTCTGTTTCCGGTAATTGTCCGAAACGATTGGTAAATAACTCTTCTTTCAATCCGTTTAAAGAGAGAGGCGGGACACTCGATGAGCAGAAACAAAGCAGTGGGATGGGGTACAATGCTCATAACAGAAAAGGCAAGCCTCGATTCTGCCTCTTGATAATTGAATAATGCACTTCATGTAAGAAATACGTGAAACAAACAAACAAAAAAACAAAACAAAAGAGAAGAGAAGAAATTCACAAATTCACAAGTTCTATCCTGAAGAAACTTATGCCTCTAAGAAGTGTGGTTTCTTATTCATAATTCTGCGTCCAATACCTGAAAGAACAAAGAAAGAAAGATGCAGGCAATAATCCTACTCTACAATGAAATTGTTAAATTTCAGATCTGACCCCGGAAAAAGGGTTTGACCAAAAAAACTAAAGTAACTGAAGTTAATCAAGCATTCAGAGCAGGTTGTGCACGGCAACATATAGAGAGAGAGAGAGAGAGAGATGCTGTTGAGATTCAAAGGAGATGGACCTCACCTTGCAGCAAAAATGTCACTGAAGTCAAAATAGAGATAACCATCGTTGGTGATTTATTACGCAAGTTCCTTTAATGGAGCTTCTTATTCGGTTTTTGTGGAATTTGAATCCCCAGCAATGTCGAAGGCAGCTATTACCGCTCCAAATGAAGATGTTCAGCAGCATATTCTATCAACAAATTCCTTGCAGCTTATCAAAACAAACTCTTAACTCCTCAAATGTCCTTAGGGTCACTGATGTCCTGGATAGAATAACACAACAAAGTCTCATTCGATAAAGCAAACTTAGAAATGACAGCCACCCCACCCTACATCCAAAAATACCCTTTTTAAAAAATAAAAAAGCCACTCAAGATCTGCCTGGTAGCATCGTTGATTTACCTTATCCTGGAGTACCACTCCATCAGGAATTTCCAACCTCATCCCAGGTTTTGCAACAATATTTACTCTCCCCTTCAAAATCATATGATAGGAAAGAAGTTAGAGACACTAATTTGAAGAAAAAAAAATCAATAAAACGAATGCCTCATGACCTATTATTCCATTGGAGCATTATAATATAAGATGTAACTGCATTATGCACTAAGAGCACTTACAATGGAGGAGCCAAATGGTGCTTTTATCTAAAATGGCTAATCAGATTTGTAACCCCCCCCCNAAAAAAAAATGGATATTTTATTGGATTCGCAAAAAAAATTCTACACGTAGCGGCACTATTCACAGGAGCCATTTTATTTTCTCATACTATTTCTCTTCCAAATCTTTCTTTTCCCAAAATTTTCTCCTACTATTTCTCTCTACATCTCTTTTTCCAAAAAATTGAAAAATAGAATCTTTCGGAAAACTACAATCCTTATAAAAAATTAAAAAATAAATAAATTTAAATGATATAGATAAAAAAAAAATAGATAATCGGATGTATGGTGTCTTTTGAAACTCATTAGTTAAATTAGATAAAGTGGGTTTTGATTAGCCATTTTGCATAAAAATATATATAAACCACAGTAATGCTCTAACAGGTGTAGTACATGCAATATAGTGGATGATGCCAAGACAAATTTTAGATATTTTTTAATGAATAATAATTTACTGAAATGACATTAAATCAGTCTATCCAATAGTTACAGGACAAAAGAATCAGAAGATGTCCTCTTAGTTTATGACAGAACCCTCTTAACATGCCTGGCAAGAAAAAGAAAAAATGACTTCGTCTGGACAAGGCGGCAAAATGAAATTTTCTCCTTTATTTGGTAAAGGACAAGACAAAATTCTGATAAGTACCAAATTATATTCCAATATTAGAATCTGCATGAATTATTTTAACCAGTATATTAATACAAGAAATGAATGATTTTCATTTTCTTAAACCAATATCAGAAAATCAGGCAATGATGTAACCAGAATACTCCTTACAGTGCTCAAAATTAAATTCAGAAATAATAGAACACGCAACAATTCAACAAAAGAAGGGCTAAAATGGGCAGAGGGAACATGTAAATACCTTGAGAGTTATATCAGTTCCAAACCACACATCACCCGTTACCTTCAAGCTATCCAGCTCAATGATGCTAGGAATGGACCTGAAGCGACTTAGGAAGTCGCTTACCTGAGAAAGAAGAAAATAGTCACCAAAAACATACAGAGCATGTAAATGCAGACAAGGTAGTCCCATCAAATAAATCTTCACCTGTCCAAATTCTGGTCCTAAATCAATTGAAGGATTTACAGGATTTGATCTAGCTGCATTTCGAACTAAAATCCCATCGTTATAGGTGTACAGATCTGACTGCAGAAATAATCAAATGTGATCATAATACGCCTTGAACAAAAATCCTGAAGATTTTCTTTTCTTTTTTTTCTGGGGGGATCATGGCAAAGAGAATATAGTTTAGAGTTAGAGATGCACTAAAGTCACCTGGAAAATAAGTAAATCTGATATCGCATTGATTGGCAAAAAACGAGATTGGGGGACATTAATGCCAATTGCACGATCAAAGAACTGGCTTGACCACAAAAGCAATAGTCACATAAAGGTAGTAATAAAAAATTGTAGATAGCACACGAAGGATTATATACATATGATGAATACCCGTATTGTGGAACCAGCTGCTGTTTCTCTTCCCTGAAAACAGCAGCAACTTCATTAAGTAAGTTTATTAAAGTCAGCTCCCTCAATAAATGATGAATAGAAACGGTACCTTGGAACCAGAATAATTCTCAAACTTTAGCGCATCAGTATCCACAAGCCTTTTAGTGGCTCTCAAGTTCACCCACCTGTGGGAAATAGCAAAATTGGAAGTTAGTAATATTTGCAAGTTTAAGCAGGGCAAATACACAAGGGCTATACTTCACTCACAGGCTTCTTGTATCAATAAGTTTGAACTTGTCCATTGACTTGAATTATTCATCAATGCAAAAAACCAAGGAAGATTGTTAAGTAACACTAACCAAAAAATGATGCTAAGTGGCTAATTGTTAAATCTTGCAAGTATAATCAGCACTCCAGTACAGAATTTCATTTTAGGAGGAACATGCGATAAACAAGACGGAATCCAAAAAATAAAACTTAAAAAGGAAAAAAGGACATCAAAAAAATTTTATAACTCACTTGTGGAGCAGAATTCCTTGCAATTTTGCCAAGCTGCACAAAAATAAGATGAGAACAAAGTTAATTGAAGCTATTGTCAAACTTTTTTTCAATGGTAAGTTACACAAAGCCTCAAGAGGATCTTGAACCACAACCCTTTTCGTAAAAGGGGATATGGGGGGTTCTGGAATATTTTTCTAAAAAATGAATTTGATGTAAATATGAAAAACGTGTAATCCGCAATAGACTTAGTTGCTAAAACCCATTGCCAAATGGGGAAAAAATCTATCCCGAGCTATTTTAACAAAGGCTTTAGCAACCTTAAAATGTATGTAAGCATATTTCAATGCTTACCGGTATGAAGTGTCCATCATCTGTTTTTTTTTTTCTTCTGAAAATTAGTACATGAACATGCAAATACAACTTACATATCTGTACTCTAGGTAAATTCTTATGTTAAAAGAAACCAAAGTTGCAACCTTAAAATTTATGGAAAAAATATTGATAATTTATTGGAAAAAAGAAAAAAAGATATAGTTATTTGATTTTTATTTTTTTTACAATTATTTGTTTTCCACATCATTCCCCTATCCTATTAGTGGAAATAGAATCTATTACACTAGATGCTTTAAATTCAGGCTTATCCTTGCACAATGCGACTCGTGCTTAACATTACCAAGCATTTAACATGCATTATTAATCATTTATTGCAAATGAAAGTAAATGCCAGCTTTCTTTTTTTTTATGACAAGAAACCCCTCCAAGGCATGGTCACTTTGTGTACCCACTCTTGTCAGGTAAACCTCTGACCTGTGTAAAGCAAGTAAATGCCAACTTTTGAGGACCAACTAAATCAGTACCAAAGAAAACCAAGCCACTAAATTATGGGTTGATCAATTAATTCATCTCAATTTAACATATATAAATCATGTCTTTCAAAATAAATTACATTAAAATTATGTAGTAAACATTCTAGATTCTTATATCACAATTATTACTATTAACCATCCCACATCTAACAACTCCAACTGAACAAATTTTTTTTTTTTTATTGGTAAGTTACACGTGCACTCGGTGGGAATTGAACTCACAACCTTACCCTCCCCCTTGCTACAAAGGGAGGAAGTACCATTTGAGCTAAAGCTCTTGGTAACTCCAACTAAATAAATTTAAGGGGAAGTTTAAGGGGAAACAGAGAATCAGAAGTCAAGATATCACCTACCTGAAACTTTTGTTGGCTTGCATTAAGAATATCATTATCCATACCAAATGAGGTTGTTGGTGTAACCTGAAGGAAACATGAAGATTTTAGAAAAATTAATTGAAAAAAGAAAACAAAAAATTGAAGCCACTGATGAATTGAATAGCAATCGTCCTTGCATACCTCCATACAATATTCAATCTTATTTTGGACCAAATGTTTTAAAATTTCTAAAACATCCACTTAAGGAGCACAATGATCAAATTGATTCTCCCAAAAAGAGTGTAAGCAATAACAAAAAGAATTTTCACTAAGAACTACAGTAAATAAAAATAAAATAAGGATACTTGGGTCAATTACAGCAGCAACATTATCTGAGCCAACCACAAGGATATACTCCTTACCCTGGAAAACAAGTTGAAGAAGTTAATTTTGTGTCAGGATCACCACCTCTACCACTAACTCTAACTTATTTTTGCCATAAATCTTTATTTATCACACAAAAATAAAGAAAAGGAAAAGAAAAGAATATCTACACAATCACCTAGAACACTATACCTGTGTCAATAATACATCAAGGGTTCCACTCTTCATTAGAGAAAGGAACTCCACGTCATGGTCAAAAGGATACCTTCACATGTGCAAAATTAGCACGGTTAATTAAAAGGTCCTACTAATTGCCAAATGAAACCAAAAAGAAAAAAAGGACATGTAATTTTAGAGCTTTAAAGTTTTCATGAAGGATATAAATTTCAAGGTAAGGATACTAAGGGAAGTTAGAAAATTTAAATCTTAAATTTTGGAATAGGACACACATTGTGGAACACAGACACACAATAAAATGGCAAAAAGAGCCATTCAGTATGGGATGGAGGGATTCGTAATTATAAAGAACAACGATGTTGGTGATAAAAAGGGGGTGTTTTTTAATTATATGATGATGCAAGAGAATTGAAAGTGCTGGCCTGATCTTATTCAGTTCTTATTTTCACTCAAGTATCATTTGTTTTGTTTTATTTGAAGTCTTTTAAAAGGGGTCATGTGAGTCACTTAAGTGGGGGTAATAAAGTCTCTTCAATGATAAGGGCAACACTTGCGTTATGTTATAGCTATAAATGCATCTTAATAGATTGTAGCAGCCACTTATTGATTACTCCATCAGAAATAAAAGAAGAGAGACATTATTCTCTCCTTTAATCAATATACGCACGTGTTTCTTTATTTCTCTGTGAGATTTCTTATTGAACTGATTTCAATAATCAGCTGGAAATTCTCTACAAGATCAGATTTGTTCAGTTACTGTATTATAATAGCATGTGAGACAATAAGCTTTGTGCCGCTGCCTCAAATTTTAGTTTTTAGAATTTTCATGTATTCTTATATCTCTTATTCATTTCTAACTAGGCTTCTCTCTTGTATACTCCCTGTATACTTGGGTTGCATCTTTGCACTTTTTAATGAATTTTGTGATTACCTATAAAATAAAATAAAAAGGCTTAAGAGTAATGCTAAACTTACAACTTGATTAGAGCAACATCAAAGACTAAAAAAAGCTTAACACCATTCAATCACATGCCGACACATATCAATAAGTTGTAGACCAATTGTAGGTTGAGCATTTTTCCAAGCTTAAAATGATGGTCTCTTTAAGTTGATAGAGAAGGTAAACAAAATGTTTGACATCCAATATAGTGGTATCTTATGGGTAAATATCAGTTTAGTATTTCTGTCAGCCAAGCTAACGGACTGCAATGGGGGTGGTTTCAGCCACCCCCTGCAGCCAGTCTAGGAGTGGTTCGACCACCCCAAGGGCCTTAGGAGTGGTTCGGCCACCCTCATAAGGGTCACAGGGGGTGGCCAAAATCACCCCTATGGTAGTTCGTTAGTTTGGCTGACAAAAGGTGACGGAGGTACTAAATTGGTATTAACCCATAAGTCAGGTACCATCTATGATATGAATTAAAACCAAAGTGGGAAAAAATAAAAACGTGAAAACATGGGTATTGAAAAGGTAATAAACCCTTTTTCTAAGCTTAGAATGAAAATTGTATGGTCTCTTTAAGTTGACAGAGAAGGTAAACAAAATGCTTGACATCCAATATGGTGGTATCTTAGAATGATAAGAACTACAAGTTCAGAAGGTTTACTACTGGCGTTACAAAATAAAACGGTACAAGGTATCTAGGAAACTTGTGAATTTTAACAAGTAAAATATAGCTTCAAGGATCTAAGTTCTTCTGAAACACAAATAAAACTTAAATACTAACACAGACTCTGCACATTCTTCAGTTAGTTGATAGGTGTTTTGGACTTTTTTTACTGTTAAAATATGAAAATTACTCAAATTGCACCTCATATGAAAATTAAACACAGCTACAAGATGGACCAGAGAGGATCTTAAGGCATTGGAAACTAGAGACCAACTTCAGATCATTTCAGAAAAGCATCAATTCATATCCGGAGTAACAAAGATTCAGCATATATTAACTCATCAATCTATTATGTAGAACGAAAAAAGAAGAGGAGTACAAAAGAGGAGTACAAATGCAAAGGATGACATACGATTCATTCTCAGAAGTCTGTCCATCAAATGATTTCAACATCACAATGTTCAACTTGGGATATTTCTCCAAAACCTAAATTACAGAGGCAACAATGAGTCGATCCTCATATTATCCAAGGGCAATGACTCAATATGGGATGACAAATAAAGTTTACCTTCACCGTGTCATCATTTGTTTTGATTGTGTTCATAAGAAGCAAAGGAACATTGCATCCATACTTGGAGTTCAGAGACTACAAAAATTAAAAAAGTAGTACACGTGAAGCCATGACCAGAGAACAGTGACTACGCAGCACAAAGAGCCAAGAACTGACCTCAATTTGATTAACAATCAAGTCCAGAAATGTCAACCCATTACAAACTTCAATTGCTGACCTGTGTGAAAAAATAAAAAATAGAATTGGTATAAATTCAACATAGGACTCAAATGCAATAAATACTTCTATGGAAGATCTATAAATAGGCCATAATAAGACACAGTAAGTCAACAAGCACAAATGAACCTTCATTGTTGAAACACAATCCATTATGTGCATCATTTAAGACAAATAAATATATATGTATATATATATATCAATGTACAGACCCTATGAAAATACTAGAAAGCTGCTATACTAAAAAGGTTATCTGATTTAGAATTTGTAACAAATTTACCCCATATTAACATTACAATTAGCAAGAAGTCTGCAACGAAATATTCAAGCACAGTTTCATCCTATCTGCATTCATCATGATAGGACTTTAAGTATTAATTTGAAAACTTAAAAAACAACTGCAAGAGGCTGAATTATGTTATTCTATGGTCGCACAGATTATACAATTGACATATAAGCTAGTGATAAAACTATATCAGGACCCAAGAAGTCAATTTCTTGAAATAATTATCTACAAATAAGACTTGTATGCCAAAATTTAAGGATACATAAGCAAAAGTAAAGATGGCCACGAAAGATGGCCACAAAAGATAAAGATGGCCACGAAAGATGAATGAAAACTTCACTTGGGAACATCAAATTGAAGTTTCAGGTGTAAGATTTAACGATTTAAGAGAAATGACTAACTAACCAAAATCCTTGGACCTTTTCTGATTCAGAACCCTCCAACCATTCAAGCTACAGAAAAAAAAAAAAAAAAAAAAAAAAAAAAAAAAAAAAAAAAAAAAATCTAACTTGACAAGATGGCAGATCAATCAAAAACAAGTCCACCAGATAAATAAAGCGACTGCTGTGAGTGGCTCTTTGTCAATTAAACAGAGGCATTCACCACAGCAAAAGCATAATATGAAGGCATCGACAGTTTCAATTTAGTAATATGGTTTTCAAAAGTACAAAAGACATTAGTTCTTACTTGGGGCTATCGAAACCCATCTCCGTGCCCAAAGTACCATTGAACTTCAACACAACAAGCTTATCCAACAGCTCCTTAATCTCCGCTTCATCTGCATTGGCCAAAAAAGTTCGCTAAAAAGGTCCTAAGCTCACATTAACATTCACATGAAGTAAAAATAACTACAAATGAGACATGAACTCAGTGGCATTACCTCCAGAAACAGGAGTCAAGCTCTCATAAGGAACAACCAGTACTTCGTCGTTGGCAAACCCAACACTCTCACTCTTGCTCTCCTCAATTCGTTCCGCTTCCTCACTGTCAAAGCCACAATTCAAATTCCACAAAAAGCAGGGAACCCAGATTTCATTTCAACAAAAGCAACCCAGAAAGAGAAATGAGGAGCAAAAGAAGAAGAACAGGAACTAATCCAAAAAGAAGGATTCGATTCATTTCCCTCCGTACCGGTGCTTTTCGATCTTGGAAGCATCATCGGCACTAGGAATAGCAGCAGCAGAATCTTCTCTTTCGGTGCCGCCGAACCTCTTCTGCTCCAACAGAAAAGTCTTGGTGATCAAATTACAGAACAAATAGACGAACTGCACGGAATCGTTGGCCGGGACCGGGTAGGCGATACGCTTGTAAACTTCGAGCGGCATGGAGGAGTCGACGAGGGCCACGACGGGAATCTGAAGCTTCTCGGCCTCGAAGATGACGGAAGACTTTCTCTCGGTGTCGAAGATGACGACGCAATCGGGAGGCTGCGGGGGAGCGAAGCAGAGCTTCTTGTTGCGAGAACGGAACCTCTTGGGGCTGAAACTGTTAGTGAGGAAGCCTCCGGTGCGCCAGAGGGAGTTTTGGTTGGGGTTGTAGAGGCCGATCCTCTTGGTCATCTGCTCGAAGATCTCGTCAAAGAGCGGGTTGGTGTTCACGAACAAGAAGCGGGCCTTCTGCCGAGCCATGGCGCCAATGAAGGCGCAGGCGCTGCGGAGCGCGATAAGGGTTTTGTCCGAGTCGATGATGGCCATGCCATTGCGGATGCCGTACGTGTAGGCCTTGAAGTGGTCGGCCGCCACACGCCGCCCAAGGTGGGCGTTCGTGCTCAGTAGCTTCTGGATCAACACCGAGTGGAGCGTCATTCTGAGCGAGCCAGCGAGTCAGCGAGTTAGGGTTTATGGGTTTTAACCGTTTTATGTCGTCTAATCTGTGGAAAATTGAAAATGGAAATGGAAGATGATGGTTCGGTTACAATTTTAAACTTTGCGATTTTAAAATATAATTCTAAACCACGTTTCACACGATTGTAGTTTAGCCTTTAAAATCGTAATTTGACCTTTAAATTTTGCATTTTCAAAAATGAGTTAAATACATTTTCAGTATCCGTAGTTTGCACCAAAATTAAATAAGCACATGAGTTTTCAAAAATATTACAAATAGTACATGCGGTAAGTAAATAAACTCACTTGATACCTCCGTCAATATTCTGTAAGGTTTTTTAACGAAATGCCACATCACCCTTACACGTAGCATGATACTTATGATTGGTTTCAAGGCACTACGTGACGTGATGCTTAAGTTTTTGGGTGTCACATTATATTTAATTAAAAAAAGAAAAAGAGAAGGAGAAGGAGAGCTGGGGTGGTCAAACCATCCCATAGTGGGTGGCCAGCCACCCCGTTTGGCCTGAGGGTGGTTTGGTCACCCCATACTGGTCATCTGGGGGTTGCCAAACCACCCCCATAGCCCAAGGGCCAAACCCTCAAATTTTATTATTATTATTTTTTTTTTTTATTTGGCCCTTGGGGGTGGTTCGACCCACCCCAGGCTAAACAGGGTGGCCACCAGCTCTCCTTCTTTCTTCCTTTTTTTGGTTTTTTTGTTTTCTTTTTTGGTTTTTTTTTTTTTTAAATATGACATGGCACCCCAAAACTCAAGTATCACGCCACGTGTAAGGGTGACGTGGTGCTCCATTAAAAAACTTAACAGAATCTTGACGGGGGTACCAAATAGGTTTATTTGCTTACCACATGTACCATTTGTGACACTTTTAAAAACTCAGATACCTATTTGATTTTGGTGTAAACCACATATACTGAAAAATATATTTAACCCTTCAAAAAAATATTTACTTACCTGCGATTTGAAAACGCATATTTTAACATTTTTAAAAACATAATTTCAAACAATCTATTTTTTGCGATTTTGTTTAAAATAACATTTTTTGTGCAATGTCAAGCACATTCTTAGTACTTAAGATATAACATTCTATTTTGGGATGTATACTTTCTAAAATTTCGATTAGGGAGTGCACTTTAATTATATTTAAATTTCCGTTAGTCTTAACCAATAAAGTACATGTGATACTTTTTGTATTAACTAAAATATGCTATAAAATATATGTGATAAATAAATGTAAAGAATAACACTATTCTTACTAATATAATCGTCATTTTATTGTTCTCAATGGATAACTTAATCAGCTGTGGACTACGCCTCATGAATCAAAAGTTATTAGTTCAAAGGACAAAGTTTTCCTCTAAACTGGGTTGAAAAAATTTCATTCAACCTAATTTATAAAAGTGACACATGACAATTTTTTTAATAATATGTGACATGCACATGAATTTTTAATAAAATTTATTCCAATTTTGTCTCTGCTATTAAAAAAACATGTATATCTCACATGTTCATGGGACACATGTCAGATTAGGTTGAAAGAAATTCCTCCAACCCAGTTTGAAGAAAAACTTTGTCCTAGTTCAAATCCTATCTCTCCCCCTATCCCGAATGGATCAACGAACACTAACCTCCGACTCTTTTTATAAAACATATCGTTCGAACGGTTACAGTCTTGCAAACAAAGGGCAAATTACACCCAAAAATCTGAACCTTACAAGTTAAACAATTTGTCTATGTGACACCAAATTTGCGAATCTAAATCCTTACCAAAAAAAGAAAAAGAAAAGATAGTTATTATATTTCAATTACTTGCTCAAGGCAGTAAGGTAGTCCATATGTATTATCAAATGCATAATGCATACCATTACCATTTGGATATCATCCATCTACCTATATAAAGCAATATCATTGTTCCATCCAAAAACACAATACAAATACTATATATATATATATATATATTACGACAGTCGTTTATGATCTAAAAAGCCAGAGAACCAGAAATGTGTCTCCACTGCAACTGGAGCTCCACCTCACCACGCTCCACATTTCTTAGTCTAAGAACCATATTCTGAACAACCTTGTTGTCCTTCCAGATAACGTGAGTCTCTTCGGCTAGACAATTCTGCCTGTCTGCTTTCACTGTCTTCAATATGTGTCCATTTTCAAGCCCTTCCGTCCGGCGCTTTAAGGCTTCAACAAATGGTCCAATCTCAAACTCGGCATCCCCCATTTTATCATCTGGGCTGAATGTATCTTTGTCGTACACAAACTGCAATTCATCACAAGGCCAGGAAAATTGAATGATATAATATATATATATTCATGGCTTAAAAGCACAGATAGGTGACTTATAAATTTTTCTGGTTGATTAGCCTCCAATACTGTCGCAAGAACTATATATAACACTTACAAGCTTGATTGGAACACTTGGATCTGTAATAGAAAGAGTCAGCTCTTCGTTCCACACGGGATTGATGCTCCTCCTCACTACACTGGTCTTCACCCTCTGCATCACAAAACATTTTTTCCAAGGAAAAGGCCATCAAAACCCAGAAACCAGAACCAAGAAATGCTTAATTAATTTTAATTTACATGCAGAGAAGCAAAAAGAGGAAGAAGCTGTTTAATTACCTGGGTACCCATTTGGAAAATAATATAAGGGTCACTGCTTCTCTTTATGACATCCCTGACTGCAAGGTTCACCCCTTTCTGGACATGAATTTTAAGCAAACCGATCCAGTTCTCCATTTCAGACAAATGAGAAAGGTTTGTTCACCTTTTTCTTCATCAGACTCCTCAACTAGTTCAGCTTATTTTATACCCTGAAAAGACCAAAATTATTATTACAAAAAGCTTTTTTTTTCTAAAAAAAAAAATTATGATCAAATAGTTTGACTTTGAATTAAATTAATTGGATTAGAATTAGCCACATAATCTTATATAAATGCCCGAATACAGCTCAAATTTGACATACAAATCTGACGTACGAATAGGGATTGTCACCCTCATTAAATAGTGGTTCATTGTCTCTAGAATTTTTAGGTATTTCTATTATGTAGATTTCTTTGTATTTTAATCATTAAATTATTGATTTTTTATCGTATCAATATTTAAGTCTTTATTGATTCAACAAGTTTATCGAATTTTAAAGATTATAAATATTGACATGATAAAATTTAAATTTTCAAAATAATTATTATTATTTGAAAAAAATATATATATCTTTAAATTGGAAAGAACGGGGAATGTGGGCAGAATTGACTGGGAACTGGGAAGTCCATTGTAGTTCAACCGCGAGTCACGGGCTTGGCTGCCATTGCCTGACACCAAGACTTAATGGGCGATGGCATGATGACTTCAAGGAAATAAAATTTAAATTATAAAAATGTCAAAGAGATGGCTTTTTCTTTGACACCACCTGACGTAATCAAATCAACTCTTAAGATTTATATTTATTTTTAAACTTATAGAAAAATTTAAAAAAAAAAAATTATTGAGAGATAGGGCCATCTCCCGTCATGGATCGCCACGTGTCCAACTGAAAACAACGTGTAAAGGGAGAGGGAGAGGGAGAAGGGAATGGGAATCTCTGTCATAAGTCATAAGTCATTTCATATATATTGAGCTACAATCCAGTTTGTCCTCGCACAAAATAATAATGTTTGGTTTTTACTTTACTTTTTGCAGCGGAGTGCCCATGGCCATGGCCCATGGGACAAAACCACCACATATGTTAGTGTCGTAATCAACAAATTAATTATGTTTAATATTTTTCATAAATCCGATATTATTAATGTGTTTTTTTAGGGGATTTTTTTTTTTTTTTTTGGACATAACTGTGCAAGAGATAAATCCAAGATAAAATTCAAAATTCACTTAAAAAACTGGTTAATCATCGGTAAACCGACAAAAAAACGAATCCACCACGTACCGAATCAAACTAATATCGAAACAGTATTTTTATTTCACCTACCAACAGCCAAAAGTCGGTGACGGTCAATAGGTGGTTAATCTTTGCACCCCTAAGCATTTTTCTAAATAACAAGTAATAAAGCACCACCGACTTTGACAAGTTTTTCAGCGGCACAAGTCATGATTCATAAATCACATTGCACCCCTTTTCTTTTCCTTCTAGAAAGACTAAGAAAAACTTCATTAATTGGCAGAAAAAAAACACTGGCATTCAAAAAAAACGTATGCAATCCGACATTTTAAGCCAAGCAGAAAATACCTTTGATTATTTTACAAATGAGCTCTTCCAGCTCCATACCAGGGTGATATAACTATACAAATGAGTCAAATGACTCTAGTTAGATGACGATATAAGCCTGCTCATTTTGACCCTTCATTACCAGCAGGTGCAGCCTGAATCTCCTCCGGTGTAGCTGCCGTGCGCAAAACCGCCCCCATCTGAATACCCACCTTAGAACTTTCATGGGAACTTCCTTGGCCAGAGCCAGCTCCTCTTAACCCCTTCTTTTTCTTCACCTTCTCAGCCCAACCAACGAGTCCCACTTGCACATGCTCATCAAATATTGACTTCTTGAAAGTAGTTCCCATCTTCATTTCAATGCAGACATCAGGTAAGATCAACAGTTTTTAGAAAGACAAATGACAAAAACGAAGAAAGAATATGAATTTTAGTTTTAACAGCAACTCAAAGCACCTGTGTGACAATGGCATAAAGTGGCAGGGTGCTGTAACTGCAGAATACCTGAATGAAGACCCTGAATAAAAACAAGAGAAGAAGGAAAAGAAGAAGAGATTTTATTATCAAGATAAAAAAAAAAGATCCGACATATTTCTATACTTGCAAAAGATGAAAAAGTTAACAGGCTTTTTCATTTATTTACCCAATAATGAGCCGTGGGACAATAAAACGAACTTGTCCCATTATGCAAGAGTCGAAGCTATATTGAACCTACATGTGTAGAGAAGCAGATTAAANAAGACCCTGAATAAAAACAAGAGAAGAAGAGATTTTATTATCAAGATAAAAAAAAAAGATCCGACATATTTCTATACTTGCAAAAGATGAAAAAGTAAACAGGCTTTTTCATTTATTTACCCAATAATGAGCCGTGGGACAATAAAACGAACTTGTCCCATTATGCAAGAGTCGAAGCTATATTGAACCTACATGTGTAGAGAAGCAGATTAAATATGTTCCATCTGAATTACTATCCTCTTATTTATTATCGAAAGAGAACGCTACATTGTGGTTGAAGATTTTCTTACCCATATCCAGAAAAAAAATCCAATCTCAAAAGAATTTTGGAAAAGGATAAAATGGATCAGAAATAGAACAATGCGGGGCCGGCCAAACCAAAAGTGCGCATCCGATGGTTGAACAACCAAGTCACCTTCTATAGCTACGTGTTTCTCAGCAACCTCATGAGCCAACTGGCTTATTACATGCTCCAGCTTAGTCCCCACAGCAAGAAGAAGCTGAAATATAAATGTTGTAACATATGAACTAGATGAAAGGAACAAAAACAATGAAAATTCAAAGCAACATATGGACTAGATGAAAGGAACAAAAGCAATGAGCTATGACGGGGAACCTCCTCAGGCAAGGCCAGTTTATGAACCCACCCTGAAAGCGCAAACCCCCAAGATAGCAAGAAGAAGTTTTTTTAGGGGTGGCTCGGTTCAATTACTTGGACAATGTGGGAGAGATGGATGCTCACACAAATTGAAAGCAAGAAATATTATATCACATAGGGTAAGTAGATTTGGAAATATTCTAATGACTCTTTGGATTATTTCATTTGTTTCTTCAAATAAATTGTTTTAACTCATTATGCAGCCACTTTACCAAGGATCTCCCTATTCCATCTCTTTCCTCCGTAAAATACTGAAGTTGCATGGTTACATAGTATGATGAGTTCGCACATCGCAAGCAAGCACGTAAGAAACGATAAACTAGAGTGAGGAACCATTTGAAGACTACTCACAATGAAAGGAAGGAATGCTATCCAGAAATACGTATGCCAACCTGCATTAATGAAGGGAGAAAAATTGTAGGTTAGAAGTAATGCCCCTCATATGGCTGGCCAAAACAAAAATACGTATCCAGAAATACGTATGCCAACCCTATGGCATAAAAACAACAGAGAACAACAGTAGATATAATTAATAACACTCATTATTATACGGTACTTTCTCCAAACACCATAGGAAAATCTAAAAATGCTATGCATGTTGATTTTGAAAGTCCGTATAAGCCTATTAAAAAAAGAAGAAAGACGATGATGAAATTGTCTTGCATTGACAAATTACTGGACCATCATACTTCTTTCATTATTTAAATTTTTGTAAAAAATAATAATAATAATAATAAAAAAGAGAATAAAATCAGAATATTACGATAATAACACAAAGATAAAATCCCAATAATATCAATATAAAATAAAATCGGAGGGAATTTATTGGGTTCCTAACACCCCCACCCCCCCTCCCCCCCCCCTTTTTTTTCTGAAGGCACAATCTCTCTCTCTTGCCTTTACCATTAGTTTCAGCATTTATTTTTAATACAAAAAATAGTGTGTTCAACAGGTGCATAATCCAAGAACTGCTTCTAATCATGCATACGTAGAGGTGGATTGGTTGCAAGGGCAGAACCAAGAAATTTAGCGTGCGAGGACAAAACTTTGAAAAACAAATTGGGGAGGAAATTAATTTTGGAGGGTCTACTTCATAAAAAATATAGGGAAAAATTCACTTTACCCCCTTGAAGTTTCAGGGGTTTTTCAATTTTAACCCCAAAGTTTAAAAATTTGCAATGAACTTCCCTGAAGTTTCAAAAATTGGCAATTTTAACCCCCCATTAGTTTTTTCCGTCAAAATAGACGGAAATTTTTTTTTAAAAAAAACCTGAGGGCAGTTTCGTCATTTCATAGTTTTTCGTCCAATTTGACGGAAAAAACTAACGGGGTTAAAATTGCCAATTTTTGAAACTTTAGGGCGATACATTGCCACTTTTTAAACTTTGAGGTTAAAATTGAAAAACCCCTAAAACTTCAAGAGGGTAAAGTGAATTTTCCCCAAAAATATATGTTTTCGGGGGGTTTTTCAATTTTTCTAGGGAACTAGCTTATGGCTTGGGGGCCGTTGCTTGGTTGACTTGTTCTTCTCAAGAAGACCAGTGAACTCTACAAACTGGACTTAGAAAAAAAGCATATGATCATGAAAATTGGAATTTTCGTTGTATATGTTGAGAAGGGAGGTGTGCTTTTGGGAGGAAGTGGTGCTCTTGGATATCTCATTGTATCTCCTCAGTTCATTTTTCGGTTTTGGTGAACAGCACTCCCACCAGTTTTTTTAGCAGCTCATGTGGCTTGAGAGGGGGATGGAAGGAAAGTAGAGGCCATTGCTGCTCACATTGAGAGAACCATGTAAATTTTGGTGTTATTGTGTGTGATTGTCTTGTCTTATTTGCCATAATTGTGGTCTTTTGCACAACACTCAGTTTAAGCTAGCAATGGGAATAAGAAAGGCTAGGTAGCTGGCTTTCTTGGAATTGCTTGCTGGCTGACTATGACGATTGCCCTCACTCGAAAGCCTACCGTGCATGGTTGTGCTGTAGTGGGGGCCAGCCGTGTCTGTAGGTATGGCCAGTTGTTTTGTAATGGTTGCTGGTTGAGCGTGTCGTCATTGATACTATTTTGATTGCCAACAATGTGTTGTTGTGTTTGTTCAGTTGTGGTTAATGGTAGTGTGAAAGGTGGCGAGCCAACCTTTGGTGGTTGCCGACGGTAATATTACATTTCGTCTCGATGAATTAACCAGATCAGATGGCATTATATAGAGAAGATACAACTTATTATAGAAAGGAAATATTATGCTACTAATGAGTATAAAATCATAAAGGAAATATTATGCAATTAGTGAAAATAAAATCAGAGGGAATTTATTGGATTCCTAACAACATGATCCAATAGCTAAACTAAAAAGTCAAAACAAGTCTCAGCTATGCTCTTTCACTTAAAGCTAACATTTTCTGATCAGATCTTTTTTCTCCTGTTGTACTTATACACCTTTAAACTATAAATTTTTCTGTTCCTAGTGTTACCAAACTAACTCTAAACCTCTTTGAGCAAACAAAACAGATTAATTGACATAAATTTTCTGCTATCAAGGTAAGTAGCTACTGGAGCACAAATATGCTAACATCAATGCTCATCGTGATTTCAATATGTAAGCTATTAACCAATGTGGTAACATACCGTTAACATTAAGCAGCAGGAAAATGACCACAAATATCCAAAGATACCAACTGGAACAAAGAAAATTAAATGGTGAGTCAAGGAAAATTAGTAAGCAGGTAGAAAAAGATACAACAATCAGCACTCAAGCATATGCCATTTGCAAATAAAAATGTACTGGAAGCATAAGAAGCCTTTACGTCACATGGCATTCTCAGATATCACTTGCCTTATACCAACAACCTTCTTAAAATCATCTTCAAGTGCACGCATCATGTATTTGTGAAAATTAAACTTTGGGTTTCCTCTGCAATGGGTCTACAATAGGATTATTAAGTATAAAAAAATCCTTGTTAGAGGAAACAGAAGAATAACTATATTGAAAAACCAAGAAATCAACAGCCACCTCATATTAGACAGCTTACCATGATAAAACCTAGCCGTAGTGTCCCATAGTCTGATTCTGTCACAGATGCATAAAACTGCTTGAGGAAAGAATGCTGAAGGGGGAAAAAGAGAAGTCAGAAGCATGGTAGAATGCACTTAGAAAGCTGATAATCAGTATACATGTCTAAATATTTGGGGTTCAAACTTCAATAAAATTACTTGATATATCATCAAAAAAGTTCTCTATCATGTCGCTTACATGAAAGCAATACTGTATGCTTATGCACCTCATAGTCATGACTGGAAGCAGAAAAATATCAAACTGAATTTTTACTTTTTTATTTTGTCTCTCATCCCATATAAGTCCTATTACATACATTTTCATTTTGCAACAATGTAATTCCTCTTTTTTGGGACAAACAAGTAGCACAAAACTCCAAAGATGGTTCCTTTCTTAGGCTTAACAAATAATAATATATGCTAGAAAAAGATAATCTTGTTTCTACAAGGAACCAAGCCTGCAGGGTGGTACCTTGTTGTCTCTTGGGAGGCCCAAGGCCCCCCTAAATTTTTGAAGTACTCCAAAATCCTTCACAGCCAAGGACAAATTTTAGTGACACATATAGTTGGCCCCCTCCCCCCATTGCAAAAACCCTAGTTCCACCCCTGGGGCAAAATTTGATTATTCTAAACTAGGCCACGTAACGCCATCTCAAATACACATGAAGATGTTACAGGTTGAAGTAAGATTAAATAAAGGGAGTAAAGTCAATACAAACTTTTTTCATGCAGACAAGCATAATTTTGAGTTAATTCTCTCATGTTGCAACAAGGAACATTTGAATGTGATCTTATTTTCAATAAATCATAGCCTTCACATAAGATATGGCAGCTAGATTCTATTACACACAAGGCTACTTACCAACCATCCCAACAGAGCTGAGTTTCTACCAATACCCAGAAAATGTTCCTTGATAAAAGCATGTTGATGGACATGGGTAACTTTTTTTGCCTTCAGAACTGCGCTATCACAATTCACAAATTAGAAGCAACTAAGATAGAAATCAACTGGCAGATAATTCTACAGACTTACATGAGAAAGTAATTCAGATTATCAGTTCTATTTACTACTTTAATTAGTCAATCAGGTGAAAGGAAATCCTATATAGGGCTTTATTGGGTTTACTTATTTTTGATAAAAAAAAATTTCTACATGAGTTTGACTTATTTGAACCATCTTATTTCAAAAGTTTACACAAGCTTAGCACATAGATCAGCTTGTTAATGAAAAGTAGCCAAGACATACAGAAAATAATTTATAGAAATGACCCTTACCACCACGCGCATCATAATTCTTTTTTGCAATTTCATCCTCCCATCGTTTCCATTGGCGAATCTATATAATGACAAACAAATCATTGAAAGAAAAAAAAAAAAAAATTGAGAGAGAGACTAGTAGACTGGTAATTTATAACATAAAGAAGTAGCAGAAGCATATCAGATCAGATACTCACCCTTGCCCCACCAAAAAGAACAGTGAGGACGCAGAAGGTTACATGGACAATGGCTAGGACAAAGATAAAGATATGCAGATGATGCAGCGCTTCAGTTGATAATAATGGTACCTTATGCTGAAAAGGAATAACAAGAGAACATCAACAAATCTGGCATATTTCTGCAGCTACAAATAACAAGAGAACATCAACAAATTACCCAGCCAGAGAGAGAGAGGTGATTAAATCTCCAAAACAATATAAAACGTGATGCATGAAATACCCCATGAAGTAGTTTGATTTCATTGCATCAAAAGTAAAAATTGACTGGCCAGGTTAGAAGATGGTTATTACCAGAATGTTTTGAAAAAAAAAAAACATAAGAAAAAAAGGAAAAATACAAAGCTGACAGATTTTTTTGATAAGTAACAAAGCTGACAGATAATTCATTCAGAAGCTGTTGATGAAATTTTTAAATTGCAAAAGAAAATTAATAATATCTGTCAATTAAAAAAAAAAAAAGAAGAAGAAGAAAGAAAGAAAGAAAAAGACTAGAGTTTCACTTACCTATAGTTGATCTCACTTTATTAGGAAGCACCAAGCTACCATGGCACCATCAAGTGCTCCATACATCCATATAAATGTAGAATGAAAAATGAAAGAAAAAGCACAACCCAGAAAATGCAACCCGCAACATCAAATGATATTAGTATTCAAAAGGTTAAGGATCAATAACAACTAAGGCCTGATGTCATAATCCTAATGGAGTTGATTCACAACAGGCAAATCAATAGGAGAAACTTTTTTTTTTTTTTTTAAAGTATTAAAAATAAAAATAAAAACTAAATCCTGCTTCTTGTTAGCCATTTTAATTAAGTGAATAAAACTCAATCATTAATTGAAAGTTTCGAGGAAAGAAAGAGGTTAATATCCACCAGTGCATGATTCAATGGGAAGCTACTATGGTTCTTTTTTACCCCTACTAACCATGTCATAATCCTAATGGAGTTGATTCACAACAGGCAAATCAATAGGAGAAACTTTTTTTTTTTTTTTATAAGTATTAAAAAAAATAATAATAATAAAACTAACTCCTGCTTCTTGTTAGCCATTTTAATTAAGTGAATAAAACTAGATCATTAATTGAAAGTTTCGAGGAAAGAAGATGTTAATATCCACCAGTGCATGATTCAATGGGAAGCTACTATGGTTCTTTTTTACCCCTACTAACCAAATTATAATTTTTTAAAAAAAGAAACAAATAACTAAAAAATTCCCAAGCGGAAAAACTAGCTGCCATGTTTGTTAACGACTTTGTTTTCTATCTTTTGTTTTCTGTTTTCAAGTCAAGACATTGACAAACACTTCACAAAACACAACGGGTTCGTTTGGTAAACGATTTTGGTTTGGTTTTGGTTTCGCACTGTAGCAGATGTGAAAAAAGTAAGAATGTTTTTTAAAAAAAAAAGTAAGAATGTTTAGTATAGAAAAATGAAAAATTTTGTTTTGTAGTGATTTCTTTATTTGAAGAGTAATAAAAAGTAAGTGATGTGATCTTAAAAGTAAGAGAATGTTGGAAAAATGAAATTATTAATTGTGGGCCTCCCAAACAGTGCAGAAACAAGTTTGAGGGCAAACCTTTTAACAAACAGAGCCAAAAACTGTTTTCACCTTTATGTCAAATCATAACATATTTTCAAACCAAAAATGAAATACACCTCCTAAAACACATTAACAAACACACTTAGTGTTATCCATAACTTCTCCCACCCAAAAAATAAAAATTTATCAATAACTGTGCACTAATAAGCTATACATTAATAAGCTTATCAAAAATGTTTTGCAACTAGATGGACCAAGTCCTTCATATTATAAACTTAAATGTCCTTTCACTTGGTGTTACTTGAGGCTTCTTGGTTTCTCACACTTTACGAAGCTTAATCTGACGCATAATCAAGCAATCATTTGAATGCAACAAACATTTTGAAGGTTATTAGTGCATAACTTTTTCTTTTCTTTTTTGGTAAATATTTTAATCATGCATTACCAAGCAATATTACGAATACAAAACAAGTAGAAGTGTAAAGTTAGTTCTTGTTCGGGATTTTCCTCCTGCCTTTCATTCTCAATCAAACTCCATAATAGATTCATAATCTAGGAACTCTTGCTTCAGAAGAAAGTTAAAGCCAGATTTAGAAACAGATCAAACAAAGACAAATAAGTAGATCAACTAGAAGCAATAGGAGCACATTCCACAAAAGGGGAAAAAATAAAATTAAAAAAAAAGGTTCTTTTTCTTTAAAATTGTATCTACTACCGTATCTACCGAACTAGCACTGAATCATCAATTATTTTGATGGGCTCGAATGTAAATGTACCTTTTAATACAAAATATATATATCAATGATAAATTCCATGTTTCAAACAGAAATCAACCAATATGAGTCGAAGTAATAGAAAATTGTCTCCAATCGTTTCCAGGTAAACAAGCGGCATGACCTGTTCCACTTTCCACCGTGGTAGGATATAAGATAACTGAATGAATTCAAGTCTCCCATAGAGTATTTCTCGTAAATCCTCAGCTTAAAACAGGAAATTAATCTAATTAAGGGTGGGTTTCATAAGATTTAATCAGATTCACAAATACTTCTTCTGGATCCGCAAAAACGAAGGGTTCCTTTACATACCACCAATAACATTCTTATTTTAAAAAAATATGTATCCATTTTGAGCATCAAAAAAATAAAAATAAAAAATAAAATGAAGGCTTCGTTAATCTTCTACGTTACCTTTTTGGCACAGTAACCGGTCGACGAAACCTCAGCCTCGGATAGAAGCCTCCTGGCTCCGCCGAAAATGGCGGGCATAAAGGAGCTCTGAAAATGGGCAGTGGTTGCATTACTAGTTGATTCTTCATGCTCTCTTTCCTCACGTTTACAGGGAAGCAAGTGACGAGTCACACCCTCCGGGACACAGATTTTGGAAATGACGTTCTGGAACACCGTCAGAAGCAGCGATATGAATCCCAACAGCATCAATTCTGCCAAGTGCCACCACCAATATTATGCTTCATTTCGCCACTCACCACACTCAAACGAAATAAATTGACAGACAAAAGATAGAGAAAGAGAGAGAGAGAGAGAGAATCAGCAGAAGAATAAAAAAATGTACAAAGTGGGAGACCTTCTTTAACTTTTTGCAAGGCTTCGAAGAGGGGTTTCTGGTCCTTCCTTTTCAACTTTTTGCCGGCGAAGTGGAGCAATCGCTCCATGGCCAGAGAAATGGCGACGATAACTGTGCAGACGGCGGCCACCACCCATGTCGGCGTGAACTCCAACGTTGTCTCATCTTCTTCCCCACCACTCATCTTCTTTCCCCTTTTCCTCTGTCTCCTAGGCTCCTAGCTCCTCTCTGCACAGGACCCTGGGGTGTGTGCACCAACTGTGCCGGACTTTCCTTTCTCTGTAAGCCCAAATCTATGCTTTATTTAATTTAAAAAAAAAATGAAATAAAACCTTTCGGTGTACAGTGTACTTGTGTTGTTTGCATATTCTGCGATAAATGTTTGTTTATTTATTAATTGCCTTCTGCGGAGGAGCGCCCATGCGACAAAAACCCGCCCACATCTGTCGACTGTCGTAATCAACACATTAATTAAGGTTATTATTATAATTTGAGCATTAGAATGGAACAAAACTCTGAAGAAGTGAAATCGACAACAACATTAGATTCTATAGATTTAAACGTTTTAAGAAATCTTTTTTTTCTTTTTGCCCATTTTAGAGTGTTTTGATATAATTGGAAGTTATATTTATAGTCATTTTTAAGTTTTAACTTTAGTCTTTTGTACAAATATAATTTACGCATTTTCTATTATTTGTCAATAAATAATTAAATATACCTAAAATTTTGTGAGTAAATCATGTAAATCTCTATATTTATAATTATTTATTGTTACTTTTTTCTTATTTTTTGCATGTCCTTGATTGTAGAAATATGATAGTTTTTTCACATGCACAATTAAATGAAAAAAAAAAAAGAAAAAAGTTGTATTCATAAATTACAATATAAACCACTTGATACTTAATAGAACATGAGTCCAATCTTCAACTTGTTTATTTATTCCTGGCACGTGCGACACTTGTGCACCCTACCTTTTAAAATCTTTTATCCAAAAATATGTAAAGTAAGACAAAATAAATAATTGAAGCGGGTGGATATATGGTTACCTACCTAATTTCAACTTCAATACTTTCTTTTTAGGTTCCGTTTGAGATTGCAATTTTATTAAGTACGGTTTTAAAAATTACGTTTTTAAAATTTTTTTTTTTTAAATCGCAAAGGCATTTGGTAAAACATATTAACAAATAATTTTATTTGTTATGTGAAATTATAATTTTAGTTTAAATTTGTGTTCTTTCAAATAAGTGTCCCTTAAACTTCTTATAGAAATCGCATTTTTTTCTATTTTAAATTAAGTGATTTTTAAATTGCAATGCTAAACATCTTATATTTTACGATATTTTTTAAAATCACATATTATTCTTATGAAAATACAATCCAAAATGCACCCTAAATACTGGAAGTGTGTTGTGAATTATTATATCGCATGATCTTGTCTTCTTGAAAATATCTAAAATTTTGAGAAGGGTATAAGCTTTTAAAAAAATACGGAAAACGTAAAATGGAAATTAAAAGAAAAAATAAATAGAGATAGTTAAATGATAAGAAACAAAGAAAAAGAAAATTCAGCTTCCTCACATATTACCCAATTGACAATATTCCTCCAAAATTTCAGTTGAGACAATCTTTTTCCCAAACTACTAAAAATTATCAATATTCCACCAATGACAAAAATACTCCTCATAAAATAAAATAAAAAGGAAAAAGTTTACATACCCTTTCAAGATATCACTTAATTGACAATGTCTTCGAAACTACCAAAAAATTGTCAATATGCTCTCAAAGCTAGCAAGGATGACCCAAAATTTGTGTCAATAAGACAAAAATACCATATAAATCCTAAAAAATAAAAAAATCCACTCCTTGTCATTTTTATTTTACTAAGGGTATTGTCATTAAGGGGATATTGATCATTTTTTGTACTATGGAAGAACATTGTCAAGATTGAAAGTTTATGAGGGACATTGTTAATTAGGTGTTTGTTTTAGGAGATACGTGAATTTTCCCTAAATAAAAAATTTAAAAAAAAAAACTTTTTTTTTTTTAAACAAATCAATCAATCAATCAAGGTGTGGAAATTTAAAATATATATTTGAATTTATTTGAGTATTTTTGTTTTATCGAAAAAAGTTATAGTCATTTTTTTTTTACATGCCGCCCGTACAAGAAAAGGGAGTCATTTTTATCTTTTTACTAACCTTAGATGAACATTGTCAATTTTTTGATAGTTTTGAGAGAATATTATAACAATTGAAAGTTTGAATGAACATTATTAATTATTAATGAGACTATAATTTGAGGAATGCCCTACTTAAACTTTCTAATATATATATATAAGGGTAAACTTCACTTACCCCCTCTACAAACTTTTGCTCTTTTTGCAGACACCTTTCAATGTTCAAAAACTCTCACTTTTGTGTATTTAATTTTTATTTTCTTTCACTTTACTCCTTCCGTTAGGATTTTGCAGTTAAATCAAACGGTCAAATGAATAAAAGACATTTATACCCTTAAATTTTTTTAAAATTCCAAATTCCCCCTTATTTATAAATAAAAAAATTATTATATTAAAAATTAAAAACAAAAAAACAAAAATAAAGAAAGAAAAAAATGACCTACCGGGGGTCACTTGGTGACCCACTAAGTGACCCACTGTTGGTCACCTGTCATGAAGAGTCACCTTGGTGACCCATCGGCGGGTCGCCAAGGTGAACCCAGTGGCTCACTTGGTGACCCACGGCGGGTCACCATCCACCCGTATTTTTTTTAAAAAATATATATAATAATAATATGACCTGTGGGTCATAATACAAGTTGCTACATCTACCGATAAACTTACGGGTCAAGAGTTCTTCAAAAAAAAATGAAAAATAATGATATTTTAGTAATTTAACACTAGTCTATTAGGATTTCACCTAAAATAGAAGGCAAAAAATTAAAGTAAATTAAATTTTGATACATCAAAGTGAGAGTATTTAAACATTAAAAAAATGTATGCAAAAAAACACAAAAGTTAATGAGGGGTTAATGAAGTTTCCTCTACTTAAAAAAAAAAAAAACACAAAACAAAAAAAATGTATTAACGTTGAGAGTGTACTTTTGTTTTGTTTTTCTGAGCGTAATAAATGGTTGTTTGTTTTGATTATTTATTTTTATGCGGAAGGAAAGTTTAGAGTAACGCCTGGAAAAAGGAAAAAGGAAAAAGGAAAAAGCGCAGCCTGTCCTTTCCTCTACCCCCACCAATTGACAATATTTGGGGTGGACGTGGGGTGTGTACCACTAGATTCGAATGCTCCAACCTACTTTCTACGCAGAGTGGGTGTGTACCACTAGATTCCCGTGCCCCTGTTTCCTTGTTTGATTAGAAAATAAAAATAAATACATTTGAAAGATGAGAAAGAAATTTGCATAAATTTGAAACATGAGGGCCCCACAGGTGCATGTGACCTTGATGGCGAGGGGCCCTCGGAGTGACAGTTGGCTCGTCAAATCGACAAAATTGCAACGAGCGCACGTGTCTTTTGCCAAAATTCGGAAAAATGTTTTTCCTCCTGACATTTTCGTATGTAATACTTATTAACTAGTTACACCTTCTATTTTTATTATTATTATTAGCAAGTTCTTTTTAGTCCTTGAAATATTAACAAATATATATATCTTATAAATCCACGAGTTGATGCGCGAAAATAAAAACCTTCTTAATTTTATTTTATTTTTTTGAATTTTTACTCCATTGGTCAATCGAAAAGGTAAATTAACCATTACCGTTTCATTTTCTCCAAACTGTTTAACGTCCGTCAATCTCAACTAAACGCATTATTTTGCTACATCAACATATTAATTTAATTTAAAAATTAAGATATCTACCCTTTTGTCGGACAAGAATCCAAGAGACTATCTCTGAAGGCCTTAGAGCGTACAAGAATCCAAGTAATGCTGAAAGGAAGACTTAAAGATGACGTGATTGACCGAAAATGAATCTTCATATGCATTTTATTATCTTGTGTATTTGACGTGGATGGTGTTATGTTAGCTGATTAATCAATTTGGAAGCTTCACATACCTTACAATTGACACATAATTCTCACCGAATGCCTTCAAACTGGACTTTGCCTTCTATTGATTCTTCATAATAAATATGAATGGTGAAGTTGACTAATGATCTTCACTAATTATGGTATTGGACCCATGAAACGTCGTTTTTCCTCCACACCAACAAAGCAAATTGACGTTGTAGCCCGATGGAGGAGACTAGTTTACTTTTATATGTTTTTTTTTAGATAATATAATTATGGCCACACAATAAATGAGGTATTTGAAAGTCCGGGCCTCAAAGCCAGAATTTTTATTTTTTTTTTATTTTTTTTTTATTTTAAATGAAATAGAGAGTATTTATTTAGTGCATTTAGAATGATAATATTTGTCTTTTTCTTTTTGGAGTAAATTTTTTGGACAAATTTGTCATCCTAAATACACTAAATGGATACTCTCCATTACATTTGAAATGGTGATGATCATTTTTCCTCAAAGTCACGTCACATTTAGAAATACTTTAATTTTGTTTATATCATTATTCATGTCCGTTATTCGCATGCAAATAAGCGTTTTTTCAAAATTCATTTGCCCGATGGGAATATTGATGAATTATGATGTTCTCCGGTTTATTTCCAATTAGTTATAGTTGAAAAATATTTCTGTCAACTCAGAAAGTAAAAAGATAAAAATACTCATCAAATATATAACTAATTTGATATTCTTTAATTTATTTGAAATAGAAAGAATCTTAACGATGGTTGATGGCATAAGATTCCCTTCTGTCCCCATCCCATTTAGGATGCGTTTGGGACTGCGATTTCGCAAGAATAATCTGCATTTTTAAAAGATATCACAAAACGTAAGACGTTTGGTATTGCGATTTAAAAAGCGCTTAATTTAAAATAGAAAAAAAGAATCTGCGATTTCAATAAACAGGTTAAAAAGTGCTTATTTAAAAAAGTGCGAATTTAAATCAAAATCACAATTTCGCTTAAAATATTTGAAACAATATTTACTTATTTGGCTATAAAAGGATAATTATATGCTAATGACAACTGTTATCTAAATACTCAATTGATAAAAAAATAAAAAATAAAAAATCTTAATATGATTTACTAAATACCTATACAATTTTAAAAAGTAATACACAATTTTTAAAATAGCATTTATTAAAAACTGGCTCACTGTCCTATTCCGTGAAACACGGGGTAGGGTCACAGACATACATAGATGACAGTGAGGGAGGCTGTTGGCCGTCAAACGGACACAACTGAATTCATACTAATTTGCAGATTTCCACTTGCCACTATGATTACATATGTAATCATAGTGGCAACTGGACGTGATGAGCTAAAATCATGGTTGACTCTTTTTTTTTTTTCCTCTGAAAACTATTGAATTGTTGAGAATTAATATTGAATGGTTGTGCAACTAACTAACTAACTATTTTCCTTATTTTTATTTCTCCCCAAATTTTTTTATTATTTTAAACATTTTTTTTTCTCTCAAAAAAATTTAAATTATTTCCCAAACGAACCGCGATGTTTCTACCCGCTCCCTTCTCTCCTTTCCTTCTAGCTTTTATTTGTTTTACTTTTTCAACAGAGTAATGCAGAATATTATACTCTTGTTTTATTAGAATGATATGACATTGTTTATGAATTGAGTAATGTTAGGGATAATTTTTTTATTTTTGGCTTTCAAAATTTAAATATGATTCATCTAAAATTGAATAGAAATTTTAAAAGTTACATTAATTTTAAGAGACTAAAAAGATGGTTAATAGCATTACTCTTAATAACTCTGATTTTTTTTATTTATCATTATTATTTTTTAACAATTACTGATAGGCTAACCAAGTGAGATGTAAATATAGTATTTAACACTACTATTTTTGACAACCCAATGCTTTAGAACTTTCGTTCTCGTTCCTAACAATTCGTTAAACTTCACCAGCAATCCAAATTTGTAATCACAACACAAATACATCCATCACCTATTGTGCTTGTTGAGCAATTAACTACAATTATTCTTTTTCAAATTACCACCAAATTTACAGTGTTCTCTCAAACTTTAAAAAATTGCAATGTCTCCCACCTCTCTCTCCTTCCAAACTACCTAACCCTTTTACTTAGCCCCAATTGTTAGATTGTTCTATTAACTTAGATAGAAAATACATTGTGCGTGTCCCCACAACATAAAATGTCTATTATAACAATATGAAATGTGTGAAAATACAATTATGCCCTTAAATTTAGAAACACAAAATGAACTCGCAAGTCACTACCCTCGGCCAAGCCATGGGTGTGATGTGACACAATTTTTTTATTTTATTTTTTGAAATTTTTATTAGTCTTTTGACATAGGAAGGGAAAAAAAAAGGGGTCCTCTTAGCTTTATTTTTAAGAGAATTAATAATATTTCAAGGAAGATTGACTAGGATTTAGAGGAACTGCCTAGAAGGAATTTGTGTTTAGAAATATCAAGAAAAGATATTTGTGTGTATGGTGGGGCGGCTAGGAATTGTAGAAAGCCTCTTGTGAATGGAAAGACTTATTTATTTCATTTCATTTATGCCTGGCCCAAGGGTTTTGACTAAGTGGTAAATGTCTTCATCTTGGCTTGATTCCCATTGGGCGCAAATAATTCATTAGGGTCAGCCTCGATGAAATTGGAGTATTATTCGAGTCGTGTAAATTGACACTTTGTACAGATTCGAGATTTATCAATCAGGTGACAAAAGTGGACACACAAAATTGTTTTTTTCACCCTCTTTCACAAGTTATTCGATTGGTTGTGTATGTGGCTCTCGTTTATTTGTTAACTTTCTGTAAGCTTGTTTGTGATTGCATTAAGGAGGGTAAAAAATACTTTTAGTACTTAGAGAGTTGTGCTTAACAAAAAATTGGCATGTTTAGCAAAAAATTTTAAAAGTATTTATTTGACTTTTTTACTCTTAAAAAGGTCAAAATGCCATTTTGAACACAAAAAAAAAAGAAAAAAGAAAAAAAGAAGAAGCTTAAAATTAAAGATTTTTCTAAAAAACTCTTTTTGACTTTAAAAATCCTACTTCCCAATGCAATCCCAATCATACTCTATATGTTACTTGTTTCTCTCAAACTTCAAAATCTTATATAGACACAAAATCTTTATAGATAGGGTTTGTGAGGTTAAAGAGTGGTGGAATTGGACTGGGCCGCCAAATATGTCTGTCATAAAGGCTTTTAATGTATGTATTTATATGGGTTTGTCCGACAAGTTGCCTATTTTTTTTATATTAGATTTAAGAAAAGAAACGCACACAAACCTATTCTTCTCTTAGAACACACAACAGACAACCCTTTAACAAGAGTGACTAGAATTATTGTTGCTTCTTTTCATGTTCAAAACCGGAACTTACTTCTTAGAGACATATTGAAAAGAGAATCATTGTTAAAAGCTATGGACTGGGCATTTAACCAACCGTCCATGTGAGCATAGCAACGCTATTGTACCTCAACATGACGCTCTCACAACTTGAATCCATGACCCTAACTCTAATTCCATTTGTTGGATTGAGTCTTTGACCATCTCATTTGAAAACTAGTTAGTGTCTTGTGAGTGCAAAGTCTTTTATAGCATTTGAAATCGCACATCGCAATGCATGTCTTAAGAGCCGTTCAAGTGAGCATAACACTTCAACAAAAGTGAATAGCAGGAAGTTTATTATTCAGCTCATTCTATAGTAATGTTCAATGAAAAAAGCATATAACGGACCTTAATGGAATAAACTTCAAGTAAAGATCAGCTCGACAACGCAAGTTCTATATCACATAACAACCCAATTATTAAATAGACCTCTCAGATTGTTGATACACTGAACTCCTCCCACATCACAGATGATTGACCCACTATTAACATTATGCCTATACAGCACCAATCTAAGGTTGACACAAACACTAGTTGCACATCCCTCCACATTCAGATTTTGTTTTGTTTTCATATAGCAGAATACTATAATTTGAACCCATCTGCTCCATAGTGGTTTAACTTATCGATAGGTCAAGAGATCAAGTGGTGAGTGGATGACATTTGGACATCTTTAAGTAAATTTGATCAACAGTTTTTTTTTATTTTCATCCAAAGACCCATAAAATCCTCAGGATACTTGCTAAAAAAATAGTAACCTAGTGACAATTTCCTCCTAGATATAGCTTTGTACAAGCAAGATATCCCTCATAAACTGACGACATAAAGGATTGAATTCCCCTATGCAAGAAAATTGATATAATTCACATATTTAAGAAACAGATAATTTTTCCATAACCGAGGAGTAAACTGTTGGTGCCATTGCATTCAGTATTCTTCATTACCTCGGTCAACATCATGAAGTTGGTTATACTCGATCAGCTTCCTCACCGTCTGCATCTCCATAATGAACCCATGGTAGCATTGACTCAAACAAGACAGCCAGTGCATTTCGATTCTCAACATCACGGGGAGCATGGCCATTACCAAGTGGATTGGCAACTTGGTCTTCATTCTGTACAGGCCCCCTCATCCTTGGGTCAACCATAAAATCTTGCAGGATTTCAGGTGGAATAGATGGCACTGAATCGGAGAAATCTGACACCAATAGATGACCATACCTGGCAATAAGAAAACCAGTCAACCAAATATCCAAATACGACAGACCTATGTAATAGACTCAGTCAAGTGCAATATCATATGAACAAGGCATGAGAGAACAAGATCCAGATATAGCCTAGAATCAAGACCCAGGCAAGTTCTTTTGTCTGATACCAGCCTAAAAATTTATTCACTGCTCAGTGATAGAATCAATAAGCACAGAGACATTCTGAATTTCAATAACTAGAAAAATTGTAGTTAAAGCAAAAATAAGAAAAAAAATATATGACTTCAGATACTCACTCATTTTTCTCAGACGAGAATGCTTCTTTTCTCACAGAAGCCCAATCCTTGGCATCACTCCTATTAGTTTCCAGTGTTTCAATCACCAGCTTTGCGGCGTCCCTGAGTAAATTTTGCAGCTCTGGAAGCCTCCATATGATATAATTCCTCTCTACATACAAATTAATTAAGTGATCCAAGGATGGGATTCCCATTTGATCTGATCGAAAGAAAGCATGTTTGACAATATCGGTCCACACCCTATCCTTCAATGGTACCTTTGCTACTAGTTTCTTTAGGACAGAAGGATGAAGCATCAAAGCCTGCTTCATAAGATCATTTGCAGTAGCCTTTGTAGAATCCACATGAGAATCTTTTGAAGATTCCTCTCGCTCAAGATAAAACCGGCAAATGGCAAGTGAATATGAGAAATTTGGAAACAACCAAAGGGAGTTGTCACTTTTATAGCTCTCAGAGAAGTGTTCTAGCCATGCATACTCCTCTGCCCTCAATGCTAAGTAGTCGATGCAGAACAAGGCACCCATTGGATCATCAGAATCCAATGATAACAACAATTTACAAACTTCTAGAGCAGACCGATGACAACCACGCCTGTCCATATTTTTCACATGAGTGAAAAGTGTTGTGAACATCGGTTTATTGATTTCATGGCTGAATTTCAATTGGCAATTACCCTGAAAGGGAGTGAACATAGGATGCCATGCACATTCCAAGGCATATAAACTCTTTGCTATAGCATCTGCTGACGCTTGATGGTCACCCGCAAACTTCCAATATTCTGCCATCGTTAGCAGTGAATCTAAATGATAATGATGGTGCATCAAAATAATTGCGATACCATTGAGATCATGAGTAGCTTTGGCAGCTGCAAATTCACTCTGAGCTTGACCATAGGACGATGAGGGCATATATCTACATCACGAGAACAAGGCTGAATTAGAGTGCATGGATTTTGGAGAAAACTACAATCAAAATGTGACAGGGTACATGGCAAATACAAAATGAGAAAACTATTCAACAATGTATCTCCTAGCTCTAACATGTTCATAGTAGAGGTGTGCATGTGAGTGAGTGAGATTGATAGAATATTAATTAAATGATTAAATTTACTATTTCCTATATTGGGATATATAACAATAACAAAAGATCAGCAAAAGAGGAGTCTTAAAAAAAGGAAACAAAAACACCACAACCAAGCAACTGAGAATGATGTTTACCTAAAGTAGTGGTATCCATCCCTTGTTTCCAGAAATTCCATGGACAAAGAACCATCCCAGCGATCCCAATAGTCCGAAGGAGTGACAAGAAGAGTCTTTCTACGAGCATGACTTCCGCTTCCGTGTCGTCCACCTCGTATTTGTCTAGAACTGCCAGCTTGATTACTTTTCTCAAACGACTTCACCACCTTCGAACCAAATATTCTTCGTAGCTCATTTTCTGCATTCAAATATTTGGAATCAACTCGTAAAACCGAAGGCACGCATTGGGCTTTTGCAGTCGCTGCTTCGGCTTTGGCAGGAAACAAAGTTTCCAGAACTGCATCCCAGGGTTTATCCGCTTTATCTGCACCCGTCGAAGAACCATCCTGCCCTTTCTTCTTTTTCTTTTTCTTTGACTTGTTACTGGATTTCGAAACCACATCAACCTTACTCTCCAACCCGGACGGTTTCTCTTCAGAAATATTTACGTCCAAGGTGTCTGCGACTTCCGCATCATCCTCCTGCAGCCAAAATGGCGACTGAATTCAAATACGGCGCCGTATGGTATGGGGATTTGGGGGTGAAGAGGGTTTGGACGAATTGCGTGAAAGAAAGGTTTTCAATTCGATCTCCAAACCTAAATTTAATCTATTCCCAATAATTTAACCAAAAAAACAAATATTAGAACAAATCAGATGAGGATGGGGAAGAAGCAGAAACCTGGTCAGCGTCATCTTCCTCGTTGAGAAGGTAAAAGGGATTGACTGAGGAATCGGGGGGCTCAGATCGACTCCCATTCAGCTCCTCCTCCTCTTCCTCCTCTTCTTCTGTTTCGCGGGGCGGCCGTTGCAGTTGTTGTTCTTGTTCTTTCAAAACCTTTTTCAGCAATCGACCCGACATCGATTTGTTGACCGGTCGCCTGCCTGATACACAACCCTAGGAAAGCGGCAAAGGAAAGGCGGTGCAGACGAGACTCCTCTCTCAGGCTCCGCAAAAGCTACGTACTCACCCAAGGCCAAGGGACAACGATACAAGGATACAGCTCAAGGGTTCGTGCTTGGGAGAAAAATACTACACTCACGTTTCTTATAATAGTTAATAGGGAACTTCATCGGTGACTCCCAATTTTCATCCGTTTTTAAATATCTTCTTTAAATTTTAAAAATTTTTAATTTAGTTGTCTGATTTTTCAATTGCTCTTAAGTTAAATCCTTCTTCAATTTTAGTCATTAAAAAAATAAAAATAAAAACCAAAATATTCATAATTTTCATTTAAAAAAAAATAAAAAATATTTTGAAAGTTAAAATTTTATACAAAAGTCAATGGTAGAAATATTATGTAATGTTTAAAATTTGATTAAAGAATCTAAATTGAAAACAATGAAACTTTAGGGATTAAATTGAGAGCTTTTTAAATTTAGGGGAAATATTTTAAAACAAGTAAAAATTTGGGGGTCTTCAGTAAATTTTCCTAGTTTACTATGATTATGTCCAAAAAATAAAATACTAGGATTACTGCTCAACGACTTGTAGCACAGGTTTTTTTTTTTTCAATATAATTAGAAGAAATACCATATAGAATGTACAAAAAGGGTGGATATGTTACTAATCGTTAATCACGTAACTGTTTTAGTAGAGAATTGTAAAAAATTGCTAACTGCTTAAGGTATGGTGGTTAGCAGTTTTAAGAATAGAAAAAATAGGTTAATAACCGCTAACTGCCTATCCTTATATATAATAATATAAATATATATTTTATATTAAAATATAACATTAAAACAATGTTTAATACCAAAATGGTGTCGTTTTAAATACGAGTTAAGGATATGGTTTCATCATAACACTTTAATCCAAAATGATTTAAAATAAGCAAAAAAAAAAAAAAAGTTATAAAACTGTCAGTTATTGATTTGTATAACTGCTAACCGCCAAGTAATGCTACAAGTTCATCTTGTGTTACTATTTTGTCACTCTAAGGATGATGTGGCTCTTAAAAATCATCATTAGACTTGTGATTGATCATTATTAAATTTTAATCAAATTATGATTTTAAAAGCCGTCTCATTTTTTGAGGGACACAAGATAAACACAAGAAGGATTTCTAAAATTATTCGCTAATCGCCGATTATAAAATAACCACTAACCACCGATTATATAACTGTTAACCGCAACCGTTTGTACACCCCTACTATATATCATCTCCCATTTTTCATATTAGAAGTTTATGTGACATGTTTTCTTATATTATTTGATACATAAAAATTAAATTTTGAGTGAGAGGATCATGTCATCTAGACAAAGATTTCTATGTTGGAAGAACTTTTCTCTAATTCATCTATAAAAATACCACAAATTTCGTAAGAAACATAAACTTCTTTAATTATGAAATAAAATAAATTTTTATTAAAAAAAAAGAGAAGTAATTCTCACGTGTAAATTGAACAATTAATATTACTGCCGCAACCCAGCAAAGATGGCTCTCGTAAAGCTCATGGGCCAGATTCAGCGGCGGAGGCCAATTTAGAGGAGGAAAATAGCAGGCTCATTCCTTATTGGGTTGAGCCCATTCAAGAGGAGGTCTAGCAGAATCCAGATTTACAAGCCCTTGTAAAAAGGATTGAAGAAGAGAAGGCAGCTGGGCCGTGGGAATTTTAGAGAGAGGTGAATTAGTTACCTTTTTAAGGAAAATTATCCATAATTTGCACCATCATCATCGACTACACACGTGAAGACCAGAGGGATGGTCCGGATGGAGCATCATTCTATTGAAAGAGGATGAGAAAACATGTCTGAAATTTTATGCAAGAATGTCCCGTATGCCAAAGACACATCAGTACACTTCATTGATAGATTGCCAACTTCGAAGGAAAAATAAAATAAAATTGCATCATTGTGGATAAATTGTCGAAGTACAGACAAATCAGTATTATTGGATAGTTGTGAGATAAAAATATGGGTTTTAACATTATTTTGAAGTCTTAATATTTATAGTATAATATCACACTTTTATCTTACTATGCTGTTATTTTTTTTTACATATCCATACAAGAAGAGAGAAAAGATAAAGGAAAATTCGAGTCAGTAACTTTCGTTTCATAAGATATAATACTCAGTTGATTGATCTACTCCTTTAAAACATAGTTCGTTATAAGTTTATTTAAAGACATTTACATCGGGAATAAAAACATTGATGAATTCATCCCCAACCCTAGTATTGTTAAGAGGCCTAGATCATCTCTCTACCCTTAAAGATTTAGGATTTCTCAAAAATCATACTGTTACATCAATTTTTTTTTTTTTTGTTTTTCTTCTAATCAAATAAGGAAAAATGATTTATAGGGAATCAAACGACAAAATCGAAAGGGTGGACACCCTAACAACAAAGTCCAAACAAAAAGTACTGCAAAGATATATAGACAAAAACAGAAACTAGGAATAGTCTAAACGGACTAAACAGTAGGCAATAATTTTATCTATAGTCCCAAAAAAATTATAAACAAGTCATGCATTTTTTAGAGCCGCACAAAGCGATTCTTTACGGTTTCTTAACATAAGAATGATCCCAATGCTTTTCCAATCAATCGACCAATTACCCATCCTATCTCAAAAGCATATAACATTTCTATTATTATTATTATTATTATTGTTATTATTATTGTTACATATGTTTTGAGCACTAGTAGTATCAATGTATTATGATATGATTACAAGAAACTTGTCCTCCAGTCCAACCCATGCGTGCTAAAAGCGCTAAAAGGAGTTTTATGCCGCCGACATGCTCTATATATATATATATATATATACAGCATGTCGGCGGCATAAAACTATATATATAAGAAAAAATAAAAATGAACCTCGTTGTGCTTTTGAAGTCAATGAAGTGGCGTGACCTGTGACCAGCCATTGATGGCGATCATGGCCCCTCCAAGCCAAGCGTGGCAGCGCACAGTGCATTAGTTCTAGCCCTTTCTTCCGCGGATTGCGGAAATTATATTAGAATGGAGAGAAGAGTGTGGAGAAGGTTGGCAGAAGGTTAACGGTGCATCGTGATTTTGTAAGAATAATTTATATTTTATGTTTTATAAATTTTTTAAAAGGATAAATTATTTTTAGGAAATTACAATTCCGGTGGTCCGATCGGCGATCACATATATGGCTTTATTTGTTAAATGCTTTTGGTTTGGTTTTGCTTTAATACTGTTTACGGGGTCCACATTTAATAATTTTATTTTTTTAACATTTTCTTACTTTTAACATCACATCACTCAATTTTTATTACTCTTCAATTAAAAAAATCACTATAAAACAAAATTTTTTTATTTTTCTATATTAAATATTCTTACTATTTTACTTCTTCTCTTTTTTTTTTTTTTTTTTTTTTTACGTCTACTACAATATTAAAGCAAAACCAAACCAAAAATATTTAACAAACAAAGCCATAGTTTTATATGAAATGTGGACTGGCCCATGTGAATGGATTGGAGGCATAAAATGATTAGGCACAACACTTTAGGCTGCAAACATCATTACAAACACCACATGCACAGGCATGGTAAGGGACCTCATCATCATAATTATGGGTGTTTTTTATTTTTTTTTTTTGCTGCCCTTTTTCCTTTTCTTTTATGTTATGTATGGTTTTATTGGTTTGATATGGAGGTGTGCACTCATTGCTAATTATTACTTTCAACCTGGATTCCACGATACCCTCTCGATTTTCGCATTCTATTGGGTAATTAAGGTTGACCAGACAATATCTAATATTTCATGGTTCCTATTTAAAGTTTGTATATTTTTTATTTAATTTTTTTAAAAGACATGCATATATATGCATTAATTTTAAATCTTGATGATAATATTCTATTAAGAATTAAAATGTCTTCAAGAGATAGTTCAATCGGTTAGGATTATGTCTAATAAAGTGAAGGTTATTAATTCAAATTTTTCTTCATCTCTTATGTGAACATGTAAAAAAAAAAAAAAAAAAGAGAGTAAATTAAAATGTATGTTTCAACACAATAAAGACATGTTTTTAAAACATGTAATTCGCATTCATATTTCTAGTAAGATATAATTTAACTAGGTTTCGGTGTAAACTGAGTATTTTTTACTCTCTAATAAAAAATAGACACATCAATTTGAAACACTAAAAAACAATGGGGTAACTTCATTTTAAATTTATGAATTACTACGCAATTTAACAAGTCTCCAAAACTTAAAAGACTCTCAATTTGTGGGCTTGCTTACATGCTAGCAAGAATGATGTAGTAAAAGCAATGGTTGTAATTGAATATCAAAGTTGACTTACTTTTAAAACCTTTTAATAAGAGAGAAAAAATAAAAAAAGATATTTTAAAATATTCAATCTTAACCTTTGCTTTTACTACAACATAAATGATGTTATTTTAATAATAGCATGTAAGCCTGGATCCTACAATTTGAACCTTTGAACTTTCAACTGCAATCAATTTGAACCCTTCTGTCAAATTTTGCCGCTAACTTTTAATGGCAATACCTAAAAATACCAAAACATCTATAATTTGTTGGAAAATGCTAGGGATTATCCCCCTAGTATTCTTATAGCGTTCTCTTAGTCTTACATATAACATAATTTAAGAAAAAATAAAATTGTAGTAGCCTTTACCATCGGTTTTTTTAGGCATTAATACCAAATTTGAGGCATTAGCACCAATTTTGAGGCATTAGTACTAAATTTAGGATAATCAAATCCATTTTGGGTGATACCATCTCTAAAAGGTTAACCTTCCACTCTTAAGTTTTAGTTTTGAATCAAAAAACAAGTTTTAAAGCATTAGAACCTAAATGTTAATTCATAAAAATTAATTTGTTGGCAAAAAAAGGGTACTAAAATTTTATTTTTTCTTAAATTATATTATACGTAAGATTAGGAGAACATTAGGAGAACACTAGAGAGAGACTCCTAGCAAACCCCTAATTTTTTTTTTAATTAAGGGTAAATTTAGAATTTTATAAAAAAGTTAGGGATATAAATGTTATTGTCTTACTTTTAATGTTTAAAATATGACATATAGGTTCAAATCGAGAGATTTTAATATTTTTTCTTTTTGGACATGTCCGCACAAGAGGGGGGATGAGGATTTGAACTAGTGACCTCCGCTTTATTAGGGGTGGTCCCAGCCGATTGAGCTACCTCTTGGGGACAGAGATTTTAAAATTTGAGAGTTTGTTAAATCGTGTGGTAATTCAAGGATATAAAGTGAAGTTATCCCAAAAATGATATAACCATTTATACCAAATAATTTTTCTCTTAAAAAAGAGGGATGATAGGGACCCAACTTTTTTGCCAAACTTTTGCCAAACTTTTGCCTTTTTTATTTTTTATTTTTAAAAAACAAAGTAAAAAATAAAAAAAGTGTTTAAAGCAATAATATATATTTTTTGTCATTCTTTTTATTAGTATTTTTTTAAAAATGAAAATTGCATTTTTCTTCATAAAAATGGTCATTTTTCACTTTAGACACTTTTTTTATTTTTTATTTTTAAAAAATAATAATAAAAAAGGTAAAAATTGGGTAAAAATTGGACAAAAAAGTTGGACCTTTAATATTTTTCCTTAAAAAAATACCTTAAAGACAAAATATTTATGAAAAAATCATCGGAACTATAATTTTAACTAGTTTTAGAGATTTCAGTATTGAGAGCTGGGATGTTGGTAAAGAATTTGATATTGGACGATATGTTAGAATGAACAGAACATTTTGTGATTGATTTAAATTAAAGTTACGTTATTTAAATATATGTCACTGAGTTGAAAGACTAAAAGGTCCGGATTCGTCAAATGATTAAGATTCTCTCAATGCAGCGGAGGTTTGACATGGTAACCGGACCTAATCATCATTTGCCTGTCGTGCCGAAAGACAATTCATGCTGATAATCTTGTATTTTTCACGGTGGGGCCGTTGGAGAACAAAATAAATAGCCGGTTTCTCACAGCACCAAACCAATAACCATTGACACGAACAGCCATGGGTTATGGTGGTGCTGGCGATGGTTATCGTGGTAACTTGAAAAACGCCATTATAGCATTTCTAGCTCCCCTTCCCTCCATTCTCTTCTACCTCTCCTTCCTAAACCGTATTGCGTCTACTGGGAGTGAGGGAGATTCGCTTTCTCTCCCTCCTCTTTGGACATGGTGCTATCACCACCCTCTTCTGTTAGCCAACGCCCTCTTCTTCCTCAACGTTAATGTGCTCTTCTGGGTCATCGGCAGTATCCAGAACAACCACTGGGTACGTTGCTTTTTGTCGTTTTCCCTTCAGAACTACTCTGCTGCTTCAATTCTCATTTCTTTCCGATTGATCGTTGACTTTTGCTGTCTGGTTTGACTTGGGTGCAGATGATAGATTTGTATTGGACGGTGATTCCCGTGATGCTTGTTCATTACTACGCAACGCACCCTTTGGCTCACTACGACTGGTGGAGGTCGAGGATCGCGATGTTGATGACCTGGGTGTGGAGTTTAAGGCTCTCCCATAACTACTTCAGGCGTGAAGGCTGGCGGTGGGGCGCCAGGGAGGACTGGAGGTTCACCGATATGCGTCAACAATACGGCAAGCACTGGTGGTGGGTGTCCTTCCTCGCCGTGTACCTCTCTCAGCAGGTAGTTTATGTGCCAATCTGACTGCAGGGTAACTGCTCGATGAATTACCTGAATGCAAACTATGTCAGCTTAATCATTCAGAATGGGTTAGCCAAAAAGGTTATTTTGACTAGTCCTGTAACAAAAAATAGCAAAAAAAAAAAAAACCCTCATCATTTGGCTACACGCTTTGGCTAAGGTATTGGCTAGCACAGTGCGTTCAACCATGCATTAAAAAACTGATAAAAAAATGAATCTGATTCTATTACTTCTTTGAGAATAGTAAAAATAGGTAAATAAATAATAATTTAAATATAATAGTGAAAATAAATAGCTAAATGTTAAGCTCAATGTGAGTGGTTTAAAAAAGTTGGTAATTAAAATAGAAAAAAAAAAAGTCATTTATCTAAATTTTAGTTAAACATTTGTTGAGCTTATGCAGGTATTTTTGATTGGAGTAAGCCTCCCATTGTATGTTGTACACTCGGTCAATGAGTCATTGAACATCTGGGATTCAATTGCAATCGTTGTCTGTGTGTGTGGCATCATTGTTGCGTACCATGCGGACACGCAACTCCATGACTTTGTGACTAGGAACAGCAAACTAAAGGAGCTTGGAAAGCCAATGGTAGCCAATCTTGACAGGGGCTTGTGGAATTACTCCCGGCATCCAAATTACTTTGGAGAGCAGTTGTGGTGGTGGGGATTGGTTATATTTGCATGGAACCTGGGACATGGATGGACATTTTTCGGAGCTCTTATCAATAGTATGTGCTTAGCGTATGTGACTAGGCTTGTGGAGGACCGAATGCTGAAACAAGATTACAGAGCTGAGGCTTACAGGCTTTACCAGAAGACAACTTCAGTGTGGGTACCTTGGTTCAAGTCATCCACGATAGGAGGAAAAGATAAAAGCAATTGACTTGATATAATGGGGCTAAGCTCTGGTAGTTATCTTTATCAGCATTATCCTTTATATTCTGTGTTCTTGCCTTTATTCATCTAGACTTTATGTACGTACGTTTATTTCAAGAAAAAGTTGGATTTTGTTTGTGCTTAGCCAAATAGATCATTGTATGCATTGTACTTGTACAAAATCTTTCTGCATATGCTAAAGAATTCACCTTTGTTTTCTGAAGTTTTCAAAGGTTTATAATAGGTTTAAGACTGATCTTCCTAAAGGTTTATGAGAGAGATTAATGTTAATAAATGAATGGTGAAGCAAAATATTTGGCTGCATGGAGTTTCTTAGCTGGTGTTTAAAGTGTAATACAAAATGTCATCTAGATTGGATTGCAATGCTTAAGCAAGAAATCATGCTATAAGCTCTCCCAGTGCCTTTGAAGCCTGAAAATGATCCTGGCAAGCAGTATGATATAAACAGAGGTGGCTAAAGTAGGTTATTATATTTCTTTGTTTAGAAGCTTGAACAAGTGGAGATTTGGATCCTTGATGTAGTTGCACATCTATATGGTAGATACATCCAACCTCAAAAATTTAGGAAGTATGATACTGCCAAATTGTCAGAATGTCCACTTTTTCTTAATCTCCATTCTAGAGTAAAATGAAGTGTGTCTAGCTACAATCACATGTATGATAGTAGTATTCTACTCCATTTTGAAAATGTTCATGTCTTGAAGTGTTTTGGTAACATAAGTAGGATTAGAGTCTTTCCTAAACTCCATTAACTTTGAAGAAAGGTGACCTGGTTTCATTGTTTAATTTAAGAAGAGGTTTGTTAGTAGATAGGTTTATTAGAGTATTTAAGAAGAAAACGTATTATGAAAAAAATATTTGATGTTATCCATTGATGAACCAATAGGAAAGGGAGACACTATTGGTGTTGTCCTGCTATGTGTGTGCCTGCATATGGGTTGTAGGAAACAAATAAAGACAAAGAACTATAATATGGATGACAAAATTAGATAAATTTTTTCCATCATACAAGGTACAGATCACTTAGCACAGTAAAACTCGGACATTAAATAACTTTCTTACCATAATACAAGATACAGATCAATTTTTTTATTTTTTTATTTTTACATGTTTGCACAAGAGGGGGAGGGGAATTTGAATTAATGACCTTCACTTTATTAGGCGTAGTCTTAGCCGATTGAGCTACCTCGAAGGGACAAGATACAAATCACTTTTCATAGTAAAACTAAGGAAAAAAATTTACTTGAGTAAACAAGATTATTATTATTATTATTATTATTATTAATTTTTTTTTTTTGCAGTTAGAGCCTATTTTGGTTGTAAGTTGGTTCAATGGGGCTGGGCTTGGGGTTTTTAAATGTTTTCTTTTGCGAGAAAATGCTTGAATTAAGACAACTTTTATTATAACTTCCTTAAAAATTCATATGACCGTATGCATGCAGCATGTGTGCCATATGGCACAATATGGGTGGAAAAATAAAGTAACAAAATTTGACAAGTAAATTTAATTTTTTAGTAGCTGATGTGGTAAATTATGTCAGCTTGTAAAAGACTAATAATAAAAGTTATAGTACTCTTAACAACACTCTTTTTGCAATTATTCGGGGTTGACCTTGTTAACAGTGAAACAGGGCTGGCTCAGTTCTTTATTTGCATTTGCTGGTAGTGCTGCTGTTGGTTGTGTTGAATCATTGGAAGAATGGTTGCAGATCGGCATAATGTTCTATGGAGGGAATGTAAAGAGTTTATGAGGTAGAGTTTTGTGATCTATTGAGGAGTTAAAGAATATATATATAATGCTTATGTATGTATAGGTATCTGTTGGTGATCTATCTTTTAGCTGTCTACTCATCTGGAAAGAACGTGGAGGCTTTGCCATGCCTTCTGCAGAGATAAAGGCTTTAGGACTTCAAACCAAGATTTGCCAGATAGTGGCTATACTTACTTGTAACCACCAAATTGAGTGTAAAATCATCTTTTCGATTTGACCAAAATTAATTTCCTGGCTAGCCCTTGATATGGTTACTCCTCCCTAGCAGGGCCGGCCCAATGTAGTTGGGGGCTTAGGCCACATTTTGGAGTTTGGCCTTTTTATTTTTTTATTTTTTTATTTTTTTTATTTTTTATATATATATAATATTTAAATTTTAATTAAATAATATTGATTTTAATAATATTATTATTATTATTTTCATTTATTTTCATTGTTGTTTCATGACTTTTAAGTTTATTCATTAGCTAGTTGTATTCTATTAGGGTCATAAATATTTGTAACAATAGAGTTAGAAGCATCAATAATATTTTAATTATCTTCTAATAAAATAATTATTTTTTATGAATTTATTATTCATTTATGAGTTTTTCATCTAAATTATCCTCAATATTTTGTTTATTGCTAATAGCAAATTTATTTAAAGCCCTATTTGAGATTCAATCAGTTTTTCTATTTTTCTCTTTTCTTTTATTTTTTTAAATATTTCACATTTAGATGCATATTTTCTAGTATACATGTTTGATTAAAAATATTAACAAATTAAAAAAATATGATTTAAAAAATATATATATTTGGATTATAATAAAATAAATTACAAAAATAGAACGATAAAACCTGTTTGAAAATTGATGGGATGTATCACGGAGGAGGAGAGGAAGAAAAGAAGAGAAGAAAGGGAAGAAGAGGAAGGAAGGAAGGGGAGAGAGAGAGAGAGAGATCAAAGGGCAACAGAGGTGAGATGCTAGTATTTCTCATTTTCTGAGAAAAATGAGTTATGTTCTCTCTTCTTTGCTGACAGAGGAGAGAGAGAGAGAGGGGTTAAAAAGACAAAAAAAAAAATGATGTGGCATATTTGTTTTTTTTTTGGGTTAATTGGTCTTATTTTATAATGGGTTTATTATATTTGGGCCTTATTTTAGAGGCCTTAAGTCTTTATGAGACAAATTTTTGGGCCTTATTTTTTTTTAAAAAAAATTAAGCCTTATTAATTTTTTTTTTTAAGGCCTTATTTTAGAGGCTTTAAGTTTTTATGGAAAAAATTTTTGGGTCTTATTTTTTTAAAAAAAGGGGCCTTAAGTTAAAAAAAATAGGCCTTATTAAATTTTCTTGGGGCCTTATTATAAAACATTTTGGATCTTATTTATTGGGGGCCCTAGGCGATGGCCTAAGTGGCCTAGCCATTGGGCCAGCCCTGCTCCCTAGACCCTACGATGTATTGATACATCTTTTTTCTTTTTTTCTTTTTTTCTTTTTTTTTGAGCTTGTATTGATACATCCTATATACGGGACATGTTTTCTTCTTTCCAAAGTTGATGCGACATGATTTTGAATTAAAAACCTAGTTCTATTCACACCAGTTTTAAGGGAGAAAATGGAGATACTTGTCTAGAAATACCTATGCTTAGGAATATTCAGGTCGGCGAATTTGCTATCGGTCCATCTGCATGGGTTACGGGCAAATCTTTAGCCTCTAACCCAGGTAGACATATACTATATTCACTATCTGCACATATGTTGGCTAATAATGAAATATGGCTGGGTAGGCAGTGGATATATATATATATAGCGTATAAATTAAGTCCTTTTTTTTTTTTAATAAAAAAAGTAGACTACAAAAATCAATGAGAACCCAAAATGCAAAGTGGATGTCATGGGCGGGTCACCTTGAACAGGCAGACGATTACTAAAATTCGCCATTCACAGAGTGCAGATGCGAATGTGAAATAAGGGTATTATTCGATCATATATAATGTAGTCTACACCCTTTCGTATGCTTGTTCGTAAACTATCATTTTCAGGGTTTTTTTTTTTTTGTAAGAATCACTTTCGGTTTTAGGTTGCAATAATTTTGGCTATGATCAATGTCTATTCTATATCAACACTGCAACTAACAACTTCGAACCACCAATATTTACTGCGATTATGCATATCTTGTCTACTTGTATTGACCTTGATGCCTCAACTACAATATTTAATAAGCAAATGCAATGGCCTTCTTTTACACTTTGAGGTATTTGGCACAGTGTACGTGTACACTCAAATTGTGGTTACAGATCATTTAGACGTCGACTTTTGACATTACTCCACTGACAAGCTTGCGTTGCTATATGTATATATTTTTTTCTCTTTCTTTTTTAACGTATTCCTCCATTGACAGACCGCGACAAAAAGCTCACGGAGTAAACAGTTGGTGGGCAATGAAATTCAAGATTCAAGCGATTAATAATATGACATAAGATTAAAAACAAAACGGTCACTGTCCACGTCCAGGATGTTTGTTGAGGCCCGTGAAGAGATACAAGAGTTGATTCTTCGTAAAACATGTTGGAAGATCTGCAAACCCGTTGTGAATGTCTTTGTTGTTTTTGCTGTCTTCATTTAACTGGAATTGTTTTCCGCCAGCTCTTTGCCGTGCCTGGCAGTTAATTAATTTGCACTTCACTTGTCCCGTTAGGCAACTGGGTGAGAATACACAAACTCGGCAAGGCAAGTTGATTAATATTCGCAAAGTTACATAGTTTACATAATTAAGGGACTAATTACATAAATTCCTTCTATTTAGTTTATTTTTAAAAATAATTACATATATAAAATAATAGGGTAGATGAGATCCGGCTTGCATGTAGACTACAATGTTGTTAAAAAAATTGAATGATGAGGATTTAACTAAAGTAATTAAAGAGCATATAATAAATACAAATTTTATCTTTCATCTATCACTTAATATATTTATTGGTATTTATTATGATAGATCTGAACCCTTCAATTACTTTAATTTAATCTTCACCCTTCAATTTTTTTAGCAGCATGTATGTTATAGTTTTTTTTTCATGTCTACACAAAAAAGGAGAGAGGGATTCAAACGAGTAATTTTAAAAGGCTTACTAGTGTCCTATTAGAATAATGTGGTTGTTAAAATTATCATTTGATCAAAATTCAATAATGATCAATCATAAGTCAAATGGTGATTTTAATAGCCACATCATTCTTAATAGGACACAAGTAGATCTTATAGAATTATTCGGATTTGAACTAGTAACGTTCGCTTCATTAGGTATGGTTTCAGTCGATTCAGTTACCTCTTAGAAATATATGTAGTTTTAACTACATCATACAAACCAAATCCAAGTAGATGTTTCTTTTCATTTATTTTTTTCTGGTTTGTTTTTAAATTTGCGCCTACCCATTTGGGTTAGGTAAGGATCTTAATTCCTGCATTCATAGGGCACTTAATGAGAGGAAGATGAAATAAGTCTTCACGAAGAAGGCTCATTTTCAGAGCAAATAAAAAAATCTGAAATTGAGTGGACGTAGCTGATGGTGATATTAATGTCGTTTAAGAGAGGGTCACAATCGGTGATAAAATCCTATAATCTCATCAGATTAAAGGATATAATCCTGTTCGTGCTTAGAGCTTAAAGTATTTATAACTTTCGATCTTCCGCTTTACCCATCACTAGGACTTAGTCATGCTGTGGGAATATACCGGGGCATAAATTAATAATTCTTTGTAGTAAACGAAGAAGATAGGAGAATGACGGAGAAAGAGAAATGGGTGGGATGAACAGCGAGGGGTCGGCAGTCAATCGTCGGAGGGGATTTTGTGGGCTTGTTTGAACTTTGAAAATAAGGAAACCCATATAAGAAGAAGAAAATGGAAGGGTGTTGGAAGTTGACGGCGGTGGCAGTACTTTGCCTTTACTGGGCTCCGATCTGGGGCTTCGCTGCGGAAAAACAACTCCGGTTTGGGAAAAATGGGGAGTTCAAAATACTGCAAGTGGCGGACATGCATTTCGCCGACGGCAAAACGACGCCTTGTGAGGATGTGCTCCCCAGTCAGGTAGCCTCTTGCTCCGATCTCAACACCACCGCCTTTGTTCGCCGCATGATCCTCGTCGAGAAACCCCATCTCATTGTTTTCACCGGTAACTTTGTCTTTTCTTTATACTGCTTCCTTTTAACAAGTGATATTGAACTTAGGCATACGTTTAATTACTGCTAACCTTTGTGGTACAGGGGATAACATCTTTGGGTTTGACGCTACGGATGCAGCCAAGTCTTTGAATGCAGCATTTGCGCCGGCAATCTCATCCAACATCCCGTGGGCTGCTGTTCTCGGGAACCATGATCAGGAATCTACCCTCTCAAGGGAAGGGGTGATGAAACATATTGTTGGCCTGAAAAACACACTGGCTCGGGTCAATCCTGCGGAAGCCCACATTATTGATGGTTTTGGGAACTATAACATCGAGGTTGGTGGAGCTGAGGGCTCTGGTTTTCAAAACAAGTCGGTTCTCAATCTCTACTTCCTTGACAGTGGAGATTATTCCACTGTTTCTTCCATCCCTGGCTATGGTTGGATCAAACCCTCTCAACAACTTTGGTTTGAACGCACTTCTGCAAAGCTTCGGGTACTAATCTCAAATTATTATTATTTTCATTTGGAAGTATAGAATATCCAAAAAAAAATACACTTGTGATAATCTGTTTATCAACCATACCTGTTTTCGTTGCAGAGAACATACATGAACAAGCCTGTGGCTCAGAAAGGGCCTGCACCCGGGCTTGCTTACTTTCACATTCCGTTGCCGGAATTTGCGAGTTTCGACTCAACGAACTTCACTGGTGTGAGACAGGAAGGTATTAGCTCTGCATCTGTGAACTCTGGCTTCTTCACTACCATGGTGGCTGCAGGGGATGTGAAGGCAGCTTTCACTGGCCATGATCATCTCAATGACTTCTGTGGCAAGCTAAACAATATACAGCTCTGTTATGCTGGGGGATTTGGATACCATGCTTATGGGAAGGCTGGATGGGCAAGGAGAGCCAGAGTGGTGGTAGCAAACTTGGAGAAAACAGAAAGGGGTGGTTGGGGAGCTGTAAAATCGATTAAAACATGGAAGCGCCTTGATGATAAGCATCTCACGGCTATCGATGGTCAGGTCCTCTGGAGCAAGACCTCTACCGGTACGGTTTCCTAAAGTTCCATGCATGCTTTTTGCTTAATGGTGATCTTAGCTTATCATGTAGCTTAAGAGAAAAACATTTACTAGGACCAGGTCTCCTTATAGGCTTGAAGTCCATCCTTGCCAATGCCCTTATCCTACTTTCATACCAGACAATTAGATAGGCAACACCACAAATCAATTCTCCTCCTTTTTGTTGTTTGTTATATATTGTCTTGTTTAAGACACATTTTGGCTTCCGTGACATGCGTAGAAGTAGGTTGCTGCATGCTGAAACTTTTACTCATATAGAGAAATGATTCTTTTCCTCCCATTGGTCCTCCCCCGTCCAACTCTTGAAAATCCACAATTGGATTTGTGGGACAGATCTAATAGAGAAATAATTCTTTTCTTCCCATTGGTACTTCCCTGTTTGAGTTTCATAAATTTAATGGTGAATTTGCAAGAGTTGTACAGGAGGAGGACCAATAGCATGTCTCTGTACTAAGATCAAACATGAATACCAGTTTCAGTGTCCTTGACACATGCATCTATCTGCATTCTTGTTTTCCACTCGATGTCAACTGTTTTTTTTTTCCCGAATTTTCTAATTCTGGTTTGCTCTGAACAGGACCCCGCAGAAAAAAACAAATTGGTGGCACTTGAGTAGCAGGCGTATGAAAAACAATTATTATATACAAGTACATTGCTAACAAGTTGGCTGTGAGGAAGAAAGTTTTGGAACTGGTTTGATGGGAACATTTTAATGTATGTTACACTACAAATTTTTATCTAGACATTTCTGTTTGGCATACGTATCTTGAGAATAATTGAAACTATAGGAGGTAACGTACAGGCTACGTGAAAAGTCATGTAACAGAGGAAGTTTTGTAGTATGATGAAGTATTTGTATGGCATGTATTTCTGTGTTCGACTATGGTATTCAGGTCTGAATAAAGTTTGGATATTTATGTATTAAGGCTGGTTGCGTTTCGAACATTGTGATGCGTTTGTAGTAAGTTAAGTGAAATATTTTGAGGCATGGGGGCTTGGTGCAATGCAGCAGATACAATCTGAGAAGATGACTAGGCTTTAACTCAGAATTACCACACATAAAGCGACTTGGTTAAAGATTACAATACACAATTATGAACCTAGAATGCTCTGAAGGGAGCAACCTCTAGGCGGAGAAAGGCAAGACTCACGCTTTCTAGGTTTGTTCATTAGACGGCACTGAGTTTATGCTTCTGTTCTGAAACTCATAGGGACCGGAGCAAAACGCGTTGGGAAACATTTTGGTGTTGTTTATTCTAGGAGGTGTTTTTGCAGGGGTAACACTTGACTGGTAGTGGCTAATAGGTAAAAGGCTGGTGAGTGCTGATTCTTGCTGATTTTAGCTTGTTTAGGAAAACTTTATTTCTAATGCTATGGGATAGTGGATTCGTTGAGGCAGAAATATGAAATGTTTGCCATTCTTTACAACTTGCTTCTACACTCTCCTACTGAAATTGTGAAGTCTTTGTACAGCTTTATTGAGGAACTTACGAATAATTATGAAATATGAAATTTATGTTGCAAGATGAACATCGAGTACAAATGCTACAACAAACTTCAGATTCACAAAACCCTAGGGCTTCTGGGGCTTCTTCCTATCACAGGCTTGGCTTTGATTAGAACCTTATCTGCTCAAGATAGGCTTACCAGCTATTATCCCAACTCGTATAACTGGTTTAATAAACAGATTGTACACGACCCATTTCAACCTGTTAAGGTAATCATGGTTCAGACCAATTCATATGATAAGAAAGACACAAAAGAAGCAGGCTCCATTGGTCAGGAAAGGTCGGTTGAAGTGGGGGAGAGTAGAAGGCGACAGACATTCAACCGCAATTCTCTCCGGTGAACATGTGAAACCAAAGAATATGTTATGCCTCCAACGTTAGTTTCACAATCTGAAAATATATATATATATATAAAGAAAAAACGAAAAAGAATAAAAATACATAATAATAATAATAGATTTGTTTACAATTTTCAGTGCAAATCGACCAACATGATCGGTCCTTGGGAGATGGTCCTGTTGCTTCGTTAGTTGGTTTATTAAATCGAACATATATTTTGCAATTTTTTTTTTTTTTTTATATGTCCGTACAAGAAGAAGAGAGAGATTCAAATTAGTGACTTTCGCTTCATTAGTCGTGAAATTAACTGATTAAACTACCTCTTAGAGACTTTATTCTTGAAATAACACAAAAGATACAAGCTACAATTTGATATTCAGCCTATTTCATCGTTTTCGAGTAGAAATTATCCATTAAAAGTTAAAAAAGTCCTAAAAGACTTGGCCTCTATCTGCAAACTAATCCATCATCAGGTAATTCCTAAACATATGCAAGCCAATTTGCAAAGGCATAATAGTATCTTAAAAAAAAAAAAAAAAAGACTCCATGCCGGTTGCGAACTTGCGAGTGTGTGTGTGATGATGCAATAGGAAAGAGTGAGACGACTCACGAGTCACGGTGCAAAGTGGAAACCAATCTTTTATAATGTGAAACGATTTATATGTTTTTGGGGCTCTTTTTATGTTTCGGGTCCAAGTCTGTCTTTGAGTCTTTGTCCAAAGTAATCAGCTTGTTTTTTGCTTTTCTTTCTGCTTTTTTGGGTCCAAGTCGTCTTTGAGTCTTTGCGTAAGTAACCATCCCGAGTAATGATATAAGGAAGACTAGAGTCCTCCTAGAGTCATCCTAATTGTTATGTGTCATTTAAAATCACCAATAGATTAAAATTCAATAATGATCATCTAAAATTGAATGGTAATTTTAAATGCCACATCATAATTGGGATGACTCTAAGAGGACTCTAGTCCTCCTTATAGCATTACTCAACCATCCCTCATTTGTTTTTAAACGCGTTTGTTGAATACAGGTTTGTCCGCGTTCTTTTTCAAAGCCATTTGCCAAACACGTAAAGCTCATTTTCATTTTCAGTAAGAGCAAATAAAGAATGACTTGACATAGCTGGGGGAATTGCCACTATAATCTTGGCCATTGAATCTCATCTAAGGTTCAACAATCCGCCATGTGTCCCGTTGATTAAAAAAAATTATTATTTAAAATTTAAAATTTAAAACAAAAAAATAAAACAAAAAATAAAAAAGATGGGGTGGCCGGCCACCCAGCTGAGACATGGGGATGGCTTCGGCCATCGCCAGGGGCGGATTGGGGTGACCGGATTCACCCCTAGGGCCAAACCAAAAAACTAAAAAAGGGTTTGACTAGCCATGGTTGTGGCTCCAGTCACCCTAAGGCCAAATAAAAAAAAAATTAATTTTTGGAATTTTTGAGTTTGTCTGGAGGGATGTAAACGAGCTGAGCTTTAGCAAGCTTTCCTTGTTTAGGCTCAACTTGTTTAAATTTTACTCGAACTTAGTTCGAACTGAGCTTAAGGACGAGTCAAAAAACCGAGCTTGAGTAAGCTTCCTTTGTTTGAGCTCGGTTTGTTTAAATTTTACTTAAACTCGAGCTAAGCTTAAGGATGAGTAAAAAAATCGAGCTTGAGCTCATAATAAGTCAAGCCGAGTAGAGCTAGTTTGCGAGTTAGCTCTTATATTTATTTTATTTTATTTTTTATTATAAATTTAAACTTCAAATACTTTTAAACGGCTCAAGAAATCAGTTTGCATATGAGCATTTGCTTACTGGCTAGCCAAGTATGGAGCTTGAGTCAATACAATAAGGTACTTGATTTCGAATAAAGAGGATATGCATCCTTTTATAATAAAAGGATGTGTTATTAAAATATATATATATATATATATCAGTTTTTATATTAATATGAGCAATTAATATTATGTAAACAACTACTAATTCGAGCCTTATACGAGCTTAGTCGAGTCGAGCCGAACTTGCTTCGTTTAATATTCGAGCCAGGATTCGTGTTCAAGAAACGTTTCATTTAATATTCGAGTCGAGCCCGAATTTGCTTGCGAGCGGCTTGCTCTCCTAACACCCCTAGGTGGCTACCACCCCTCATGTCTCAGCTAGGGTGGCCGGCTACCCCATTTTGGTTTTTTTTTTTTTTTATAAAAAAATATTTTGTCTTAAAATTCAAATAATAAAAATATTATTATTTTTATTTAATGGGACGGCAGATGGTTGACCTTGAATGAGATTCAATGGCCAAGATATAAAAACAAATTGATAGGCAATTTCTCGGCTATTGCTTGGATCCGGACCCAGTCATCGGAGGGTGGGAATTTTGTGGGCTTATTTGAACTTTGGAAACAAGGAAAGGAACAAGGAAAGGAAACCCAAAAAAGAAGATCGAGAAATGAAAGAGTGTTGGAAGTTGACGACGGTGGCACTACTTTGTCTTTACTGGGTTCCGATCGGAGGGTTCGCTGTGGAACAACAACAACTCCGGTTTGGGAAAAATGGGGAGTTCAAGATACTGCAAGTGGCGGACATGCATTTTGCCAACGGCAAGACGACGCCTTGTGAGGACGTGCTCCCCAGTCAGGCCGCCTCTTGCTCCGACCTCAACACCACCGCCTTTGTCCGCCGCATGATCCTCGCCGAGAAACCCCATCTCATTGTTTTCACCGGTAACTTTGTCTTTTCTTTATGCTGCTTCGTTTTAACAAGTGATATTGAACTTAGGCTGCATACGATTAATTACTCTTAACCTTTGTGGTACTGGTATAGGGGATAACATCTTTGGGTCTGACGCTACGGATGCAGCCAAGTCTTTGAATGCTGCATTTGCGCCGGCAATCTCATCCAACATCCCCTGGGCTGCTGTTCTCGGGAACCATGATCAGGAATCTACCCTCTCGAGGGAAGGGGTGATGAAACATATTGTTGGCCTGAAGAACACACTGGCTCGGGTCAATCCTGTGGAACCCCACATTATTGATGGTTTTGGAAACTATAACATCGAGGTTGGTGGAGCTGAGGGCTCCGGTTTTCAAAACAAGTCGGTTCTCAATCTCTACTTCCTTGACAGTGGAGATTATTCCACTGTTTCTTCCATCCCTGGCTATGGTTGGATCAAACCCTCTCAACAACTTTGGTTTGAACGCACTTCTGCAAAGCTTCAGGTACTAGCCTCAATATATATATATATATATATTTCAATTAGAAGTATAGAATATCACAAGAAGAATACTTTTTATCAACCATACCTGTTTTCATTGCAGAGAACATACATGGACAAGCCAGAGGCTCAGAAAGGGCCTGCACCCGGGCTTGCGTACTTTCACATTCCGTTGCCGGAATTTGCGAGTTTCGACTCAACGAACTTCACTGGTGTGAGACAGGAAGGCATTAGCTCTGCTTCTGTGAACTCTGGCTTCTTCACTACCATGGTGGCTGCAGGGGATGTGAAGGCAGCTTTCACTGGCCATGATCATCTCAATGACTTCTGTGGCAAGCTAAACAATATACAGCTCTGTTATGCGGGGGGATTTGGATACCATGCTTATGGGAAGGCTGGATGGGCAAGGAGAGCCAGAGTGGTGGTAGCAAACTTGGAGAAAACAGAAAAGGGTGGTTGGGGAGCTGTAAAATCGATCAAAACATGGAAGCGCCTTGATGATAAGCATCTCACGGCTATCGATGGTCAGGTCCTCTGGAGCAAGACCTCTGCCTGTAAGGTTTCCTGAAGTTCCATGCATGCTTTTTACTTGATGGTGATCTTAGCTTATCGTGTAGCTTTAGAGAAAAGCATTTGCTAGGAACATCTACATCATATACCCTGCTGATGCCTAAACATAACCTTTGTGTTTTCACTTCTCTCTTGGTGGTACAGATCGACCTAGGACCAGGTCTCCTTGTAGGCTTGAAGTCCATCCTTGCCAATGCCCTTGCCCTACTTTCATACCCAAAAAATAGATAGGAAACACCAGAAATCAATTCTCCTCCTTTTTGTTGTTTGCTACATATTGTCTTGTTTGAGACACATTTTGGCTTCCGTGACATGTGTCGAAGTAGGTTGCTGTATGCTGAAACTTGTATTAATATAGAGAGATGATTATGGGGAGGACCAATAGCATGGAAATGCACTAATCTAAATCATGAATACCAGTTTCAGTGTCCTTGTCAGATGCATCTATCTGCATTCCTGTTTTCCATTAGATGTTAACTGTTTTTTCCCAATTTTCTAATTCTAGTTTGCTCTGAACAGGAACCCGCAGAAAAAAAACAAATCGGCGGCACTTGAGTAGCAGGCGTATGAAAAACAATTACTATGTACAAGTACATTGCTAACAAGTTGGCTGTGAGGAAGAAAGTTTTGGAACTGGTTTGATGGGAAAATTTTAATGTATTGTTACACTATAAATTTATATAGACATTCTGTTTGGCATACGTATCTTGAGAATAATTGAAACTATAGGAGGTAGCGTACAGGGTACGTGAAAAATCATGTAATGGAGGAAGTTTTGTGACATGATGAAGTATTTGTATGCCATGTATTTCTGTGTTCGCAACTGGATTAAAGATTACAATACACTCGAGGAACTAGAAACTCGAGCACAGCTCCTTCATTACTCATTTATAAACAACAGCTTTTGTGACAAATAATAAAGATTTTGTCTGTCATGACCATGAGCTAAAATGGCACATAAAACAAAATGTGTTTCGACTAGTCATACTACAAGGATTTAAGTTTGAGTCCTCAGAGAATTACTTGGTCGATCGCAAATTATGCTTGAACCAACCTTGGTAGCAAAATTTTCGTCAAGAAGGATCATCCTTGTTGCCCATGATTGATGTCTTTTGGTACCTCAATTTCTCAATCTCCTTTCCCAGAAAATCCAAAGTCGCGCGTCTGTAACATGGTTTGGCAAGCAGCCTGCATCATTTTTAAGAATTTATATGCACCCTTTAATCGACCTGCCTTGCTATGAACTTCAATGAGAGTGCGTTAAAAGTGACAAAGTCCGGATTGATTCCACTAGTCTTCATCTGCTCAAAAAGCTTGTTTACTTCCTCGATCCGGCCAGCCTTCCCAAGCGCATTAATCAGGGTGTTGTACATAACTATGTCAAGATAACCACCAATACCCTTAATTAACTTATCCAGAACAGCAGTGGCTAGATCTGCTCTTCACATTGTATGTCGCAACATCTGCCGGACAAACCTTCTCACCCATGTCATTAAGGACACCCCATGCCTGATTGAAATAGCCCTTCTTGACAAATGTACTCATCATCAACACCCATATCACTGAAATTCTCAAACAACTTGCACGCTAAGCTCAGCTTTCCCTTGGCCAAAAATATAGACAATAAAGTATTAACCATATCAATGTCAAAAGAGCCTAAACCTTTTGTTTGAACCCTTCGCCCTCTAGATATGTAGTGAAAATGGCTGAGAAGAATTCATTTAAGAAAAAAATTTAAACCAAACCAAAAACGCGTGCCCTTTAGTTTTAGGTTTCTTTTCATTTTTCCCCCTCTCTCCCAAATTCTCCTGCTCCCTCTCTCTCCCAAATTTTCCCGCCCCCTCCCACCCATCACCACAACCGGCCACCACCATCCAGTGGGTACGAAGCAGACGCGCCGCCACCCACCACTGGCCCTTTCCCCTCTACCCTCTCTCCCTAACCCTTAAAACTCTTCCTGCCTCCACCCTTTTCCACCCAGCAGTGCCTCTGACCACCACCAATTTCCGCCGAATGCCAACCATCCGGCCAATCTCTCTCAACCTCACGCGGTTTGGTAGCCTCCGCCCACCGAACGACGCCCACACCATCCGCCTCTGCCCACCATCAGCGACGCACACCCACAGGTCTTTTTTAATTTTGATTATTTAGGTTTTTTGGTTCTCTCATCTAGGTTTTGCTTAGTAATTTTTGCATCATTCCATTGGAAAAGATTTATTGGATAAAACGTTGGCCAACAAACACCCTAACTGAAATAGCTTTTTAAAAAACTAAAAGGATTAAAACTTTAACAAATGACAAGTTTTTTTTTTTTTTACGAAATTCCCGTACGTTATCCTTCTTCTCCAGTTAGACCTGCGGCCAGCCCGTAAAGTTTTGAAATATGGCAAAGTGTCTGATTCACAGCGCATGGGCTATCTTCCATTTTTTCAGTCTATAAATGGTACCCAGAGTTGAATAGATCAAACCTCAAGACTTGCGAGAGACAAGAGAGAGAGAGTGAGATGGCGGAATTGTTCGTTAATCAGGCGGGGCATTACGCGGAGGGTCGGCCTAGTTACCCTCCAGAATTGTTTCAATTCATTGCTTCCAAGACACCTTGTCAAGACCTTGCGTGGGACGTCGGCACCGGAAACGGTCAGGCTGCTCGATCGGTGAGTTTTCTTTTTGGGTTTAAGATCCCTACAATTCGGCTTTACATGATCAACCAGAGAAATTCTTAATCAACATTTGTATGATAAAAAATTTAACTTTATTTGCAGCTAGCTGGGATCTACAAGAATGTGATAGCCACAGATACAAGCCCAAAGCAGCTCTCATTCGCGCCGAGGCTACACAATATAAGGTACCAACAAACCCCTCCCACCATGTCTATAGCCGAGCTTGAAAGCAAAGTTGCTCCTCAATCAAGTGTCGATGTTGTGACTGTTGCTCAGGCCTTCCACTGGTTCGACCTCCCTAATTTCTACCAACAAGTGAAATGGGTACTCAAAAAACCCTATGGTGTCATAGCTCCATGGTGCTACACCATGCCAGAAGTTAATGACTCGATCGACTCAGTCTTCCAAACCTTTTACAATACTGCTATAGAAACCTATTGGGAGCCGGCACGTAAATTAGTGTTCGACAAGTATAGGAGCATCGATTTTCCATTTGAGCCCGTGAATGGAGTTGATCACACTGGGCCATTTGAGTTTGTAAATGAAAAATTGATGGATTTAGATAATTATTTTACTTACATGAGATCGTTGTCGGCATATCAAAAAGCGAGGGAGAATGGTTTGGAGTTTTTGAGCGATGACGTGGTTGAGGATTTTAAGCGTGCTTGGACTGAAGATGGACAAGACCAGAAGGTTGTCAAATTTCCTGTTTATCTGAGGATTGGAAGAGTAGGGAATATGTAAAATCAAAAGACTAGCTTGGAGCAACTGTGGCTCGTTTTATAGGGAACTGAACTAAACCATTTTGTTCCAAAGGAGTATCGAGTCCATTTCCCTTGTCAATTGTGTTTATTACATTGCCATTTTATATAATGGAATTCTGCTGTTGAATGCTATTGATTACAACTTTAACTGATGGGTACTGAATATTATTGTAAAAAATTGCTATTTTGTTTACAAAGCAATGAGAGGTTGCGCTTGATGTTTATATCAGCTGTAGACCAACTCTCCTTTTATGTTTTCATGTATTGCACATCACTTTCCTCTCTTTGTAGTGTTATATCAAACACCTGTAGTACATTTTGTGATTTGGGAAATAGAATAGTCTTCGTCTTTACTCCGCGTAGGGGCCATGACGGATCCTCAACAATTTCTTAACTGACTAAAAATAAATTCAAGAAAATAAAGGAGACGTGACATTTGCTATAAATCCGTGAAAGCTTAAGGTTTGGAAGTTAATCTTAAATTTCATGTGTGGGCCCTGACAATTTCCAAGTAATAATCTTAAGTTTATCATGTAGCTAAATTTTTCTTTAGGGACTAAGAACAAATCCAAAAAGATAGACCAACATAACTTATGTGATCAATACCAAGACTCCTCCCTTCAAGTCCTCTTCATGCAAATTGCTTCTTAATTTCCCCACACATATATATAGGACCCCATGACATGATGTTAATTTTTTTTTTTTTTTTTCTTTTGCAAGTCATATAATCAATAAAGCGTGTGGAATTCTGGATGTCCACGTACACGTACTCACAATAAATCCAAAAGAAAAATCCACTTAATTTGGGAAATAAAGAAGATATAATTGCCATCCAGTTTGGAATTGAAAGATATAATCAATGGGGTCATCAACCTCTTCCACTACCCAACCCACCGCACATACTTCCCCCCCTCACCTACTATATCACTTACAAATGTCACTCGCCTTATCAGCATCGAACCCTATCGCGAGAATTACATCCTCTTGAGCTTGCCGTTTGGATAAGAAGAATTTTTAGGTGATTGCTGGATGTGTCGCTACGAAACAACTTGGCGTGCCGTTGTGATTGCGAAGCCTCTTTCTCTGTCACCCATGACGTGCTTATATTCTGCACTAACTAGTGAGGCAGACCAAGTTGGACCTGCCTCTCTTCAAATAATCCAATTATCCAAAGAGAACATAAGTTGTCACCAAATTTGATTTTGCCTACCTCTGTTGAGATAAAATAATTATAGGAACACTGATAAAGCAGAAAAATAGCAGCATAAAAAATCATAATCAGTCATACAAGACACTAAAATTTAAGTGGTTCCGCTTAATAAGTCTCCGTCCACTAGTGAAGACAATCACGAAGAAATTCACTAATAAAAGATGGAGTACAAAAAGTAGTGCAAATAAACTACTCAAATCCAAAAGCTCCAACACAATCAAGCTTCACATAAAAGAGAATTTATTACAAAAGAGAAAAAATCTTAATTCCCTAAGGCTTGCTGCCCTCTCTTTCTCTGTTTTTCTCTCTACGAAGTTGCTGCTGTCTGTCTTTCACACGGAACTACTGCCCACCTTCACCAAAATGGCCGAATGGCTGTATATAAAATATTAAAGTCGGCCAAAGATGTTTCTCCATGGAAGCAAAGACAAAACACTTCTAAAGGGAGCAAACTTCATTTTGAAAAAAAACAAGGAAAAGTCAAGATGTGACTGCAGGAGAAAAGACACAAAGTTCCAACTAAAATTAAATGGAGCCAACCATGACCTGTGAAATCAATTCATTATCCAAACGACCTCAAATGCGTGTTGAAAAACCCATCTCATAAAAAAGGACAATTGAATCGGCCAAGGGAATTGTGGGTTCACTTGTCTACCAATTTGGGATTAGGTGAACTCGATGGAACTAGTAGGGGACCGTAGGGGTCATGGTCCCTCCTACTTCATTGAAATAAAAATATTAGAGTTAAAAAAATAAAATATATAGCTGATTCCTTCAAAAAATAATGATCCTAATCTTCTCCTATTTCTCAATTCATTCAAAATATACTTTGGTCCCTATCAAAATCTTGGTTCCGTCCCTGTCTGCAATTCATTACACTTGCACCCATGAACCTTCCCGTAAAGTTTGCAACGTGGGTCTCATTCACATCACATGGGCGGTAATTATCTTCAATTTTTTATTTTTTATTTTTAATATATCTATAAATGGCAGCCAAAGTTGAATAGATCCAATTAACCTGAAAACAGGAGCTCGAGACAGAGAGGAGAGAGGGAGAGATGGCAGAATTGTTCATTAAACAGGCGGAGAATTACGCAGAAGGTCGGCCTAGTTACCCTCCAGAATTGTTTGAATTTATTGCTTCCAAGACATTGTGTCAAGACCTTGCGTGGGACGTCGGCACCGGAAGTGGTCAAGCTGCTCAATCTGTGAGTTTCTTTTTCCCTTTCCTCTTCCTTAAAAGTTGCAGCCTTTTTTCTGAATATGAGATATTAGGCAAAATTCACTTTGGGGGGCACTTCTATCATCACTGAAACATCATGTCTTTGGTATTTGATATATAATGCCTAAAATTTTGGGAGCAGATGCAAGCAGCCCAAATTTCCCTGAGAAAATTTTGATCTTAACTTGATTTGCAGCTAGCTGGAATCTACAAGAATGTGATAGCCACAGATACAAGCCCAAAGCAGCTGTCTTTTGCTCCAAAGCTACCCAATATAACATACCAGCAAACCCCTCCCACCATGTCTATAGCCGAGCTTGAAAGCAACGTTGCTCCTGAATCAAGCGTGGATGTTGTGACGATTGCTCAGGCGTTCCACTGGTTCGATCTCCCTAATTTCTACCAACAAGTGAAATGGGTACTCAAAAAACCTCATGGAGTCATAGCTGCATGGTGCTACACCGTGCCAGAAGTCAATGACACGGTCGACTCAGTCTTCAAACCCTTTTATGGTATTACTGTAAAACCCTATTGGGAGCCGCCGCGTAAATTAGTGGACGACAAGTATAGGAGCATCCATTTTCCGTTTGAGCCGGTGGATGGAGTTGATCACACTGGGCCATTTCAGTTTGTAGCTGAAAAACTGATGGATTTAGATCATTATTTCACTTACTTAAGATCGTGGTCGGCGTATCAAACGGCGAGGGAGAAGGGTGTGGAGCTTTTGAGCGATGATGTGGTTGAGGATTTTAAGCGTGCATGGAATGAAGATGGAAAAGACCATAAGGTTGTGAAGTTTCCTATTTATCTGAGGATTGGAAGAGTGGGGAATGCGTAAAATTAAAAGACTAGCTTGATCGATCAACTGTGGCTTATTTTATAGGAATTTCAATAAAAATCATATTTTGTTCAAAGGATTGATGAATGCTACTGACTAGAAAATTCAAGCTTTTGTGGGGATAGCTGTTGGCTTGGCAGAATACTCATGTTTATCTCATACACATTACATCAATAAAGGTATTAAGATACATTCACTCCGACTTATTTTACATGCAAACACGAAAGCAAAAGGAAATAATTTAAGAACCCCAAAAATCCTAAAGAATCAAAATGAAAAACCCCGGTTGAGCACAAAACATAACCCACAAAAATACAATGATGCAAAACCTAGATGAGAGAACCAAAAAATCTAAAGAATTAAAATTTTTAAAAAAGATTTGTGGATGGGCGTCGCCGGTGGTGGGCAGAGGCGGATGGTATGGGCCTCATTCGGTGGGTGGAGGTGACCAAACTGTGTGAGGTTGAGAGAGATCGGCCAAATGGTTGGCATTCGGCAGAAATTGGTGGTGGTCGGCGTTGCTGGGTGGAAGAGGGTGGAGGGAAGAGTTTTGGGGGTTTCGGAGAGAGGGTAGAGGGGAAAGGGCCAGTGGTGGGCGGCGGCGCGTCTGCTTCGTACCCACTAGATGGTGGTGGCTGGTTGTGGTGATGGGTGGAGGGGGAGGGAAAATTTGGGAGAGAGAGGAGGCGGGAGAATTTGGAAGAGAGGGAAAAAATGAAAAGAAACCCAAAACTAAAGAGCATGCGTTTTTGGTGTTTTTTTTTTTTTTATATATCTATTGTCTGAAAAAATAAAATTATAATTCCGCCTCACAATTTAATTAATACTTTTATCCTAGATAAATAACCTAGACAAGGTTCAAATTCAAAACTTTTATTTTAATACCATATTAAATTATAATTTATTTCAAAATTTTAAAGTGATTAAAAATGGTATACAACAAATTAAACATCTCAATATCTTTGTACCATTGGGAAATAAATGAATGCATTCAAGTAATAAGAGCATCTCAAGCAACGTCATGTAAAACACCTAATCAAAAAGTACTACTATTTACTTTGATGCTTTTTCTACACACGCTCCGACAAATTTTTTATTCTCTTCTCTGCTTTCTTCTAAATATTCTTCCAATTCTTTTTTTCTATTATATTCTTGCCAACACTCATATTCGATCTTTTCTAATTTCATATATTTTTTTTCTTGTTGAGAACGTGAGAAACAAGAAAAGAACAAATTTTTTTTTTCAAACATTCATCATCAGTTTTGTATGTTTTTTTGTCTTCTCTCCTTTCCGCGATAGATCCTCAACAATAGTATTGCCGTTTTATTTTTTTCTCATTTATCCTCAACAATAGATATATAAAATCTGTTGAGGTCCAAGTTCCGACAGTCAGCAAAGGTTTTGTAGCATAGCTTCTTCTCCATATCATATTTCATTCACCCATGGCATGAAAAGAAGACCATTTCTGTTAGAATTGGGTCTTGGGTCTAACTCAACCCAAAAGTTAGCTTAAGAGTTGAGGTTTCTCCTTACCCTTATAAATTGCCTATCTCCTTAATACCCAAGCAATGTGGGACTTCCAACAACTCCCTCACGTGTGGCGGGAGGACATCCAAGCCAACACGTGCAACAAATGAGAGACGATGGGCCACAGACAATTGGGTTTTGGCTCTGATACCATGTTAAAAATAGATCTTGGGCCTAACTTAACTCAAAAGCTAACTTAAGAGTTGAGGTTTTCCCTTACCCTTATAAATGACTCATCTCCTTAATATCAAAGTAATGTGGGACTTCCAACAATTTTTGACAGTGCTGGGTGACATGAAATGTTGAAACAAAGATCAGCAGCATAATAAATAAAAAAAAAAAAAAATAGCGTTGCACAAGGAGTTATACTCAGCAAGCATCCAATGGCTTTTTATCAATGGCTATTAGACTCTGCAAGACTGGATAACAGTAATCAACAGTATTGTAACGGTCAGTCTATTTTTCAGCAAGTATCAGATTCCAAGCAGAAGGAAAGGGATGCTTGATCATATCTGTGATCACTTTCTAGTGATGCTCTCCCATTTGGTGCTACTTTCTATTGATGCTTACTGCTTTTACTTATAATACAATTAATAACAGAAAAGCTTTACCGGCATCAAGATTCTCACCTCATTATGGTTAATATTTAAATGGAAAGTCAAGAATAATGTTGAATCTCTGTGTTCATGTAATGATGATGCATATATTAGCTTAGCAGTTAATGATGCTGTGATCTCACTAATGCAAAATTTCCAGGGAAAGAGCAATAGAAAATTAAAGAAAGATTTAAAGTAGATTGCTTCGAAGGAGTTGATTTGATGCAGAATATTATTCATGTTCGTTCCCATTTTGGAGAGGTGGCTGGCTTATATATAGAAGCACAAACATGTCTAACTGCGTTGTGTTTCAAAGCACAAGACAATAGAAGAGAAAGGAGGGTATGCATCCAGTTAAGATGAATTCATTTGGAGAACGGAAGCCTGTTGGTGCCATGGTAGTCGTCAATTTTGCATTGGCCATGGTGAATTTGCTTCTTAAGAAGGTTCTTAATGAAGGAACAAACCAATTAATTATTGTTACATACCGACAGTCAATTTCTGCTATTTTCTTGGGACCCATTGCCTACTTCAGGAATAGGTAAAGTTTCTTAACTTTTCTATCTAAAGATTGTTTTCATTAATTTACTTTTCTTGTTCTTTTGAACAGGTTTTATAAAGGGACTAAAATACTTGGTTTTCTTGCAGGAAAAGCAGACCTGAACTTACAGCTTGTATCTTATGTCAACTTTTCTTTAGTGCTCTGGTCGGGTTAGTTATGGCAGATTGTCCATTTGAATCCTGACAACTACAACAGATATTGGTAGTCTTAGTCTCTTAGACAATTACTAATTTTTTCAGGGTAACACTCACACAATACTTGTTCCTTCTTGGACTTCAATACACATCTGCAACGTTCTCATGTGCTTTCATCAACATGGTTCCTGTAAACACATTTCTACTGTCACTTCCATTTGGGTAAGTAAAAGCAATAGGCGCCAACTTTTATTCTTTGGTAAACTTTTTAAAGGGTGCTTCTTACTTTTTAGTTGTGATGTGACATAATGTGAGAGTATTTTAAGAGTATTTTGTGTTTTGAATTGTTTTGTTAATGCTTTTTCTTTTTTGCTAAAAAGCAAAAAGCTGTCCTAAAAAGTGTTGTCAAACGAGCCACAATAATTGACACTCTATGGTATTTAACTCTTTGCAGTCTAGAGAAAGTGAACATAAAGAGCAAATACGGGAGGGCTAAGGTGTTGGGAGCTGTGGTATGCATTGGTGGTGCTTTGTTATTAACCCTATACAAAGGAAATCCACTAAACAACCCACATTCACGAGCCACAACTCACATAGCTAACCAAGACACCATGATGGTTTCGGCTAAGACAGAAAGGTGGGCCATTGGTTCGATACTTAATGCTGCAGGCTGCTTGTTGTGGTCTTCATGGTTCCTTATACAAGCAAATATTGGCAAAAGATATCCCTGTCAATATTCTAGCACCGCAATTTTGAGCTTTTTTGGTGCCATTCAATCTGCAGTCTTGAGTTTGATCACGGAGAGAAACCTTGGCATGTGGGTTTTGAAAGGGAAGTTGGAGATATTAACTGTCATATATGCTGTAAGTACTCTTTCTAAGATTCAAAAGTTGCAGAGCACATAATCATGATTTTATTTTGAATTTCATGTTTATATCTCTTAATCCTTAATGTTGGATCCAACAATCAATGAACGGCTCAAATAAGGAATGTTTCTTTGAATAACGTTTAATCCAAACTTAGGATACTCCATAAACCCAGTTCTTCATTTTTGGACACAGGGGATGGTGGGATCAGGCTTGTGTTATGTGGCGATGGCATGGTGTGTCAAACAAAGAGGTCCACTCTTCACGTCAGCATTTACCCCCCTGATAGAGATATTTGTAGCTATCTTTGATTTCTTTATCTTGCATGAACAAATTTACCTTGGAAGGTTGATACCTTTTATCACTTTTCAGTAATTTGTTGTTTATCAGATAATTAAATTGTCCTTAACATTTTTCATTGGTAATGAACAGTATTCTGGGGTCTATCCTAGTTGTAATTGGCATGTATATTCTTCTATGGGGTAAACGCAATGAGAAGCAAGGCCAAACAGCAGAAGAAGATGTAGATTGTAATACAGTGTCAATGGTCATACCAGTCACAAATCAACCAAAGTTGCCCTTGACCAGTTTTGATTAGTTCCAATGAATTCACGCACCTACACTCTGCAAATTACCAAAGCATGGGTTCAAACATCTTGAACTACTGTAAACCATTCTTCATGTTGATCTGATTGCATAATGAAACGAGGGCATGGTTTTGTTTTGATGAATGAAGTAAGACTACAATTTAGTATGGTTATGACAACTTTTTGTATTACAGCTGTTGAAAGTTATCCCAAATTTCTAATTTGAATAAAATACTTATTTAAATCTTTTAAAAGTGAATGGAAATTAATTTCCTTATCACATAAGGAATTAATATTCTTTGTCCAACAAAGGAAAAAAAAAAATTAATCCTCATTGGTGGCTGCTATAACTTAACCTCTCCCTCGGAAAATGAAAAGCAGTAACATGCTAAAAAAATCCATTCTCTAATATATTGTTGAAAGTAAAAGAACTACAGATGGGAGGACCATAGAAATCAATATAACTTGGGAACAATTATTATCAAGGACAAAGCTGACAGCTAATGACTGTAGTATTTTCAAGAATATTCATGATGCTATCTTTCACCATGTGAGATGGGTAATAGGAAAATTATATCCTAACAATAAATTCACCCCTATTTAACAAAGGTACAAAGACATTCAACAAGCATAATTTTGGGAATTTAGCCCGAACAGGTATTGGGCCCTTAGAATCAAAGTATACGACATGCGTTCATGCACATGATGTTCTGCCGAGCATGAGTTCACACACACGAGAATCCAGATAACTCTAAAGTTTCAAAACAATCATAAAACATACTGAAAGGTTATACTAAAAATAAAACAAAACAAAAAAAGGCAACCAAGCCCGCATTTGCTATTTCATTTTCTCCCCCTCCGACTTTTACTAAATTAAAAAAAACAAACAATTAGCAGCATCAACCATGTGATGGAACTACAACTACACTATACCACATGTGACTTCACCGGTGCACTCTTTTTCAGTCAAAGAATAGACACATGACATTACTTGAGCATGATTTATCACATTAACTTTCCTCCAAGTTCCAACACTACTTACGGTTTTGATTCTTGTCATCTTCCAATGCAGAATAAGACATTCAAGAGAAGAAAAAATACTCCAGCAACCAACAAGCATTAGAACATTCTCACCTAAGTTTTCTTTCCCCCTTTCATTACCTACTATCAAAAATTGGATCGACACAAATTATGCTCAACTGACCTAGCAGCATTCATCAAAATTTCTCCAACCCTGAAGCAGTCTGAAAGTATCAGATAATGTTATGGTAAATGGTTTGCTATAAGGTCCTCCACAAGGTGCAAGAACCTTATAGAAAACCAATCACTTTGGACGAGCAATTCAGTTAGCGTTTTATATAGGGTTTTATAAAACGAAAGCAAAGTATCAATATTAGCCTTATATTAAGCATAATAACTGAGGAGTTGTAAACAAGTACATAGTAAAACCAGCATCATGTATCTCGCATTTTCTTGCTATTCTTCATGCGTATACCACCACTAGATAAATTCACTAAAACAGAAACCTCACCATGCCACCAGACTGTTGAAACCCAACTGTGGTCAGCCGGTACAGCGTGGTGGCATCGGAAAGGTTGGCAGCGTAAACGCACATAAGAATCCAAGACAACTCATGTATCAAAACAACCATAAAACATACTGAAGAATTAGACTAAATCTCCCTGGCGACTGCTATGAACATAACCTTTCCTTCAAACAATTGGCAGCATCACCATTAGATGGAACTACAACGAAATTATAGTACATGTTACTCCTCTGGTGGAATTTCTTTGTGGTTAAAGGATAGACACACATGACATAACTTGAGCATGATATATCAAATTAATTTTCCTCCTAGTTCCATAACAATTTAAGGTTTTACTTCTCCATTGCAGATTACCACGCTCAAGAGAACACAGAAAACCCATAGTCATTAATTAGTTTTTTTCTTCCAAGTAGCATGATTACCTACTATTCAAAACTTGGATTGATGCAAATTATGCTCAACGGTCCCGGCAGGTTTTGTTAAAATTCATCAACACAGAACACAACAAGAACCCAAAACAAACTACAGTGAGTTAAAATGGGCATTTAAAAGAAATGAATGTACTTTCAGAATGATATCTACAGGCATATGGCATAGTAACTTCTAGAACTTCAAGAATCCGACAACAACAATTGAGTTTGACTTCCCCTCTCCCCCAAAAACAAAAGAGAAAAAGAGAGAGAGAGAGAGAACATCTCTGTCCAAGATACACGAACATATTGCTGTACCCTTTTCTTTATTTTGGCAAATATATAACAGCAGCATAATGCATGGACATAAACCAGTCACTTTGGACCAGCAATTTGAATCTGATAAGCCTTTTGCAGGCGTATGCAGAAGGTCAACAACAGACTCATGTAAAGCACACTACTTGGGGAACCGCAAACAAGTATGAAGTAAAACTAGCATTACATATCTGGCCTTTGCTTGCTATTCTTAGTGTCCTGCCTTCCCAAAACTCCATCTGCTACATCCAGTAGAACAAGGCTCTCCACGTAAGTATTCAAATAAAACGACTCTGTTAAGCCATAAATGGGAAGATCCAAAATTAGTTGTCCACTAGCCCTGTTTACTGGAACTTCACCCTTTCTTCTAAAGGCTATCACCCTCCCTAATCTTTCTCTAACATCAACATCAAATTGCTTAGTCCAAGACTCCACTACACCATACTCCTTCATCACCCACACAGAGTGAGACTCGTCCCCCCACCGCCCGTTACATGGGGCAAGCGCAAGCAACCCATCAAGCACCGCAACAGTCACGTTCAAGTGTTCCGACCCTTGTAAACTCTCAGGCAAATCCATTTCATGAAACGCCTCAGCTCCCATATCGAACGACACGATCACGTTGCGAAAATCACCCTTATTCCACGGAGTGTGAGCGAGCCAGTGAACTGCCCCATTGACGAAAACCGATAAGGGCCATTCATCGATAACATAGGGAGGACCCGGTGCGGTAACAAAGCGCCATGCGCCGGTGCGAAGGGTATAAATCTCAACCGGAGGTGGAACAGTTTCAGTAACGCCTTCAAGATACACCACCCTCACCATCTTAAAATCGTCGGTTCTGGGGTCATAGCCAAAGCCAAGAGAATGCAAAAATTGACCATGAGAACTAAATCTGATGCTGGGGTCCGGAAGGGATATAGCCTTTCGAATAGACGGGTTCCAGAAAACATAGCTATCGTTGTAGGAAATATTGAGACAGAGTAGGCCGTTAGACGAACCAACTATGCTGAAGGACTGGTTGATGCTCTTATGTGGGAAAGGCAATTCTATAAAATCTGATGGGTATGCGAAAAAAACACCATTCTCTTCCATTTCTTGAGAAAGGGTGCGGGGAAATGGATCATCTGAAGAAGGCAGAGTGAAGCGTTCATTCTTGTGTTGGTCGTTGTAGTGACGAAAGAGACGGTAAGGTGGGTGGTGGGTGGTGGAATGAGTAAAATTAAGATGGGCGGCGATGAAGTGGGGGCTGGAGATGAGAGAGCTCCATGTCCGGGAAACGCATTTGAATCTGATGAGCGATTTCACGGGCAATCGTGAGAGGATATCGGTGACAACCTCGTTCGGAATCCAGTCCGACATTTCGACGGTGGTTTGCAAAGAGAATGCAAATGGCGAAATTAACTGAAAGGTCATATGATTTATTAATTCTTTTTATATTTACTTTTTTTAAAGTGATTTAACTTCTTTTTGTAAAGATAACTTATTGGAAAATATAATATTAAATATAGATAGGATAAAGAATTGACAAAAGATTAGATGGGCATGCCTCATGAGTTGAAAACTTGAAAGAATGGCATGTCTTTATATATATATATATATATATTATATTTCCTCACAAGAGGAAGAGAATAAAATAAAAATAAAAAGAGAATTTGAACTAGTAATATTCGTTTTATAAGACATCGTCCTAGCTAATTAAATTGCACCTTTAAGATATGTAGTATAATTGAAGCAAATTTTTTACTATTATTGTAAATTCTTAGATTATCTTTGATTAAGGCATTTGATTGGAACTATAGCGAAAATTGAATAATGTGAAAAAAATAAAAATAATAAGAATGTTTTGTATAAAAAAAGTGAAGAAAAAAAACAAAAAAATAAATAAATTTTGAGAAATAGTTATGGGTCACTTTAGGGCCATTGCCAAACAACCTTTAAGTTTTTCGTATGCTTTTTACCATATATTACCATGAATTTGTTAATGGTTGGTTGTCTAATTTCCTTTGCTTTGTCATACAAAATAATTAAACTTTATGTCTAATAATTTAGTTATTCAACATAAGCAATGTCTAAAGAATGAATGGGTCATTATTTCCACTCTAAACCATTTTCTCATATTTAGCTCTAAACTCATCTATCTCTTACTTATTGGCCGATGTAGACCAAGCCCCGATTCATTATTATTATTTTTTTTAATTTTTATTTCTTTTTACATGTTTACGCAAGAGGAGGGATGAAGGATTTGAACTAGTGACATCTGTTTCATGAGGCGTAGTCTCAGCCGATTGAACTACCTCTTGGGGACACCCTGATTCTTTTATTATATAAGAAAGTAATGTTCTAATAAATAATCAAAGAAGAAAAATGCCACCATTAATATGCTGCTAAAGCTTAAAATTTACTTCGTTGGTAATTCTTCATATTGATGAGAATTGTCAACTTTGGAACTCCTTCACAAAGGTATTGAAGGTTGATATTTTGGTGGCTACAAATTAAGATGTGTATGATCTTAAACTTGATCCTCAATCTTTTATTGAAAACTTTCAAAAACTTCATGAGAAGTTTTTAATGCCTTTTTTAAATAAAAATATTACTTTGATTTTTTATTTATTATTATTTTTTCTCTATCTAAAAGCCCATTTTCCAATAGATTAGAGAGTTAGAATAATTTATTTATTTTTGAAAAAATATTATTTCTTCATCCCAATTTGTCTATTGAAATGATTGGTGTTACACATCAATTCGCTACTAAGACCCATGGGCCCAAGACCCGGTGGCCAATGGAAACCCAACACACTCATGTGGGCTTTATGGGTGTAATCCAATACGAAGTTTATAGATACAAGTATACAACATCGTCTCCTGAACACCCCGTCGACCTACTCGAATTCAAGAATACACTGGACCGACTATGCCAAATCTCCCATATTCAAAGACCATATACGTTTGTTACAGTCAAAATACGCTTTGACAATACGGACAACTCTCATACGCCAAGATCATCGGAACGGTTACAATTAACACTTAAAGACCTCTCAATGGTTATGCGCCATCCTCTGAATCCTAATAATGGCGATAACGGTTTTATATTAACCATAATGGATAGGGAACAAAATTATTAACTCCTCCAGCTGTTATGCCCTAATCTTAGATCCTCTGCCTAGTCATTATAGTTGCACCGATATAACCAGCTATAAAAGATCTCGCGTTGGAGGAAATATGTGCATGATTCATACTTTACTAAACTCTATACTGAGTTTACACAAATGCTGACTTAAGCATCGGAGGAGGTACGACCGGCCACCACCCGACGCACCCTCTTAACGTGTGTTACTGTCTTGCAGGAAACTACTATCTCGATATTACGAATCTGATATTGAGTCCACCATACCGGAAATTGTACCAACAATTGGCATAGAGATTTTTAAAATTTCCTAGCTTCATCGTTTTGGTATACTATTTAGTGAGATGTGATACAGGTACAACATAGATTCAACAAATACCCAATTTATTTATTAAGTTTCATTTAAAAAATTTAAAAAAGGGAACAAAATTGAATTCAAAACACCAAACTTTAATTTTTTATTTTATTTTTTAAATGACACGTAAGAGAGAAGTTGAGTCTTTATTGTACTTATGTTGTAACTTTAACATTTTTCCTATTTAATTTGCAAAACAATTCATTTGCTACTTGCACTTAAAAAAATAATAATAATAATTTGAGATTTTTACTCATAATTAAGTTAATTGTATATATATATATAAAAACCTCTAATTTCCGAATAGTCTTCGTTAGACATTTTCAGGAGTCGGATAACCTTGGTTAGGGCATCCTTGTAAAAATTTCGTGTCAATTTAATTACGATAAAGAAAGTTTCTTTAAGAGACGATTCACAATTAGTTCGGAATCATCTCTAATCCTGGTAAAAGCAGTTGTCTAACAAGACGTTTAGAACATTTGAAGGGAATAATATCATTTTTTTTTTTTTTTTAATAATATTGTCATCTCCGGAGTTGTAAGATTTGATATTTTATTAATGAAAACATGAAATTTCAATTAAAAAAAAAAGAAAAGAAAAAGAAAAAGAAAAGCCTTGTTTAGCTGACAAGGCAAGAGGTGATTGGCTCGGGTTGTAAAACGAGGCCGGCCGTCGCTGCTAGAAAAATGAAATGAAATTAATTGGTTTACCCTGCAAAAACCCTAACAGCCAAAGCCCCCAATTGCTTATTCTTCTTCCTCTTCTTCTTCGTTGCACGGTTACAGTGCGTAGTGAGCAGTGAAATTAAGAATGGGGAGAAAGAGAAAGGCGAGCGAAAGCGAAGCGGAAGACGCGTTTGAGAAGGAGAAGGAGAACGAAGAATACAGAAATAAGCAGCAGCAGAAAAAGAAGGCGGGGGAGATAGTGCCGTCGATGATAAGGAACAAGGAGAGGAGGTCGGAGGTGCACGCCAAGCTCAAGCACCAGAAGAAGGTCGAGAAGCGCAAGAAGATCCAGGCTCGCGACGCCGCAGAGAAGCGCGCTCTCGAGCTCGGCGAGGAGGTCCCTTGCCTTATATTTTTCTTTTTATTTCTTTAATCTCCAAATTTCTATTTATTTTCTATTTCCGTTTTCAGTAAATTGAATTGTTTGTTTTGGTTTGTTAACAATGCAGCCTCAGCCAAGGAGTGTTCCTCGTACGATTGAGAACACCAGGGAATTAGATGAGACTGTGTGCAAGCCGGATGATGAAGAGGTCTTCTCTCTCATTCTTGAAAACAATTTCAATAGCTTTCTTTCTTCTTCTGGGTTTGTTTCATTTTTAAGCCAATGTATTGCATATTGATCATGCTGTTTGGCTTGTAAATCCATGCAAACTAAATTGACAGCCCTTATATATAAAGGTTATGGACCAGAATTTATGCTTCATGTCATATAATAATTGAATGTCACCTTATCTCAATTTTAGTGTATAAACTATGGAAGCTAATGATTTAAGGGGAGTGGAAACTAAGAAGCTAACTATAGAATAAATAACTGTTTGTATTGACATGTTTACATTTATCTAAATCTGATCAGTTTATCAGAATCACTTGGGTGAATAACTCTTGTTGTTGACCTGTTAATTGTGTTCATTTGCAGCTGTTTGCTGGAAATGATGCCGATGAATTCAGTGTAGTTTTAAAGCGTGAGGGTACTCCAAAAGTTTTAATCACCACTGCCCGATTCAATTCTACTGTAAGTCCTTCTCTTTGCCATTTTTGGCTATCTTAAGCCACCCGTGAAGCTTATCATGACTGTGTATCTCTAATACTGCAGCAGTCTAGTTGAACCTTCCTGTAACAAGATGCTGGCTAATATCCTTAGATTATCTCTGTTTTGCAGAGGGGACCTGCTTTTATATCAGAACTACTTTCTGTGATCCCAAATGCGCATTACTACAAGAGAGGAACCTATGACTTGAAAAAGGTGCTTTTGATTTTCACCCCTCTATGAGCATGAAGTTCAAAACATTTGAAGTTTCTTTTGATGTATCCCCCTTTTTGGCATTTACAGATTGTAGAATACGCTAAGAACAAGGACTTCACTTCTATCATAGTTGTTCACACCAATCGCAGGGAACCAGGTTAGTGATGTTTCTTGCTAAAGTTCATATGGAATCTGTGATGTGAATATTTTTCGCAGGCTTGATTTTCCGTTACTTGAACGTTGAGAATATAAATAAAATGTGTGAAATTTTTTATTCTTTTTCATTCCCCTTTGTTGTTGTAAGTGTGAGGATTTTGACTGTCAGATCTTTTGGCTATCTTGTAGATGCTCTCCTAATAATGGGGGTACCTGATGGACCTACTGCTCATTTCAAGCTTTCGAAGCTTGTTTTGCGCAAGGATATTAAGGTTTGTTGCTGATGTTTATATACTGATACAAGCCCTTTGATTGATGAGATCATGTGAGCCGTTGTGTTGACCAATATTAAAAATAGATTATGGTTTTTAATTGCTTAATGGACACTAGAATCAGATTGACTTAGAGTAAGATGGGCAACAATGGAAATTTATAATGAATCATGGAATTAAAACAGGAATTCCATGATTAACATGGAATTTATGAAGTTATCCAAAAAAAAAACAGGAATTTATGAAGTTATGACCACTCTTAAAATCACATGCTTAACATTATGTGGTTATGGTTATTTTTTTTAGTAATTAGTGTTAAGCCTTGTTTTTTAGTTTGCTACTATTACGTGTGGTATATGAAAGAAGACATTCTTCTGTTGTGTTTATTGACTTATCCAACAGTCACAAGGTTAATGAACACCAGCGCCCGATTAACTCAAAGAAGATTGACAAACAGCGTCAATTTTGAAAGAAATGCAGAAAATAAATAGCAATTTATAAAATTATAACTATAACCACCCTTATCCTAACTCTTGTAACATCAAGTTTCTGCTATGGTAAGTAGGATGATGCCTAATTTTTCATGTTACAAGTATTAGTTTGAATTTGTGAAAGAAATAATTGTTTCATTTGTATTCATTGTCTTCCCCTCCCCCTCTTGCAGAATCATGGAAATCCAACCAGTCACAAGCCCGAGCTTGTGCTGACTAACTTCACAACACGCCTAGGTCATCGTATTGGAAGGTATGTTCCTTATTTTATATAGAGAAATGTTACATACACTCCCAAGTCCACACTCTTTAATATGGCAGTGAAAATCACCATTGAATTTTGGATCAAATGGTGTTTTTAATGCTACGCCAAGGAGTGTGAACTAGAGACTGCACTTTGGATCCAATAGTGATTTTTACTGATATGTTGGTGTGAATTTGGGAGTGTGCACTTGGGAGTGTAGATTTTGGTAGTGCATTAAGCATTTATCTTTTATATATGATTAAAGATATACATTTTGGAAATATCTTTTCAAAACCATATGAGATGTGACTGCTACTTAAAAGTTCAAACACACTTCATTTATATGGTCTTGATTGAATTGAGTGCATCTTAATTTTCTTATCTTATATAGTGTTTAAGTAATGAAGAAGTTTGTGGTTTCTAGACTCTATTCTTAATAGTTTTCTTGGTTGTTTTGTTACCTTTAGATTAATACAGTCAATTTTCCCACAAGATCCAAATTTTCGTGGGCGTAGAGTTGTCACATTCCACAATCAGCGAGATTTTATATTCTTCCGGCATCACCGGTGTGTTTCTGTTGCTTTTGTAAGCTACTGCAATAAAAATTGTATACTGTTTTATAGGTTTGGCTTTCTGACAAATACTTCCTGCTATCATGTGTTCAGGTACATTTTTGAAAGCAAAGAAAGTAAGGAGAATAATTCAGAAGGTAAAAAGGCAAAGGATGCCAAGTTAGCGAAAGCTCCTCAGGAGAAAGTAGTTGCCCGCCTTCAGGTCAGTGTTGATTTATTTGTTAATTGCATTTGTATTTCAAGATTTTGATATTGCAACCTCCACAAATTGCTCAAAAAGGCCCTCTCTCTCCCTCTCTTTAATTAAAATATAAGAATTGAGCCCAAACATCACTCCACTAATACAAAAGTCTATATTACCCTACTTTGGCCCATCCTTACCTAGAGTGTGATCATTACAGTAGGTGGAAATTAGGGATGGGAATGTGACATGCTACTTCCTTAGGAACAGGGCACAATGAGTTTAGGTGGTATATATAGCTCATTCAGGTTGCCTAGGTAGATGTTAGAATGTGATTGGATGGTCCCAAGTCAGATTTGCATGGTTCTCTTTTTATCCTTAAACTTCATGTGAAATCAGGTTTCAGTCGCCTTATGGGCAGCAAATATGTATATGTAGATACTTCCATTGTGACATCCACATTTTTGATAATGCCATCTAGAGAAAATGTGGTGACTCTGCGAGTAGAAAAGTTAAAACACATACACTTGATTGTCTATTAGAACATATAAAGGTTCAGCATCGACAATAGCAAATCACTTTCAGTTCACATGATGCAAAACATAATTTGCTAAACTAAAATTGAATTCCAGTAACTCTGCTATGGTCTCATGTTGATACCTAAGACATCTATGGAAATTCATTAATAATTCTGATGAGTTTAGCAGCAGTTGTATTTGGCTATGTTTATCTCTTTCAAAGTCTGTATGGTCTGCATGTATGTTAATCCAATAAACCTGCAGGAATGTGGCCCTAGGTTCACACTGAAGTTGATCAGTCTGCAGCATGGAACATTTGATACTAAAGGCGGAGAATATGAGTGGGTTCATAAGGTAGTTCACTTACCAACCAAATCAGGCTGCTGTTTTGTTCTGATGATTTATCTTGCTTTTTGTTCTAAATAGAAAGAGAAATGCTTCCCCTCGTGTGTCTGACACATTATATGCTTTCCTTCCCAATTTGTATGTCAGCCGGAAATGGACACAAGCCGAAGGAGGTTTTTCTTGTAACTTGCTTTGGAATATTGCTCTCAACTGCCTTTTTCGTGGATTAGAAGCTTTTTTTGGTGAAGAGGGTTGGTACCTGGGGACAAGATGTTGAAATTAATCCCAATTGTATCCCTCAATATGATGGACCATTTGAGTTCTAGCTTTTATTTTTTATTTTCTTTAATAACGTATTTTGTGATGCTTGATGCATTTTAATGATCAGTTTTGGCCATTTTTGTATTTGATAGTCGAAAAAAGACTATTTTACATATGAACATTACTGTTTTCCTCATTATTCTCCCATTAAAGGAAATTTATGTCTCTTCTGATCATTGTCTTTTCTATCCTCTTTGTGATGCAAATGATACTGTACTCATTTCTTCCACTTTGAATGCGATTTTGTTATAATGGTGCATGCCCATTTGATTACATGAAGGCAAATCAAAACAAATATACCCCCAAAAGCAGCAACTCTCAACAATGATCTCTCTGGCGGGGAGTTTGTTGCTAGATAAACACAATCCTTCAATATAAAGATCCAAGCTACACTTTCCAGCCATGGCCTAACCAGTATAATATTTCCTGTTTTCTCTCCAAGCAACCTGCAGATAATCCTCAAACACAGAGCACCCACAACTGAAAATGTGGTGAGTGACCATCCCCTGTAGGACACCAACATCCCTCCCACAACCAAAACCTCTTTCCTACACACGCAGGATGCACACTCACCCGAAAAGGTTGACGACACCAGGGCATCAAAACCTGTATAGTAAGGCAAGAGAACAGAATCCAGGTATAGGCTGGCATGTAGAATCCCTGAAATCGTTGATGCCTCAAAGAAAGCATATTTGACGTCTTTATTAGCGCCGCCGTGGTTGAACGTGAGCGCGGAAATGTGAACCAGTTGAAGGATTGCAGGGCCAATGCTCGACAGGGGAAATACGGTGTCGATTCGGTAGCCTTTTGCTAGCGCCAAGAGGATTACTGGGAGGGAAATTGGACCAGATGGTAATAAGTACCTCTTTGAATGACCAAGGCAAGCTTGCCCTCTTCTTGATATGTCCATTGCCATAATGAAGAGGGTTGTGATGTATGAAGCTACTATGAAGAGAAATACCAGCATGTCCACAGCAGGCGGGTAATTGCCAGGATAAGTGCTATCGCAGAAGTAATGAAAAGGGCAGTCAATCGGATCCATGGTTTCTTCTAGCTGCCATCTAACACATTTGAAGAATTTTAGGCGGACATCCTCCGAGGCCCATTGCGGTTGAAATGCTGGATTTTCTGGGCGCAAGAGTTGCCTATTCATTGTGTTTGCCTAATGATTTCTTCTTTTTCTTGGTATGTTTTTATGGAGGCCATGATGGCATCTTACCTAACAAATAGAAGAGCATTGGCCTTCTGTTAGTTGAGATGCTTCAGTTGAAGCTGTAATGGACAAAGAGAGACCAACCAATTACCTGTCTATTTTCTTGTCCAAAAGTGAATATATGCCCTTTTTTTTTCTTCCTTAAATAAGAAACATGTTGAATTGTTAACAATGAAGCAACATCTCAGCTGGGTGTTGGTGGAGATGAGTAAGGCCGCAAGGGCATGGATGTTGAGGGTACTTGATTCCGAAGCGATGCTGTTTGGTGAGTGATTGCAACTGCCTTATTCCAACTTCCCCCACTTGGGACTTTGCCAATTTCATTAAAATCTCTCTCACAGTACCCCACGTCTCTCAACAAGCCCCTAAGAAAAACCAGAGATGGGCAAGAAAATGAAGCTGCCTTTTCCTTTCAAAAACAAAGACTCCAGAAAGCTCCCGTTCTGAACCAGCAAAGACATTTACAAGACCATGAACTCAATGTAATTATAGACCCTGCCGTTGATGCGGCAGAGACAGCCGAGTCGTTTTTCACCAACTCATCCGATCCGGCCAGCTTCTCAACGACCTTGGAATCTGAGTCTAGTGTCTCAAGAAAGACCGAAGGCCACTGGGTTCGATGGGAGGCCTTCGTTTTGCGCATAAGCACACTGAGCTGTCCGCATGGTAGTAATTATAACCTGGTGTTTTTGTCCCACATGGGAGAGATGCGAGAGAGTAGTGTAAGATGGTAGCTATAAAATACCCAAGAGCGTATGTAGGAAAGCACGCAGCCACGCGGTGAGCACAAAGCGAACTATTCTTTCGCCTTTTACTAAAGAATACCGTGTGCGCGCCGCAAATAGTGGCATACGCCTATTTTTGAAGGGGTTTCTTCTGACGACGAAGCCCCCAAAATCAAGTCTTGAAATGTTTCTGTATGGCTAATTTTATTATATTTGCAAAATTGAGTCGGTCGTAAAGCAAATTATTTTAGAGAAGTGTTAAATTTTTCTCAATGTTTGCATAAATTGTTCTTCCTGGACAAATTTTCTTTTTTAAACTGGGTTGAATAATTATTTTTTTAACCGGTCTAATTAATTGCTGAGCGAGTGAAGATTTGAAACTTGTTTTATAATATCTTTCTAAACTTTAAGATTTGAAACTTTCTCCCGTTTTATAATATCTTTTTAAACTTTAAAAACTAACAAATTTAGTTCTTGAATTTTTAATCACTTTCAATTTGGACTGGACTTTTCAGTTTGGACTTTTACGTTAATTTTAATTGGGATCAAAATATATTTGATTTTTACTTTTTTAAAAATAAAAAAAATATTTTGAAAGTTAGAATTTTATATTAAAGTCCAAGTATAAATGTCATGATTAAAAATAATTAAAACATTTAAAAGTAATTAAAACTTCAGGGATTAAATTGAATATTTTTTAAATATAAGAATATTTCAAAACGGTAAAAGTTCGGGAGTTTTCGAGGAAACTTCTCATTTTCTTTAATGTCTTAACAGCTGAAGTTTGTTTTCACTCAAAACATGTACAGTCGTCGTCTACCTTGTCTCTCTGCTGTGAGCTTTTTCTTCAATCAGTCTAGTCTAACAGCCGTTAACTCCTCATTTCAACTAATGTCTCAAGTTTTTTGCTCACTCAAACACAGCCGTCATCTCCCTTCTCTCTCTGCTGAGCTTTTTCTCAGAGACAAAAAAATTCCCATCTTTCCCCTATGTTTTGCTTCGTCCAGAGAGAGCGAGAGAGGAGGGAAAAGGAATATTGGAGTAGTAGTCTATTTAGCAAGGTGAGATTTCGCTCTTCTTTGTTTTCATTTTGGTTCATTTTTTATGCTTAGGACAATAAATGGGGGAATTTAGTTGGTGCGCTTTTCTTTTGGTTTGGGATGAACTATGAATGGAGGTGTTGGTTTTCTTGAGAAATTTGGGCAGAGTTTGTAGCTTGATTTCTTTATTAATATTTGGGGGTTTCTCCTTTTGGCCGAAAATGGGTATTGAAATAAGTTTTTGGGTTTAAATTTCTATTTGATCGAGCTTTGATCAAATAGGTATCTCTTGAGAAGTTTCTTGGGATTTTTCTCTTTTGACCGGTCTGGGCTGATGTTCATGTTTGTGGTCAAGACTGCTGGCCACAAGCTACTTTGCTACACAGAAGAAGCTAGCTTTCTCCAAAACGGGCAGGCAGGATTTCCTGGCTGAGTTTGACTTTGTGTTGGAGTTAAAAGTATAAGCCAGGAAGAACTAACCAAGTAGCAGATGCCCTCAGCAGGGAAGCTGAACTTGTTGCTTCGAAGGGGGGAAGAACTAGTGCCATTTGCAGAGCACATGGGACCTTGCCTGAGAGGGGAAGGCTTTGACTGATGGGGCGGCGAGCATTAGCCCTTCTAGCTTCCTAGTATTCATAAATTGAATCCAGTTTTGAGGTCCAGTCTTCCCCACATTCAGCATGCTCTTCATCATGAATTGCAAGATCTATCAAAGTTAAAACTGTAAAGATGGAAGGCCTTCGTTTTGCGCATAAGCACACTGTGAGCTTTCCGCATCCTAGTAATTTTAACTTGGGAGTCTTTGTCCCACACGGGAGAGATGCGAGAGAGTAGTGTAAGATGGTAGCTATAAAAGACCCAAGAGCTTAAAGAGTAAAGTACGCAGCCACGCGGTGAGCACAAAGCGAACTATTCTTTCGCCTTTTACTAAAGAATACCGTGTGCGCGCCGCAAATAGTGGCATACGCCTATTTTTGAAGGGGTTTCTTCTGACGAGGAAGCCCCCAAAATCCGAGTGTTGAAGTATTTTCTGTATGGCCCTTTAAGAGCATTTCTATCTAAGTCTTCATATTTAACATTTTATAAGTTTTTAACGAAATAAACAGAAGAATATTATTTATTAGATTTTTTATTTAAAGTTAAATTTAATATTTGTTTTAACTCTTCTCTAAGCAAAATTTATTTATGATAGAAATTTGTTTCGAGGTAATATTTTTTAATCTATATACATTTAAAATCTACATTATAATTTAGACTAATGTTTTAAATAATAATATTTACTTTTTAAATGTTTATAGATATTTATTATTTAACACTATTTTAAATGGATTAAAAGATATTTTTTTTAAAATTGGTTTAAAGAAATTTTTTGTCTATTAGTTAGTTATTAGGGTGAAATTTTAGTAAATTTCTAAAAGTAGGTACTCAAATTAAAAAAAAAAAAGTGCATTTTCAAAATTAAATTAAATTTAAAGAGCTTGATGAGAACGCTCTTAGAGTAGTCTCAAAAAGTCATTTTTATATCGTTAAAAAAATTATGTGGCTTCTAAAATTACTATAGACTTTGTGATTGATTATTATTGAATTTTAATTCAATTGTGAGTTTAAAAGTCACCTCATTCTTAAAGTGATACAAAAATGACTTTTAGAAGTCTTTTAAGAGGTAGTTCAATCGGTTATGACTACGATTAATGAAGTGGAGGTCACTAATTCGAATTTTTCTCCTCCTCTCATGCGGACATGGAGAAAAAAAAAAATGATTTCTAAACTTCCTCAAATTCATTTATTGAAATGAGAAACTTGTCGGCGGTGGGAATATCAAGAGAAATATTTGTGCCACATTTTTCAAATAACAAGTGTTATGAGTAGGGCTGAAATAGTAAAATAACTGCCCGTTAACTGCCGCATGTAAAAATAGTGGCCTTTCAAAACGAAGGAATTTAATTTCAGAGACTGAGCCAAATTAAGTGACTAGGAATTTAGTATTTTATTAAGTCGTTGTGGTAATTACATATATACCCTGGGATAAGTAGGATAGACATGTGCTCATACCTGTTCATGCCTTTACATGTTAAGCTTCCCCCCACCTCCGCTTCCCCCTCCCCGACTTTAAGGCGGTGAGTTGGCAGTGGCCTGGGAGATGGGGCCGACAGACGGACAGGCATTGCGCGTCCCATATTTTGTCGTCTGTCTGTCTGTCTGTCTTTCATGGGATCATGGGTATCTCCCTTCCCTTACCTTCCCTTGGTACAAGGATTAGATCATGTTTGCTTTGATGACACCTGTTATTCGCTTAGCCTGCTTGCATTGCTAATAAAGTATAAACTAAGCCATCATTTAATAATCTTTTTTCTTTATAATCTACCCCATTTATTTATTTTTAAATAATTGCATTAATATATGCCATTTTTTCTCTTCTCTTAAACTTATTCCATGACTTCATTTGATATATATATATATATATATGCAACTTTTCAGACTTTTAGTAAAAGAAAACTCTTTTTTTTTTTTTTCAAACGAAAGTCTAAAATCGTTTTCAAAATTGTTGGTGACAGTTTCCGGTATAGTCGATACAAGTGCTTCTTTGCTGTCTTTCTTCACGCTTCTTCCCGTATCTACAACACATTCAATGGTTAAGAGAACTCGCCAAGTTATGTTTGGACGGCGGATCCTCATCCGATGATTAAATTAGTTCATTTTGATTCCAGTACAAACTCCGTGAAGAATATTGCGTACCTTCATATTTCGTGCAGGAGCATATTTATAAAGCCAGGTTATTAGAGCTAAAGCTAGTAACTTGGTTGGAAATCTGGGATCTGGGACTAATTACAGCGTTACCAGATCTTTGACCCCATGCTGCAATTACTCAACAGATGTTGTATATGTATCATTGGGATTCGGATTCTCTCTAGTTCATTATCGACATGAGAATATCCATGGCCAATCAACATTTATTTTTTTAATTAATACATATTTTATTTTTTTTTATCCGAAATAATGTCTTTATTATTATTTTTTTGGTAGTGGGATAGGTGTCACATTTGTAGTTTTAGGATTTCTNCATAATTAAAAGAACACTGAAAAAAAAAAATTAGAAGAACAATACATTTTTCAAAAAGAATTGCCCTTTTTTTTTAAAAGAAAAAGAAAAAGTAATTGTTAAAGAAAAAATTATTACAAAAAGGACCCAAAAGTCCCCAAAAAGTAATTGGCAAGCCGCCGGTTTGTTTTGGATGAACAAGTGAGTAGGATGAAAGCGAAAGATTGCATCATTCACGGACAGCCCACGAACACACTAAAAGTGCAGTGAATCACCGACACGGTTATAAAAAAATCTATACTTGAATCAGTCAGCAATAATCGAATTTCCCAGAAACGTTCAGCGCTCTCTCGCTTTCGTTTCCTTTTGTACGTTGTGTGTTCACTGTTAATCTCCGGCGACCGAACAAACTGCTCCAAACTGTGGCATAATGGGTTGTGAGTCGACAGCGAAGCACAGGTCCTTGGCGTCAATGGCAGAGACGGAGACGGAGACAGAGGCAGAGCAAGAAGAAGGGGGTTGTATATCATGCACTACTTTCAATATCCTGGCTCCCATCTACAAGCGACTCGACCAACAGGTGTGTATTTACTGCTTCAGGTAGATCAGTATCATTCTCGTCAAAAAATAAGGTTCAGTGGCTTTATGTTATAGTGGGTTTGGAACAGAATCAAGGTCTTCGTGAAAGCGACTTCAGGGCGTTCTGGAGGGGCCGGAACCAGGGGATTTTGGATTGGTTGCTCCATGAATCGTCCTCCGTTGTTATATGTCTCCAGGTGGGTATTCACACACCCTTTTGCTCTTCTTTTCTAGATTTTTCTTGCGATTCAACGGCCGTGGATTTTTCTGCTGTTCTAATTATGGACCTTTTTTTTATTCTTTTTACAAATTTCTGTGTTGGTTTCATGGACAGGAATTCTGGGTTGGAAATGATGAACTTGTGCATATGTACCAGGAGAGGCTCGGCTATGCAGGCTATACTATCTTCAAGCTTGCACGAACCAACAACCGTGGAGATGGTATTTCTTGGCTATTTAAAATTGATCCGTTTATACCAATTATCAATACGTTTCGACTTGTCCTGCACCACTTCACTTGCTGCAATATCTAAACTACTTTTATGAAAGTGGACTTTCTAGAGTTTTCAGTTCTGAATTTGTGGATTAATTTAAGCTTTAATTCAGGTTGGGTGGTTAAGAAATTCAGTGTTCTGACACAAAAATGTAGTATGTCTTTTATTTTTCAGATTCTACATGTTATTTGGAACATGATTCAATTCCGCTGTTTGTGCTTTAGATTTTTGAACTCATCTTTGGTACATTTTTTCCAAGGATTTGAGTGCATATGGATTTAAATCTTTGCAGTTGTATTGCTGGTTTTATAGCTTCCCCTCCATTCTCATCATCTACACTCAAAGAAGATATTTCTCACTTTTGTACCTTAAGAATTGCTCAGGAGCTAGCCAGTGTCTCACTTATAGACTGATCTTAAGGCTTTAAATGTAATTACACAAGTTCTAGCTATTTTTAACTTAATTGATGAGATTGCTATTATGCTTTGAGCGACCTTTGCAAGTACTTCTTAGTGCTTTATGGATTGAGATATTGTATTTGCTCTGTGCAGGTCTGTTGACTGCCATACATAAGGACTACTTAAGGGTTTTGGATTATCGAGAGTTGCCTTTTAATGACTTTGGTGACCGCGTTGCTCAGCTGTTTCATGTTGAGTCAGTTGTCCCTTTTTCACAAAACCACCAGGGCAACGTTGGACAGGAAACTCTAATTGTGAACACCCACTTGCTATTTCCTCATGATTCAAGTCTATCTCTAGTAAGACTGCGTCAGGTATATACATTTTCCTTCAGGTTCTTAGATAATCTAGTCCTGATATCATGGTTTTAGTACACTAGCTATTGTTTCACTTCTAATGGGGTTTCGTCTTTGGCTTCTAATAGGTTTACAAAATACTGCAATATGTGGAATCATATCAGAGAGAAAAAAAGCTCAAACCCACTCCTGTCATACTATGTGGGTGAGTTTCTGTCTTGCTTCTCTCCCCCCCAACTTTCGATGATCAATGAGGGTGACTAAGCTCTCTCAGTTTTATATAACCTCTGAAATAATGAAATTTATATTTCCATTAATGCACGCTTCTACTATTGTAGTGACTGGAACGGAAGCAAGCGTGGGCGTGTTTACAAGTTCCTTAGGTCACAGGGATTTGTATCATCATATGATACTGCCCATAAATATACCGACAGTGATGCAGATGCTCACAAGGTTTGTCACCTTTAAGTTACAATTTTACTGCCCCAGAATTTTCTTGGCCACTCAATGCCTTATCAAAAAGAAAAAAAGAAGGATAATGCTAATCAATTATATTTTCCGTCTCTTTTTAAATGTCCTGCAGTGGGTTAGCCACCGCAATCATAGGGGAAACATCTGTGGCGTCGATTTCATTTGGCTTTGTAATCCTAGCAAGTCGCTCAAACCATTAAGAACAAGCTGGGCTGAAGCAGTTTTTGGAATAATAAAGGTGAGTAATGACTCTTTTGACAATACATGTAATTGCAATTGTATTTGTTTGGCAATTATGGTTCTAGAGCTTTTCACATCTAAGCCTAAAATTTTCCTTGGTTTACAGTCTTTGCTTCGAAAAACTTCATTGGCTGAAGATGATGCATTTGCCTTTCTAAAGGGTGACAACCATGTGGATTTTATTACATTTTCCAACTTCTGTGAAGCACTCCACCGGGTACTGTATTTTAGTAAGTTCAGTATATGAGAATTGAGAGATGTAAATTTCACTGAAGAGATAGACTCACTATAATCAGACCTCAATACAGGTTAATTTAATTGGTCTTCCTTATGGGCTAAGTTTCCAAGAGATAAAGGATCTGTGGGCCGAAGCAGACATCAATGGAGATGATGTTGTTGATAATGAAGAATTCAAGGTACCTTGAAGCCCTAAATTGTGGAAGATATCCTAAATTCATTCATTTACTTGCACAACCCAATCTATCACACTCTGAAATCTGGTTGCTTGAAATATATTAAATCACATCATTAGTTCAAGATAGGTATGCTAAATAAGAAAACTAGTGTTGAAACTTGTTAACATCATGACAAGCCTTGGGATTCCTTTTTATTCGTCAATTTTACACGTTGTCGTTTATATGATGTTCATTTGCCTAAGGCATGTAATATGCTCATCTCTGTTTAGTCCAGCATGCAATTTGTTGCACACCCGCATACTCTTTACTGCCTTTGCTTCAGCATAAAGTAATAACATAACATTACTCTTGCAGCAGAAGATTTGGAATCCCACATGGTCAGGGCAGACAGAGGAGTATCTCGAGACAAGTATAGAAGAACTCAAGCAGAGCACTACCAAGGAAGCCATCGGTTTCAAAGTGAAGAATGCAGCTCTCTTCCCCCGGGAAGTGGAGAAAGGAATCTGGCCAGAAAACTACTCTCTTTCTGATCATGCCTCACTCACTGTTGTCTTTTCACCAGCAAGCTTGCGGTCTTCTCAGTCCAATAATCATACCTAGGCATGCGTAGTGTACTAGGAACCCAACAATGAAGAACACAATCAGAAAAAAAAAAAAATGTTAATCTTATAGCCTGTAGAAATCATCTGCTGGCTGCTCCCGTTGGGGAGGATGAAATGTAAAGAAATTCTGTTACCACTTTCGGTCAGCCTCTGCCATTTTTTAGAGGCCTAGACTGAAAAGTACATTCCAGATGCTCTATAATGTGAATGCTCAACCAGAAGCAACCCATTCAAGGGATTTGAATACCCAAATTTATTCCAGAAACTGTTTTTTACATTTATTCAAGGGATAAATGCAAAATTGGTGGCCTAATTTAAAAATTACTCCATGTGGTATAAAAAATAATTTATAGGTCTATAGGGTAGGCCAAAATAACGGCCTTATTTGTCAAATAACATCACATTACAACACGTTCTACTGCATTATTCACTTCATTTTTTTCCCAAAAAAAAATATATATTAAATTATTCACTTTTCATATCACATAATTAATTATTCAAATAAAAAAATCACTACAAAATAATTTTTTTCACTTTTTAATATTATTTTTTTTAATTTTTCCATATCAATCTTTTTTTTAAAAAAATAAAAAATAAAATTGTGAACAATGCATTGTAAAAAAAACTTGGGGGAGTGTGCTGGTGTTCAACAAACACCCTCAACATTTTACTCTATGAACTCATTTTCGTTTAAATAACTTAACGGAAATCGTTTCATTGCCACGTCACACCCAATAAAATTTGCATAAGAGATTTGTAAATTGAGGCACATAAAAGGTTACCTGAAGATGGACAGTGAATTGGTTGGGAAGTTGAAGACGACGGCGGCGGCACAAGTAGGGATATAAATGGATTAGGTTAATTTAATTTGATGTGGAGTGTGCTGGCGCCTGGAGATGGCATGGAAAAGGTTACCTGTCATTTTTTAAAATCAGAAAAAGAAACACTGTGTCGCATTTTTATTTAGTGTAATGTGGCAATGAAATAGTTTTGATTAAGTCATTTAACGAAAAATGAGTTCAGAGAGTAAAATATTATTTTGACCTACTATAAGGACATATAAATTGTTTTTTATATCACAATAAGTGATTTATAAATTAGGTCAACCACCTGAATTCATTTTGCATTTATTCCTTTATTCAATTTGGAAAAATTGATCAATTGACTAAAACATGGACAGAATGAGTGGTTTTGAATCTGATAGGTTGGATCATGGATGACTGGATGAGTCCACGTGTTAAAGCGAACATATGCAAGTGGGGATCATAATAATAAGACCACCATAGAATAGAAAAAAGGCCTAAAAAGTGATTGAATCTTGGTTGTGTGGTTATGAAAAAGAAGAAGGGGGTGATTATGACGTGGAGGGGTCAGAGATAACTTCCCGGCTAAGTTCACCTCCAAATTATATTTTTCCAAATAAATATTATTTTCAAATAATTTAGGAAGGGACGAGGAAGTTATAGTTGGGATAATCATAAGAAGAGCAAGGAAGATTGTTGAAATGTGACAAGTCACGTCAAACTTTGCTAGTGGCTTTCAAATTATTGTTCACCCTTTTGTTTGGACGATGAGGACAATACTGTAATTATGTGTATATCCAAGACGATTAATGTATTCTTACAAATTGAGGCTTTGCTTATTATTGTGATTTTTTTTTTAATTTAAAAAATGCATTTTAATGTGATAAATATGTGAACATTGTTTGTATTTTTAAGAATGTTTTGTGTTTGAATTGGTTGTTAATATCTTTTTATTTTGAAAAAAAAAAAAGAAAGACAAAAAGCAGAAAACATTATGTGAGTTTATAACACCTTAAGTCTCGTTTGGTTTGCAGATTGAGTTTTTCTTTGAGAAAAAGAATAATTATTATTGAGAATAGACAAAAGTAAAATGAAATAGTTATTCATATTTCTTAGTTTGGTAACAACATATATATTCTAATAGGAATTTAACCAAAATTATCAAAAATTCCACCATTTTTTTTTAATAACAAAAATGAAAGATCTAGAAATGTAGGGGTAGCCGACAACCCCATTGGGGGGCCGGCCATATGCTGTAGGACCTAGGGGTGGTCGCACCACCCTTGGGGCACCTCGGGGGTCCACCCCAATGTGCTCCAAGTCTCCGAAGGTGGTGCGACCACCCCTAGGTATTGCAACGAGTGGCCGGCCACCCCCTACAATTCTAGGTTTTTCCTTCTTTTTTTTTTTTAATAAAAACAAATTTAAGGGTAAAAAGAAACTTTTGGAAAAAAACAAATTGGTTTCTTTGGAAAAATGTTTTCAATTCATTCGGGAATAGCTATTCCTCTCATGTGTAAGAGATTAGTGATTCGTACGATAATAACTAATTCTTAAAAATAGACCCTTACTAAACAAAAGAATAATTATTCTATAGGAATAACAATTATATTTCAGGGGTCTATTTCACAAACCAAACGAATCCTTATTCTTATATTGAAAAAATGAGCAATAACTCATATAGAGTTGGTGATTTATAAATATAGTTATAAATACTAAGTTTCATATTGCCTAATTACTAAATAAAACCGAGTTTTGTAATTTTTTTTAAAAAAAAACTATAAATTATCTAATAATTCTAGTAATAGGACTATGAATAAAGAGAGGCACAAACCTACTCTTTTGTGCCTTAAATAATAGAGTGACACTATATTTTGTGCCTTTCAATAATAGAGTGACACCTCAGTTTAGTAAATTTGGATATGATCGAGGTTTTTTTTTTTAAGTCGTAGTAAATTGAGATGTTAATCTCTCATTGGAGTAATGATATAGTAGACACTGGTGTGCATAAACAGTATGCATGCTAGTGACGTGGCATGTATAAAAAAAATGTTTTTTTTTTTTAAATAGCGCCGGCGTCACAAAAAGATTAAGATCTTCTAGAATTTTTTTAAAATTTGAGATTCTCAAATTTTGAAAGAATTACTGGGGATCCTGATTTCACAAAAAGATAAGAAGAGAGTTAATATCACAAGCTCGTAGAAGTTATTCTGTGGAGTAAAATACAGCAATGAATCTAGAACATTCCCAAGGTGTACGGACAACTATAACACACGGTTTAAGGGGTGTGGGATCCACATAAATTGTCATTATAGAAGCACTGCTACTACATGTCACGACCAATCCCAAACTCTCTCTCTCTGNAAATAGAGTCGGGGTCACAAAAAGATTAAGATCTTCTAGAATTTTTTTTAAATTTGAGATTCTCAGAATTACTTGGGATCCTGATTTCACAAAAAGATAAGAAGAGAGTTAATATCACAAGCTCGTAGAAGTTATTCTGTGGAGTAAAATACAGCAATGAATCTAGAACATTCCCAAGGTGTACGGACAACTATAACACACGGTTTAAGGGGTGTGGGATCCACATAAATTGTCATTATAGAAGCACTGCTACTACATGTCACGACCAATCCCAAACTCTCTCTCTCTGTGCCATGGGAGTAGCTTCCTAACTAAGCCAAAGACTACGATCAACTCAAGTCAATGCAGTACTGAGTATATTGGTTTTTCCCTCTTCACAACTCTCCCCAAAACACCACCTCTGCTGATTCTTAACCGAAAAAAAATGTTCCCGAAAAACCAGACATAGATACATATACATCTTTCTGTTACTTGTTCTTCTTGAGGTTCTCTGTTTTCTATTTTCTGTTGTTGAGGAGAAGTTGAAGTTAACAAGAGATGATTAGCAGGACAAGAATGGAGTCGATGCCGGTGGGATACAGATTCCACCCAACCGATGAAGAACTCGTCAACCACTACCTGAAGCGCAAAATGCTCGGCCAGGATTCCCAGGTTAGCGAAATCGCTGAAGTCGATGTCTGCAAGTATGAGCCTTGGGACTTGCCTGGTACGTTTCATCCATTCATATAGATTACTGTGTTCAATTAAGTTCTTGGTAAAATGGGGAGTGTGAGCCTTGGGACTTGCCTGGTACGTCTCATCCATTCATATAGATTACTGTGTTCAATTAGTTTCTTGGTAAAATGGGGATTGTGCTTTTGTGATGAAGGCTCTTCCTGTGCATGCTTGTGTAGGGAAATCGGTGATCAAGTCAGATGACCATGAATGGTTCTTCTTCTGTCCCCGTGATTTCAAGTACCCCAACAGTAACCGGACGAACAGGGCGACTAAGTCCGGCTACTGGAAAGTCACCGGTAAGGATCGGAAGGTCAAGGCTAGAAGCACCAATAACGTGATTGCTACAAAGAAGACTCTGGTCTTCTATAAAGGTCGTGTTCCTAATGGGGTCAGGACCCATTGGGTCATTCACGAGTATCACCCAGCTGCCACTTCTCATCACCAGGTTGTGGTAGGCATACATATACATTCCCCTGTTTTCCACGTTTTATTATGTTATGTTTGAACTATGCTGCAATGTAATGATCATTAAATGAATGAATTTATCATTTCCTATCAACTTAACGTTTTGGGGTAAACGGTGATTTATAATTATACATGGTACGAGAGCTAAAGGTCCTAACTGTGAATTTTGTTTGTATTGTTTATCTCTTCTTTTCAATTAAATAGTTCACGTGTTCAAGTTCTGGGAGTTTGAGCTTATACTTGAAGGAGAATAATCTTAGAATATTGATTGATTTATCATTTTTTAGAAGTGTAAGGTTTTGGGATAAGTGGTGATTTAACCGTTCCTTTTGTCTTTATCGGTGAGACCCTCATGTTAACCAAGAAAAATGTAGTACTACAAGTCTACAAGACAAAATCATTATACTGGTGGGTGTGGACATGTATGCAATTAGGAACATGCTCTATTCATTGATAACAGAGCTCTCTTGTTGCAATTCAATGAGTTCTTGTAACCAGCATGGATGTTAGTGTTACAGTTCTATTATTTGAATTCCATTAAAAGACAGTTGGAGAAGTTGTGTATTCATATTAGGCACTTACTAATCACATTCATGGAATTGGTTTTGGAATTGTGAGTTACCATAAAGACATAAACTTCAAGGCCTTCTTTGCTAAGATGTTCTCCAATTGCCTGGTAAACTTGCTTTGTTTCATCATTATTGTTCACTAGAAGAAATTGTGACCTTTACTTTTATCTCTAAAAACTAACCTTTTCTTGAACAGATAAAGTATGTTATTGCCACTTGATGCCTGCTGATTCATCATAAACAGCCGTTGATGTGATTAGATAGAGTTTAGGCTATATGCTTCTGGTTCTGATGTTTTGAATTTTGTTTTTGTTTTTTTTTTGCTTTCCTCANATTTGTTCTCCAATTTGTGCAGAGGCCCTTTGTCCTCTGTCGCTTAAAGGAAAAAATTTATGAGAAGACTAATGTGTCAACCTGTGATGAAGGTGAGGCAAGCAGTTATACTGCCTCTGATTTTGAAATTCTGTTTGATGATACAATTCAAGAGGTAGGGAGCATACCTTGTGGACATTTTCAATATAAAATCTTTCATATGGACCATGAGAAGCATATTTGGAATTGAAACCTGCTTGTTTATGATTCTTAATTCAGGTATATATTCAGCCAGAAGCAAACCTGGAATCACTCTTTGAGCCGACCTTTCAGCCACATGATTATGAATTATCTTCCTCGCTGCAATTTCAAGAATACGATCCTCAGGTGCTCTCTTTCTTGGATACCGATGTTACCGATAGCCACAATGATGAACACAATAGGAGGCTATTTCAGTCTGATGCTAACGAAGAGGAAGATGATGCGTTCTTGAATTCACTTTTTGTTGATCAAGATGAATACTCCCATGGAGAAATTATTCATCACAGGGACTCCAGGGCACCGGAGCCATTGACAAAGGTGTACTATGCCGATGGTGGATTGAGCAGTGACACAGACACTGACACAGCTCAAACACGGGTAAACATATTTTCTCCAATAGCTCAAACACAGTTCTAATTTATAGGAGAATATCATCAGCAGCATTATATTAGCCTGCATCCCATGGATGGACATTATTACAATGCTTTTTATGATGCTTTCCTAATAAGAGAATATCACCAGCAGCATTATAATAGCATGCATCACATGGATGCACATTATTACAATGTTTTTATGATATTTTCCTATAGAAGCTTGAAAAATCTTCTGGTGAAATGAAATTTTGAGCTCTGTAGACGTTTTGCAAAAGTCAATCACCTCATTATTTGCTGCATTTATGTCACTATAGGCTTTTCTGAACTTGTACTTGTTTTTGGACTTTGGTCATTTGGTCAGTTGGAAAATTAACTTGTTCTTTCGTTTGTATATGCTACAGTTTGAAACTTTTGTGGGAACTTCAATCTTGTCTAATAAGCATGTAGTTCCAAAACAACAACTGCAAATGCATACGGTTGAGATTCCATTTGGAAGTGTATCCTCTTCCTCTCCAAACCATGTCCAGCACAGAGAAGGAAGAAATGGTTCCAAAACATGTCATAGTATCATTCGCATTGGAAGTGTCGGATCAGAATCTCCTCCAAAAGTAAGAACCTTCACACCTCAACATCCACGAAGATCCCGCCACTCTGTAGGACAGAGAGCTGCCCAGGGAAGAAGCCAATCACAGAGAAACAGTCTGCACAAAGCAGAATCGGAAGACAAGGTGAGAGAAATTTTGAGCTGCAGCATAGACAACATCAACAGAAGCCTGTGTCCTCTAAGATGTTCTCAAATGGAAGCAAAATTTATTTTCAAGACATTTATATGCCATGCCATTTCAACTCTATATGATTTCCTATTGCAGGCCAAAGATGCTTCAAGAGACAGTACCATTGTCCATCCGATTCAGACGAAGGAAAAGTCCATTACAGACTCTGACAAAGGGCTGAAAATGGCTCAACGCACCAATGCAGATAAGAGTTCAAAGTCAACATCAAGTGACTCAGTTTGCAGCGATCAAAAGGGTTATTTCACTTTCCAAGAGACATCTCTACCACGCCATGATTCTAGTCCACCCTCCGTGTATTGTTTAAATGCATTAGTAGGTCTTTTTTTGTTTATGGTCGTTATCCGGGAACTGGTGTTATATGGGAACTGGTGACTTCACCTAAAAGTTTTTTCTGCACATTTCACCTGAGAAATGCTACTCTTACCAGGTATGTTTTCAACACTTCATCACAAGAAACACGGTAGCTTGTGTTGTGTTGTGATGAGAAACGTCTATACCTAGTGTAACTAGTTTTTCACTTGTCATTAGTCAGTTATGTTGTCACTTAAGATTTGGGAATGCTTTGAATCTCAATGCCGAATGGAAAATTTGATGTATGTTTTTTCTTATGTTTGCGTGGTTTACAATTGTTGTTTGCATGAATTCATTTTGATTAGGACATTGGATGTTTGGGACATTTGTGTCTTGATATTTTGGAACAAACAGCTCACAGCTGCCATTTTTTACTCATTTTGGTTGCTAGTGGTTCAAATTCAGAGCAGGGATGCATGCTATTGAACACTAGAGACATTTGGTTGACTTCCAGAGTAGGCAGTGTTTCTGTTTCATGATCATTTTTGTTGATTGGCAATTGGTGCCATGTTTTTACCTGAAGATGCCGGGGCAGGATTTACAGATTCTCCCCGACGTGTTCCACTATAATAGGTGTCTGAGATGCTACTGCCGGGAATCTTATACGACAAGCTCCTCCCACTACTTATCAAACTTTTGTTTGCCCTTCAGAGATTGGTCTCTGTATGAGGGCTTACTTCCATGACTTCACAGGGTTCCCTACACCTAGGGTTCCTTCCTCTCTTTACATTTTAAGAAAAGAAAATCTTATTGTGGCTCTTCAAACAATGGTGGAAGCAGCCTTACCTAAAAAGTTTTCTTGTTGCAAGCTATTTTGATAAACTAGATTGTTAATATCCTTTTCATTCAAGAAAAAGAACAAAAAGAGAGATTTATATTAAAATTAAAAGAGGGCTCACATCACACATCATTTTGAATTTTTGATTGGACGTTTAATTACTGAGCCTCCTAAAGCCCAAGCATATGTGCTCACAATTGTAGCAGCACTGGCCTAACCCTTGTGATACATTTGGAGATCATGCATTGACAACATATTCCGATGGAAATCATCCGGTAAGAAGCAGAAGTGGGTCTTATAACTCTCCTCTCACTCCTTACGGGTCCACTCACTTGTCGAAAAAGTAAAAAACAAGCTTTTTTTTTTGTTTCCCCTTCCCTTCTAGTTGGAAAGATAAGGAAAAATAAATAACTGTGATTCAGGGCATTCGGATGTCATCACAGTTGGATTCAGAACTGTTCATGGAATTTGGGAAACATTTACCAACTATCACGCATACGACTACTTTTTTAAGAGAAGATTACACAATTGAAAATGATTCCACACAGCAATTCTAATTTTTTAATTGGAATGACAGAGCTCCAATAGACCAATTCGACTTTGATGTGGATATAACATAAGAGGCAAATTCTATTCCGCAAATTTACATAATACACTCCCACCGGTTAATCCCACTGCCACTGCATCAGTAGGGAAAAAAAATACTAATAAATACAAGAGAAAACATAAGTTATTCTCTGTTTTGCTGTATTTCAAACGACAGATTAGGGCATTAACCACTGAAGAAGTTTGCACATCTCAAAGACATTTAGCTAGAGCACCTGAGAGGTCAAAACTTTAACAGCATGTGCACTGAGGCAGGCTCCTATGCATCTACTCATTGCTGATCCGGTTATCACTGGTTCACCAAAAAGAAGAACAAAGGTTTGTCAGGGGATCAAAACACTCATTAAGTTTGTCATTCATATACAGTAGCCATCTTAGAGTTATACATTGCTCAAAAGAATAAAATCTGAGAGATACTTGGGCAAATATATCTAAAGCACACATGTATTGGGATCCTACAGATACAAGCAGGCATAATATCTACTCATATAATAACACACAGTTCTATCTGTATCTACCTACTACCAGTAACAAACTGACTAGAAACTTAGGTATTAAAGTTTTTTTTTTGATAAGTCAATAATATTATCAAAAGCGCAATGGGGCGCAACCCTTAGTACACTGGGAGTATACAAAAGGGACTAGAGGGAAAGAGAGAAAAGGGAAAGAAAATCTAATTAGGTATTAAAGTTGACACATTATTGAGCTTAATTCGACCGAAAAATGCTTAGGAATTGCCAATATGTTTGTTAAACTATTCAACAAAATATTTTGATGAACACCTAATGTTATTATCAATCCCATAAATCAAATCTCACAAGTACCTACATTTCTCAATGAACTTGTAGAATTTGATAAGAGGTAAATATATATCTCTCTTCTGTGCTCTGTAGCTCTATCTGATGCACAACTTCTTAGCTTCTAAATCTTTTCTCACCAACTAAAATGGTAGAAACCCTAAAGTTCTTTGGAAGTATTAGTGGAATTCTGAAGCAAGAGTAAAGCTTGGGCATATTCTCAGCTAGAGTAATCACTTGTTGGTAATGAAGAAAATAAAAACTAAATTAGTTATGTGAAGACCCTCCTAGCACCAACACAATGAGGCATGAAATAACAATTAATTAATAATGGTACATACAAGATTGTCACTACTGAAAAGTAATGATGGTTTATCATCTTCTAAAAACTGCAACTACAACTGACCTTTTACTGCCATTGTGTTGGATGATAAAACAAATAAATCAATGATGAAAATCACAGAAGATGGAAACTCCCAGACCTGTAGAATGCTTAATCAAAGTTAGAGATGTATACTGAGTTTAAACAGACAGCAGAGACTCTACTAAGAAGACAGAAGGAATAAACAAGAAAACAGGATGAAGATGTAATTGTCATTGTTCGAGAAGATAATGGGGATGATGAAAATATTATTGCTCTCACCCTGAGTAGAGACTCTCCTCCAGATTAAAGAAGATAACTGAGCCTATCATTGTCTCCCCTAACTTTAATCCCCTTGAAGGCAAGGGGAAGGACTCAATAGAGAAACAGGGTGTGTCAAAAAAATAAGAAGGGCAAGAACCAAATTATACATTGTAGAGTGAATTCTGCAGGTAACACTTGGAGTTGTATTGCTTCCATTGTGTATGGTGAAAACAACCCAAGTAGCTGAGAATCTTTGTGAACCGATATTGTTTTTCATGTTGCTGTTTGTGAGAGAGACCGTGGATCAATTCTGGTGCCTTTAATACTATCAGAAGTCAGAATAAGAGAGTTGGGGAGGACTTCGGAGATTGCCTAGTTGGTTTTAATAAAACATTCATATTACTTATCAAAAAAAAAGAAAAAGAGATTGCTTAGTTGGATGAACATACTCAATAATTGCATCAACAGCACCAAGTTAGATGATCTGAGGTTTAGTGGTCTTTTTCTATACCCTATATAACAAAAGAGAAGAGGGACCAATTATGAGAAGTTAGACAGAATTCTTGCTAATGTAGAGTCGCAAAATTTTTTCACAAGCTCTGAAGTGCAATTCTTGCCTGTGAGAATCTTAGATCACTCCCCTGTGGTAGTGAAGCTAGTAGAGTTATCTAGAGTTCGAATATGCCTTTTAGGTTGATCATCCCAAGTTTTTGACCTTACTTGACAAGGTGTGGAAGATAGAAGCCACGGGCATCCTATGTACCAGCTATGCACCAAGCTGAAAATAGAAGCCATGGTTCATCCATTTCCTTATGGTACGACAATAGTGTCCAATAGGTGCACTTATTATTCAGTTTGGCGATTGAATGATCCATGATTCTGATTTAGGTGATAATGTCACAACTGGATATATCATAAATGGTTCTTATTGGAGATGACCTACCAATAAATCCGGGGATTGTTTGGAATTAGAGGGAGCTACTCTGACTGATTTCACGCCTAATATGGTGAGTGTGATTGTCTGCAATGGTAAATGCTCTGTGAACAGTGATTAGGAAAACATCTGTACCTGAGGTACCATTATAGATTGGTTCAGAATAGTTTGGCATCAGAGAGCTTTTACTCAACGTGTTATAGTGTTTTCATTAGCTATTAGAGGTAAATTGAGCACTCAGCACAAGTTGCACTCTTTTGCTATCATCCTAGAGATTCATTGTGTCTTTCGCAGGCAAAGGTTGGAAGACCCATATCACCTCTTCTTCTCTTACCCTTTCTCTGAATGCATTTGGTATTCTTTATGTGAGAAATGTAACCTACCGTGATGTTATCTGAGTTGGGAGGAAACCCTTATTTGGATGGTATAGAGCTTCAAAGGGAAGTTCTTTATTGAGTTTAATCTGAAAACTCATGCTAGCGGCAACTGTCTATGCTATCTAGAGGGAATGGAATGCCAAAACATTTTAGGAAATGACCAGAAGTATCTGTATTGTATCCAAGAGATCATGTCTTATGTAAGGGAGAAAATCAATACCATGCATGGTCTCAAGTTAACTCACGAAAATGGGTGGCTTCAGGAATCATAGGGTATCTTAAAAGAGGTTTTTTAGTCTGCTTAGAGTTTAGTGCCTCTTTTAGACTCTGAGTTGGTGATGAGACTTTAGTTCAGTCTCTTTCCCATTTAAGGAGTCTTTGTAATTTTATTTTTTTTGTCCGGAATATGTCGTCCCTATGCTTTTGTATAGTTTCTTTGTGGTGTGGAAACACTTACATTTTTTCTGAGCAATACAAAGGATCATAGGGAGGGGGGAGTGGAAATACTTACCAAAATAAGAAGACGAACGCAATCCATAAAATGTTTTATTTACTATAATATTGATGGTCGAGTGACGTTAGAGAATCATACCATCATGGAAAAAAGAAATATCTTGAAGTAACTTGAAATCAAGATTGCAAGCACAAGGTCCTTGTACCTGCAATTTAAGAAGAATAAGCCAAATCAATTCATATTACTACCAGAGGACTTTGGATAATGTCATAAATAGAAATATGAACATGAAAGTGCCTCATCCAAATACTTAAGGTTGGCTAAGAGAGTCATTTTCTGATACGTCTCATTTTAGGCCATGCCCCTCCTAAGTGATCATATGCTATCTCTTTGTATGTGTTACACAAACTCAACTTGTATTCTTCTATTTACATTTAGAAATTTTTACACCATAACTCATAGATATTTACTGATCATACAAATTCAGAAAACACTTCTTTCTCTACTTCATGAACCCTGATTGATTCATCAATCAAACTGATCTAACTGAGATAGCTTCCCAACTGATTAGGGCTTAAGACTGCCTACTGAAATGTTGTTCCAAAAGGACCACACAATCTTAAAATTGCTGTATCTTAACATAAGCAAACAACTCAATAAGTACCACCAATTCTTACCTTGGGGCTCCAGGTAATCTGCTCAGAAATATCTTCGTTGCAAGAAGAAATGTACAAAGAAACAAAAAGTTCCCAAAAAATACATCTGTCAAAATCTAAAACCATAATTAGTAAACCCATTAGTTAGACATCATAAAAAATCCAAACCCATGAAAGTTATGAAAATCAAATTCATATTCACTTTATATAGTTGAGCAAGCAAACCTTTCCACAAGTCCAAACTAATGAAGAAAAGCTCATGGACAAACCCCACTCTTCCTTACTACTTTTTAAAACAAGACTCCTGTCTAGGATACATCGCTAAGGCACTCAATTATATTGTACCATGAGTTTAACTAATTATTGAACTGCCCTAAGATTGAAATAAGAAATCATCCTGATAACAACGGATACAAGCATCCAAAAACAGATAACCAAAAGTTGACTTCCACAATAAACCCTGCAAAGTTGTCAAAACAAACAACAAAGCCATAATTAGAATTAGAAAATTTTCAACATACCAGCATCTTCATAAGATTAAAGTGGGTAAACTGAAAATGAAGAACCCCCCATTGCCCTATAAGAAAACTCTTGCAAGCAATGATAATAACTAACAGCATTCTGGGTACATGTTAAAGAGTTTTCCCAGTATAAAGCTCATAGTATATGTAAATACAAACAATGGGTAATTAGCAACTCGTGTAAACTAGTAAATGAAAATCCTTTAGCTGGAAAAAGGGAAAGAATGGAAAATGTAACAGAGAGGCTAGTCTATTAGTTCGTACCTCGAGATTTGGATGTTCTTGCTTGAGCATGTTATAGAGTAGATGTCTATATGCTTTGGGCTTGTGCAGAATCAAATCAATTATAAGAATCTACAACCCAAAAACAAAAACACAAAAAATAAAAAAGAATTAACTCAAATACATTAAACATCTCAAATGGTTAAGAGGGTATGGAATATGGATGAGCATTACCATGGTTTCACATTCGATGTACTCATCAGCGACCGCCCTGCAATTCTCCTATTAAAATTTCGATTGCAGCATTTAGAGTGGAGTTTAAAGAAGGAAGAAGAAAAAGAAAAAGGAAAATCTGTTTTTTCGTACACATTTCATGAGTCGGATGTTGCCGGGCGAGTATTGCACGAACAGTGTTTTGATCCCAAACCCGCACTGGACACACCGGTACTCCATCGATCTCTCAAACGTTCACCGCTGTAAATCTATATGTGTCTCCCACTCTTCCTTTGGATTGGAGAGTATGGGCAATACACAGGCCTAGAGAGAGTGGCTTCCCAGTAGTTGGGTTCGGCCCATCTACCTATGGCTACTTCGTCTTCGACCAAAACAGATCAAACTCCATTTTCTGACCGCTATTGTTCCTTTTATTTTGGTGTTCTGTATAAAAGACAACCTAATAACAAGTAAAAGAATTGATTCTTCACGTCTCGATAGACTCGAATCTCGGGACTTGAGACATATTAGACGTGTTGTGATCCAACGTTACAAATAATTAAAGAGAAATGTTAAGTTAGATCCAACAAAAGACTCAATTTCTCTTCGGTATGTTATTTAAAAATTAAAATTGAGTGTTTTGAATTTAATTTTGTTCTTTTTTTAATTTTTTAAATAACACGTAAGAGAAAAGTTGGGTCTTTATTAGATTTACGTTGTGGCTGTATCACTTCGATTCGTAAATAGAAGTGATTAAAAAACCAAATTATCCTTTAAAAAAATTAAAATTTTATAAAAAAAATAAGGAGTGTAAAAATTACTTTTAACATTTAAAATCTGACGGAATGAAGTATATTACATCAAATTGAAAGTTCTGTGGTGAAATTAAGAGTTCTTTAAATTTGAGGAGGTTTTCTCAAAATGCATAATAATTCAGAGGTTTCAAATGAAGTTTCCCCCTTAATTAATCGTTCTAAACAAGATCAAAGATCCAACTTACAAAAAAAAAAATCTTCAAATAATAACTCAATTGGCTACGACTACACTTCATAAAGTCGAGACCATTATAAAGCGGAGTTCAAAGTTTATTGGTCTTTCTTGGTTCAACCTTACACTTATTGAAGCCCACTGAATGGTTTTTCGAGTCAAGTTGAGCCGAGTTTGACAATGGAGCCAACCCTCATTATTCAGGGGGGCAGCGCGGGCAATGGCGGACCGGGTGGCCCAGTGTCTTCGTTTGGGGTTGCATGGCCTGTAATTTTCTTTGAAACAAAGATTTGAGACGGCTCCTCTTACCATATTGTTGGGTTCCTTAGTTGCCTCAACAAGTGTACGATGAGAGGACAAAGATGTGTGGTGATGGAGGAAAAGTAAAGGGCACTACCATTCCACCACATACGATACGACCCACTTGCTCAGAATGATCAAAACTAGCTAGTTGGATTTGGATGGGTGTAAAACCTCATGGTTTGATCACCATTCTAATTACTTTAAAAGAAGTTGGATTTTATTTTAATTTAGGCCTGTAAAGCGACGGACGATGGAGTGCGTTTTCAGCAGTCGATCTGCTGATCACTGGGTACTGGTGGATTTCCACTTGCCGGCCTGCCGGGCCCCTTCTTTTTCAAAGAAAAGCTCTCGACTTTGAAACATGCATATGCACATTGAATCATTCATCACTTCTTTTCTCTTTGATGCCAACATGCATGTCAATGCATATCTAACTATATATATATGTTTAGGGTAACAGAAATGTTATGTAATACATTCTCATCACACTTTTAATTATTTTATAGGGTTGATGTTGTAGTTGATCTGATCATCGGCTCTTGTTAAAATCAAAAATTAAGGACTGATGAATGATGATGGAGATGGGACGAGAATGTAGAATATTTATAGCATTACTCTTAACCACAGTTTTATCGCACCACTATTTTCAGGGGCATAGGGTAGAATTAGCATTAAAAAAAAATAGAATAAAATTGAAGGGGTGTATTCTAATCTTAAAAACATTCTAAGGGCAAATTTTTTAAAATTTTGGGGAAACATACGGTGCTCTAGCCCCCTCCAATACCGCTCCTACCTATGTCACTTTGTTGATGTGCAGTGTCAATAAACTCTTAATTTTTTTAAAAAAAATGATGTAGTATGGTATATATATTGCCAAAAAATGATGTCATATGTACTAAGGTATTGCCAAAAAAATGATGTCATTTTGTTATATATATATATTCATTAAAAAGTGGTTAGTGGTTTAACCGCCTAGGCAGTTAGCGGAGGCTAAAATTGCTAACCGTAACCGTTTTCTCACTCCTACCAATTCTATTGAATTAATGTGACAAATGCTTCCTGGCCGTTTTTTTTTTATTATTAATAATGGCTACTCCAATTAACGGTTAATATGCACTATCATATCAGCTCAATGACATATGAGCGTAGGATTAAACATTATTCTTTTTTATTTTTAACAAAAAGTAATCTAAAAGTTGATTGACAAGTGTGTTTTGCATTGCGTAATTTTATTTTTTTTTTAAAAAAAAAAAAACATATTTGAGCCACAATTTTATGTCTTAAAGTTTTTAATGCAAAACTTTTTTTATTATTATTTTAATTTTTTTTTTTATCATTTTGTGGTTTATTTTCTTTTGGTGGATGATATATATGTATACCAAAGTTTGGTTGGACCACCACGATGTTACATAATAGAGCATGGATGATTTCATGTGGCTCATGATCATGATTAAGATATATATCCATATCCAACGTAACACACGAAGAAAGTAGGTAGCTATAGGTAATAGGCTACCTATATAGCTAGAGGCTAGAGGCTAGAGGGCATCTTCACATGTTACGTTATGATCATGCTGCTAGCTAGCATGTATGAATACTCACTACATCTCCTTAATTCTTCATACATTTGTGGGAAGTCACATTTTTGGTCCTGCTTATATGGTTTTCTTTTTTAAGTACAACATAATTAAACGAATTACAAACAACAACAATAAAAATTAGAAAACAAAATACAAGCAAATTAAATCAACAAAAAAGCCCACTCTAGGTACGTATAACTGGCATCTCAACTATTTTAGAGGGAGATCACAAAAGTGAAAGTCGAGCAAATATGCAGCTGGTAATGGCCGTGGCCCATGATGAATATTACTAAGAGAATTTCATGACTTACCTATTGACCAGCTTTCAAAGAGACTAGAGAGACTAAGAGGAATATATATAACTGTTGCGGTATCTCCTTCTGGGACTATAAGTTTGAAGCCCAACCAGATCGAATTATGTTGAAGCTCAGATCCGGATATGAGAAATTTGAAATACCAAAAGGCTTTTTGGAAAAAGGGTTATGGGATTATAGATTACTATAAAAGACCCATGATAATGGTGGTACGCGCGTGTAGCTTACACGCACCAAGGAGACAAGTGTGGTACCCTCGTACGTTGGGACCAAAGCTATAGGGTGGAAGAGAGCATGCCAATGAAGGTGGAGAGGCCTAGTCGCATGGATGACAACGGTGAATGGATGGATGGATGGATGTAGATCCAATCTTCAAAACTCCAAGCAAAAAAAAAAAAAAAAAAAAAGCAATAAAGGATAGGTAGTACCACTCTAAAAAGGCCAGTGGTGGTAACATCAAGATGGGGGGGAGAGGAGGAGGTTCGTTCCTCTCCCTATCAAGGAGCGAAGATGTGTGAGTTTTGAGAGAAAACTTGTTTCATCAGTTTTCTTTTATATGCAATACCAAAGTATATCCCATAAGAGTTTCTTATCTTTTGCATGCCTATATGGTTCTAGATTCCAATATATGGTATTTAATGTTGTGTTTGAATAAATAAGGGTAAAGTTCACATACCCACCTCAAACTACCACCTAATTAACAATGTCCCCCCAAACTTTCAATTGTGACAATACCACCCCCAAACGGAACCCAATCTTCCTTTCCTGCAGCATATTATACTCACTAACACAGAAGTGATCACGTGTAAGTACAACCCAAACTAGATCGCCAACTTTAAAAGTTACCTTGCACTTGTAGCTTTCAAAGTGTGCTTTGTACTTGGTTTTGTTGTCTTCTATCAATTTCTTCACCTAGTCATGAACTCTTTGGAGATAATCTACCATGCCATCAACTTTGATGCTTAATCAACCAATCTGAGGAGTAGGCGCAAGATCCAATATCTTCGATGGGTTCTACTTATACACTATCTCAAAAGGGCTCACCTGAATAGTACTATTCTTAGACCAGTTGTAAGCAAACTATGCCTATAGTGGAGCTAGATCCCATTACTTTAGCTTATTCTCAACTAAACATCTCAACTATTTTAGAGGGAGACCACAAAAGTGAAAGTCGAGCAAAAATGCAATTGGTAATGGCCGTGGCCCATGATGAATATTATACTAAGAGAATTCCACGACTTACCTATTGACCAGCTTTCAAAGAGACTAGAGAGACTAAGATGAATATATATAACTGTTGCGGTATCTCCTTCTGGGACTATAAGTTTGAAGCCCAACTGGATCGAATTATGTTGAAGCTCAGATCCGAATATGAGAAATTTGAAATACCAAAAGGCTTTTTGGAAAAAGGGTTATGGGATTATAGATTACTATAAAAGACCCATGATAATGGTGGCACGCACGTGTAGCTTACACGCACCAAGGAGACAAGTGTGGTACCCCCGTTGGGACCAAAGCTATAGGGTGGAAGAGAGCATGCCAATGAAGGTGGAGAGGCCTAGTCACATGGATGACAACGGTGAATGGATGGATGGATGTAGATCCAATCTTCAAAACTCCAAGCAAAAAAAAAAAAAAAAAAAAGCAATAAAGGATAGGTAGTACCACTCTAAGAAGGTCAATGGTGGTAACATCAAGATGGTGGGAGAGGTGGAGGTTCGTTCCTTTCCCTATCAAGGAGCGAAGATGTGTGAGTTTTGAGAGAAAACTTGTTTCATAAGTTTTCTTTTAGAGGCAATACCAAAGTATATCCCACAAGAGTTTCTTTATCTTCTGCATGCCTATGTGGTTCTAGATTCCAATATATGGTATTTAATGTTGTGCTTGAATAAATAAGGGTAAAGTTCACATACCCACCTCAAACTACCACCTAATTAACAATGTTCCCCCAAACTTTCAATTGCGACAATATCACTCCCAAACGGAACCTAATCTTCATCTCCTGTAGCATATTATATATACTCACTGACACATAAGTGATCACATGTAAGTACAACCCAAACTAGATCACCAACTTTAAAAGTTACCTTGCACTTGTAGCTTTTGAAGTGTGCTTTGTACTTGGTTTTGTTGTCTTCTATCAATTTCTTCACCTGTTCATGAACTCTTTGGAGATAATCTACCGTGCCATCAACTTTGATGCTTAATCGACCAATCTGGGAAGTAGGCGTTAGATCCAATATCTTCGATGGGTTCTATTTATACACTATCTCAAAAGGGCTCACCTGAGTAGTACTATTCTTAGACCAGTTGTAAGCAAACTATGCCTATGGTGGAGCTAGATCCCATTACTTTAACTTATTCTCAACTAAACTCCTCCATATATTTTCCAAACTCCAATTTACTACTTCGATTTGACCGTTTGTGTAACGCTCCCAAAACTAGCCTTAACTAGCACGGTAGGATTACTAGCAATTACCCTAGTTGAACCAACTGGTGACTAAATAGGGAATTGCCCCTCTAATTATCATCAGAGTTAATGCATGGGAAATTGAAATAAATATGAGAAGTCTATAAATCATTACAAGGACAAGTATAATCCTCAATTTAAAGACATGGAGCAACTAACAATAATATTAAGCAAACTTGGTAACATCATGAAGGTCTTTCTTAAGCAATATATGTAGTGACAACCATACCATTCTTGTATTCTAGGATCAAGCTCCCTATAAGAGTAACAATCGCTTAAGTCTAACAACCTAGTAAGTAAATTTCACAATTGGGTATGATATGAGCTCATTATTATTACACATAAATAAACATGTGTTTTTGATAAACATTGAAAAATTGTGTTATCTTCGTTAATACACTTTGAAAATATCTTTTAGTTTGATAAAGGGTGGTATACTCCCTGCGGTAATTGCCTGAGTATTTTAATGTAGAAAATTATTGTTTTATTGGTCATAACTATTATATATGGTCTACCCAATATATTACACATTCTCAATAGGGTTGGCGTTGTCCCAATGGACCTATAACATTGTATGCTACTGTCCATAACACTAGCAGTTTGACCGAATCCAACCTCGGGTGGCCCATGCTACTAATGTAGCATGTCCTATAGTGACCGCCTGTTAAGGTTGCACCAGTTACGAGACAACCATTGAATCCAATGCCCATATAATACACACATTTGACCATAGAATCAATTCTATATAGTAAGCTCATGGTCATTATACCACACGTATCGATGTACTATATTATACAATGCATCTTATCAACAAGTTATTAAGGTAGTTACTAAGTTATTACAAAAATTTAGACATTATCATATCACACGCGTGCTTAGTCAACTACATGTTTTTAAGAAAAGTGTTCGTAAGTGTTTACTTACATTGTTTGCTCGCTCAAGTCCTCCGACATCACGAATCCCTATTATAACGAAACACGATTCATCGTTATAAACAATACTTAGAGAACTATACGAGGTTCCATCTAATGAAAAGGGACTGCTAAAACCTTTGTACACATTTACGGGGCTAAGGGGTGTGTAACCCGCTCTCTCGGTGAGAGCTCGCTCCCTTGAGCAAGCGTTCGGCCAGGGAGCTAGGGTTTGGCCAGAATCCCCTAAAATGGGTCCTAGGCTTCTATCCAAGGCTATGGGTTGATATTTTCCTTCCTAAGCGCAAAATAAACACATATATCACAAGAAAACACAACACAATGAATCAAATAGGTGTTTAAAATCCTTTTGAAAGCATTTCTTGGTTTCGTTAAAAAGATGGGTATAAGAGCTTGTCATCTTTAAAACTTGTAACACTAGGAAATCAGCAACAACAATTAAAAAGGCTTAAAGGAAGGGTCAATAAATTAACTTAAAAGATAGCATGGCTTCGAACTTTCTCATTATTTTCCAAAAACACTAAGGAAACACTCAAGGCTCACAACAACACTAATACAACAACTCTAGAGAGTAATAGGGGCTAAAATAAGGTTGAGGGGTCGAAAGGGGGTGGTTTTATATAAGGGGAAAAAGCTGAAGGTGCTGCAAGAGAAGTTCAGAAAAGGTGCGAGTGTTCATGTGCTACAGTGTCGAGCACTCGTGTACTGTTCACAACTGGTTAAAAATGTTCAAGTGTATGATTGGGTATTGTCTAATAGTTTGACGATTGGTCTGTGAGTGCTCGCGCACTGTAGCAGCGAGCGATCATATACTATTCACACAACGGGTTAAAATGTTCAGATATATGGCTGGGCTACTAGTGGTAACTTGCTATTGTACTTCATTGGAGGCACTAGTATTGTTTGAGAGGTCTCTCGAAATATGCAAGTCCTACTTGGGTACGGATAGACCATACGAAGGACGATTATAAGATATAAATATTTATTATACAGTATGCATGATTTCAGCATTCAAATATTAGGTGCCTTGTTCCTGGAACTATTTTCAAAAAGAAATTATTTTCCCTCTCAAGGTGTAATAACAGATATAACACATTTATTCAAAATACATGTTAAATTTACAATACTCAAACTTTTGATTACTTCTCATTAAAATAGGCTTACAATTGGTGGAGATAAACCCCTTATTGATATGGATCGAGTTCTACTGCAATAGAGACCTACTACTACATGATTGCAATGTAGTGCTACATATTGACTAAAATATTCTTAACTTAGACTCAGACTTACATAGATGGCTATCAACCGACTTTCGATCGGCCGCTTCTGTTTTTCACTTTTAAGCATGCAGTTGAACACCCATTAAAGTCCCGACTTAACCATTAAACTTAGACTCACAACCAACTTAGTTTAGTTTGGATATACTGAATTACCCGATATAAAACCAAACAGTGTCAAAGAAGATTTTTTATCCTAGCTTGTTATGATCTTGTTGAAGAGTAGTTCAAAGAAAGACATGTCCAAGAGAAACGAAAAAAGACTACTAATTAATGCATTAATATTGTTTGAAGTTGAGGACCACAACATTAATTAATGTAGTTAAATAATGTTTAAGCTATAGCCTATACTAGAATTCTTTCACAATATTTAGACCCGACCAAAGAAACAAAACATGTTTAGACAAAAGAGACCCATGAAAGCTTGAAACCTGTAAAGCAAGGCTAAAAGAAAAGTATGGGGCTATAGGCCGTAATCTCCATTACAGCTAGCTTGGCATATATATATGCATATACAAGTAAGTTACACTAATGGCAGTCGTATAATATTTGCAGTGAAAAGCAAGAAAAGAGAGAAAATAAACATGAAAGAGGGAGGTAGCTATGTGTAGGGTGTCATATTTTGAAGAGGGAAAGCGACTTCACAGCCAGACAGGCACAACTGTTTCTCAGTGCAAAGGGTGGTGGCTCACAGGATACTATTAGTGTAATAGTGTGGGGGTAAACTTTATTGAAGGATAAAAACGGATCGAGATGGGGGTGGATCTGAATAATAGTATGCTTGCTGCTGCTCCAAATGCAGCACCCCAGTACTGCTCACCCATAAATTTCATAAAGGAATTGTTTGGGTAATCACGCCCCCATTGAATCAAGTTCCCTTTCACCTCTCTGCTTGATTTTCTTGTGTCCCCCTTCCCTTACATAAAGGCCCCACTATGAAGAATATACCCCTCTCAATACATTTTTTCCAATTTATTATTTAATCCTCAGCTACAACTATGGCCACCTAGTCCTAGATTGTTGCCTATATACCATCATTAGGAAAGGGATGCCTTTATGCATTTGTCTATCTTATCATATATATATATATATATATATATATATATTCTGTTTTTTAAGAATCATTCCAGAGCTCATGTGAGATATCATTCGTCTGAATACATAGGTACACAGACAACTCAAAATTTAGGAATAAATGTAAAATCAATATTTGTGATTGACTTAAATTACAAATTGTTCAATGTCGTATTAAAATGAATGTAAAGGTTATTAGGGTATGCCAAAAAAAAAAAAAATAGTCCTTAGAGTTAAATTCTGTTAAAACATTTAATGATTTCCATTAAGTGACACATTAACGCCAATAAAATGATGACACATGTCACTTTTAGTAAACAAATATAAATATATAAAACAAAAAATTAATCTAGGGGTTTACTCCTTTATTTTTTTTCTTTTTTAAAAAAAATAATAATAATTTTTTTAGTTTTATATATTTATATATATATATTTTTTATTAATAGTAGCATGCGTCATCATTTTATTGGCACTGACGTGCTAATTAACAGAATCCGTTAAATATTTTAACAAATTTTGACTTGGGGACTATTTTTTTTTTTTTTTTTTAGCATACCCTAATTAAGGACCTCTGAATTCATTTTGATACGACAGATAGTGATTTGTAGTTTAAGTCAACCACAAGGATTGATTTTGCATTTATTCCCAAAGTTTATTTAAACAAATGGGTTTTCTTGACAACATCGATCCAGATTCAAATAAAAAAGCACCTTAATAGGATTATGTGAGCTCGTTTGTATGAGTAGGTGGTAAGACAGTTCAAAATTTATTTAATTAGACGATCAGACAAGAATCTCGATTCAAAGAAAAAAGTGGCCGGGGCTTAGTGGGAGTATCAAGAAGGTGACTATTTATAGTACAGTATTATTACAACAGTGAGATGGTAAACAAATGTAGTATAAAAATGGAAATCATGTGGCATTGTGAAGAAATGATATTGGTATCAGAGTAGAGAGAGAGAGAGAGAGAGAGAGAGAGAGAGAAGGAGACAAAAGGCCAGCACAAGAATTATGAAGCAAAATAATGTCCAACTGGATCGGTTGTCTGGTTATGCATGCAAGAGTCTGGTTGGGTTGTCTCTAAGAAGTGGTCCTGGCCATAGCCCTGTGGCTTTACCAATTACTGTATAATACCAAAAAGATCACTAATTTTTTACGCTAAAATAGCCTTAAGTATATCAAAGGGAGTGCATGAGCTGCTCTCATGATCTGATCATAAATGATGAAACAGAGGGCCAGAGGTCCCCAATAGCCCTTCTCATAATTAATTAATAGCCTTCGCTTTAAGGAGCCGAGAGGCCGGTGGCACTTGGCAGTGGCATGCGAATGGGATGCACCATATGCCGCACCATCACCATGCATGCACCTCTTCTTCATGATCAGGACTTCATTTTTGATATTTCCTCATCATCAGAATGTTACCAATTGCTTGTGTGTGTATACTAAATGAATGGGGAGCTCATAAATAACCCATAGCACACATGACACATCTCATTCACATGCTAGCTTTTTCCAGTTTTGCTTTCAATCACAGCATGGCCTATGCCTTTATCCTTGTACTTCCCATTACTCTGGTCCTGGGGCTGCACTGTGCTGGAGGGCTAGGATCCACTCATCCCACCCATGACTAGCTACTGCCATGTTCTTCAATTTTTTGCCTTTGTCCCAACCTGTTCATGCCTGCCTTGGATTTCTTTTCAAAGTTTTGTCTTTGTGCAAATACTTTGCTATCATATGCCTTCATTTACTCGTATTTTGTCTTCAACTGATCTTTCCCTTTCATGTTATAACTTATTTATCATTATATGCTGTAGATCTTACTAGTTACTGCACTTGAAACAAGAAAAAAAAAAAGAAATACTACCTAGTTACGTACTACACGTTAAAGGGATATGAAAAGAGGCAATTATTAGCCTAACTTGTCTGCCTGTGTATTGTATCTATAATGTTAAAAGTCAATTTTGTGTCCCTCTAATAATGATATATATGACTCTTAAAATTATTATTGGACTTGTGATTGATTATTATTAGATTTTGATAAAATGATAATTTTAAAAGCCATCTTATTTTTTGGAGGAACACAAGAATGACTTATAGAATTACTTCTTAATGAATCTTTGGTTTGTAATTCATTTATCAATAAAACTGTTAATTAAACCACCACTTAGGTGAGCTCGGATAGGTCCAACTTAGGTGTAACGTGTAACCAAATTCAGACGTGAACTTGATCTGGTGAAGCCAACAAGAGACGGTGGAAGACGTCGTACACAATGGAGAATCGTTGCCGGAGATAGTGGCCGATAGGTAACCCAAATCTTATTTACACATGCGGTGAGTGTGCTGATCACCCACTTGGGCCGGTTATCGGATCTGGTACCTCAGATCTGATTCATGTGTACGTGTAGTGCATGTTTGTAAAAATTTATGAAGAATAATAAAATATGGAGAGGAAAGGTAGAAACAAAAAAAAAAACAAAAAAAAAAGAGAATAAACAAAAAAAATTGAGATGATTTCGTGTTAAACACATACGTCTACTACATCTAATTATGATATAAGGCAATATCTTGCTCTTAAGCCAATCTCAAACTTTTCAAACCCACGTGGTTTTTTGGTCTTCAGCCTCATTATTTGTCATTACAGCCACAGCAATTTTAATCTCCTGAATTCTCTAAACATTGCATTAAATCCATTACAATTAGTTGGTAAGAAATTAAGGCCTGGATGTTATATATATATAAACATTTTGTGATTCAAAAGTAGATATATATTACTTTAAGATCAGCCTTCAAAATGTTGAAACAAGTGATGCTGGTTGTTAGGCCTTTAAAGGTTAGCGTAAGGAAATTAATTATACCTGGCAATGGCATGACTATATATATATATATATATATATGATATGTACACTTACTTTGAACCCGTGCGTATTAGATATTTACAGTGGAGAGCTTGGTTTTAATTGGTACAATATATATATAGTAGCACGTACGGTAGAATTATTGTAACTATAGTATTATTATTATTATTCTATATATATTTTATATGAAAGCTAGAAACCCAATCAATACAATCGAGCTTTATCATTCTGACCCGAATTCTTGGCTCCCAGATTCTTTTTTTCTGATTTGAATTTGTTATATATTTGGTCTATTAACCCTAATTTTAATTAATTAATTATGTACTTCACGTAAATATTTTTGAGACAATTAGCTTATGTTTGATACATTGGAATGATGATTACTTAAGAATACAAGATACTGGAATAAAATGATTATTCATATTCATTTGTTTTGTGACAACACATGAATTTCACAAATTCAAAATTAGAATAGAATCAAATCTCATTTCAACCCGATTCCTCAAAATACCCTTATAAAAATAATATTCCAAAAAACTATTTTTCTCTAATAAAAATAATAAAAAACAAAAACAAAAACAAAAACAAAAACCTCACATTCACATTAGTCATCTTCACTATGGGTGCTGACTACCATCGATCATTTAGAATGGCTAGTGACGGTTGAAGGCCTCTTGAGAAAGTGGCTAGTAATGATGGAGGCCTGCTGATCAATATGGTTGCTCACAATAAACCATAATAGACGGGGCTGGTGGTGGGTTGAGACAGGTGATGGCCTATAGTGTGCGTGGTCGGGTGGTGGTTGGCGATTGGTTGGGTTGAGTAGTGCCCGACCACCCCGCACTGGTAGACAATGGGCTTGGTTAGACGATGGCTGGTAGCCGGTGGACTAGGCGAGCTGCTTGTCAACAATGGGCTGGGTTAGGTGATGGTCGACCACCCTCAAAGGTTCGATTGAGGCGTCGGCTGCCCATATGAGAGATAATGAATAGTGCCTTAAAAAAAAAAAAGAAAAAAAAAATATTGAGATATTATTTTTAGAGCTATTTTATTTCTAGGAATCAAACTACCAAGGAATCAAATATGAAAATAATTATTTAAGAGAAATATCCATTCCTAAATCCATTCGTGCCTACCAAACATAGGTACCCTTTAAGATTTTATTTTTAAATAAAAATTCATCCGGATTTCCCATGTGATTTTCAACGAAACTATTAATTAGACTAGACTTGGGCGATTGATGACTCACACACACACACACGTGTATATATATATATATATATATATATCCACCAATTTGGTTTAATCATCATATACATTTGTTTCAACTCATCTACTAATAAAGATATATATAAAACACATGAATAATGATTATTGTAACACTGACGGCGTAAGTAAACAGTAATTTACGTTGGTGTTAAAAAAATATAAAAAATTAATTTTAAAAATAAATAATAATTTTTTTAAAAAATAATATTTTAAACACCGTCATAAATTACTGTTTACTCACAGTAATCACCGCTCAAAACACACACATGACCCATGTGACATAGTAGACTTCTTGGGTACGTTAATTAAGTAAGAAATAAATAAAATGTTAAATGTGTGTTGAAATATATATAAATAAATAAAATTATGTGATTACAAGGAATCATTGGCACTAGGAGGAAGGGAAAAGGAGGCGCGTGCAGGTCGGTCAGTTTGATCCTCTTCATAGATCGAGTTGGCCTTCCCCACTAGCAGGACCAGCACACAATCAATGACACCAAAAGTCAAAAAACTCAGAACCTAACTAATTAACCTACAACCCTAGAACATCAACATATGCCTTCTCTCTCTCTCTCTCTCCAACTGGCCGATATATATATATATATATATAAAAGGGTAAATAAATCACTGCGCTACTGTATGTGGGTGCAAATTTACCACAATTAAGAGAAATTCCCTCTATGAATAGAAAAAAAGAAAATCCCTCTTGAAGAGAAGAGGGTGAGGTGGGTCTGAGCGAGAGAAGTAGTACCCAGAAAAAAATGAAAAAGGACAATCTTTCCTCTCACATGACCCAAAATTAACCGCATCCTCCATCCCCCCGCTACGTACAAACTTTCTCTTTCCACTCTAGTCTTGGAACAATAACCAAAATGGGGGAAATGAGGTGGTAACTAAGTAAAACCACAACCCTTTCTCTCTCTCTCTCTCTACATATACGCTTAATTAGGTCAATAATAGCAACAACTTGACCAGCTTGTTGATTCGTCCATGGCTTGTCTTGTTTAGGGTTCGAGGGTTTCTTGGTCAAAGAAGAAGGCACCGACCCTTGTTCTGTCTACTGATCATCATGATATCTGGGACGTACTGGGAGGACATTAATCTTTAGATCAAGAAACAAGAGTATTTGCAGTTGCAGGTGAGCTCTTGCTAGCTACCAAGCTTGCTTGCTTCTAAATACTTCTTTCTACCTATTTCAACTTGAGATGTCTCAGACCCACCTTGTAATTTTCCTTGTAAATACTTGCTCTAGGGGCGTTGGCTTGTCTTTCCATTCCAGAGATCCTGCCTGAATAATATACAAGGAGGAGGAGGTTAAATTCATGGAGTTTGTGAGAGAACAAAAAGGGTTTTCTGACAAACAACAACAACAACAGCAAGATCATCAGCTCCATTTTCTTCCTTTCTCTTCTTCCTCTTCTAATAAGTACTCCAAAGCTTTTCTTCCTCCGCCCCAGATGTTCAGATCCCATGATCAAGCAGCTGCACCAGCCGACGGCAATCTACAGCTCATGGATTTCTCGCTACCAAATAATGCTTATTATGATGAAGCTGATGGCACTACTGCCGGCGGTGCTGCTGCTGTAATTGTTGAGAGAGAGCATATGTTTGATAAGGTTGTGACTCCGAGCGATGTAGGGAAGCTCAACCGCCTCGTCATCCCGAAGCAGCACGCTGAGAAGTACTTCCCCCTTGCCTCCTCCTCGGCAGCCACCGAGAATGGGCTGCTGCTGAGCTTCGAAGATCGCAATGGCAAGTCTTGGCGGTTCAGATATTCTTACTGGAACAGCAGCCAAAGCTATGTGATGACCAAAGGGTGGAGCCGCTTCGTCAAGGAGAAGAAGCTCGATGCCGGTGACATCGTCTCGTTTGAGCGCGGAGTGGGGGAGTTTGCTAAAAACCGTTTGTACATCGATTGGAGGCGCCGGCCGATCGATGCACTGAATCCCATATTGAAGCTGCCAAATCAGCCCCCGTTTCCTCGATGGGCTACCAGACTCTATTCCCTGCCCTCTTCTGTGTCGGTGTCCGTGTCGGTGCCACGACATGATCCTTATCATCATCCTTATTATCATCATCATCATCATCATCATCCAACGGCCCCACATGATCGAATTGTAGCAGTTCCACAATTAGCCGATCGAGATGATCATGTTCCCGCTGTACACCGTGGCAAAACTGTCGCCAAACGCCTCAGGCTATTCGGCGTAAACATGGAATGTAGCATACCGGAAGAACCAGATGTCAAAACGGCACCGCTCTCGCCTTATTTCCCATCCTTACCATCCATCCCTCCTCCCCAATTAAGGCTACGCAACGCCGCCGCCACCGCACAGCCGACAATTCCAACCGACTTTTCAAAGAAAGGAAAAAGTTCATTTGACTTTTCCTGAGTGCATTCAGAGAAAGAAAGAACACAGTGAATCACGAGGCTTGCATTTCTCGACCCATATATGTAATTTGCTTGGAGATTGAATCTAGAAAAAGAAAAAAGAAAAAAGAAGGATTAATTGAAAGGGATTGGAGATAATCATCTGAAGCTTCCATTTTCAACTGTAAAGTTGAAATCTTTCAATTGGGTACAATACAAAAACACAAAATATCAATCTAATTTCATATATATTTGTTAGGGTTAATTAGGCTTTGCCATGCGCCATATATATCCAGTGTCTCTCTTTTTCTCTGTGTTATTTGTATAATACTATTCCTAGTTTAATGCTCTTGCTGTTGCCGCTGCTGCTTAGTTAGGCACGCTTTGCAGTGATGCGCCGAAAGTTGCAGCAGTACTGTAGAAAGGTAGTATCTGTTTCTTGTTCCTACTTTTGATTAGATTTCTATTTATTTATTTACTTATATTGTAATTTGAGTAATTAATTACCCTTGTTTTTACCTTGGTGATTCATGTTTTCTCTTGAGCAGATAGCAGCATTGTTATATATCTAGCTGTAGCTGGGGGGACGTCTATATATATGGGCACAAAAGATCCTTCATATTGAAATAAAGTGTGGATTTTCCTCAAATAATGTAAGGCTCGTATCCTGAGACTTGAGTAGTACTCTAGCTATTAGAATTTGGCACAAGTTTATTATATCTATATATATCTTTCAAAATCCAATTGTGTTATATATGTTGATCTGAGTATGTATACTAAGATTCAAGTAGGTCAAATTAACGTACTGCACCATATGTTTGTGTTAATTAAGCATGAGAAAATATAGTACTAGCTAGTACTCTTCTTGACTAATTAACATATGGCCGGGTTTCCTTCTCATTCTGTATAAGACATTATGCAATAAGAAAGGTTAATTTGGTTCTTTTTCTACATGAATGATGGTTTTTTTGTTTTTGTTTGTTTGTTTGTTTTTTTTTAATTCAAGAAGCTTGATTTGATTGATTAGTTTGTTTAAAATTGGAGAACTCACGCACTAAGAGAGAGAGAGATCAAGAATGGAAAGGGAAAAAAAAACACTTGTAGTTGTAGAGGACTTTGAGTCTTTTTAATGATCAATTTGATCAAAATGACTTACTTGCTTACATATTTATAGACTACATGAGAATCCTTATAGCTTCCAACATTAGCTTATTCACTTTCATAAATTCTAAGTAAATCCCAAATGTAGCATAGATTTCATGTTACTTAGATCTAAGTAATTCTAAATATTCATCTCTCATCTCACTCACATATCATTAGAATGATGAGAACTACGATATTAACTCAATGGTATAAGAGTAGGATAGGAGATGAGTATGTATCATTTCTCATGTAACTTGATTCATGCATGTAACACCCACATATGGAATGAATCCCATGTAATTCCCACATGCTTGAAAAGCTAAAACACAAACTCATCGAGACGCTAAATATTACTTAATTAATTACTTAATTACAAGAATATGAAAAAACTTAGAAACTATTAAAATTAAGTTTATTATTTAACACAGTTAACCCAATACAAAATCTTGATATCAATTCATAGCCATGTTACAAAGACAGACAAAGGGTTTATATTGTCTATATATTTTCATGATAAAATTGCATCTCTTCTTAATTTCTTCTATATATTTTATATATCTTTATTCCAAGATTGGATCTTATGCTCTCATCTTAGATATTGAATATATCATGTATAAAGTATATTTGAATCCTCATAATTTCTTTATCCTATTTCCTTGTATCACATGATCAGAATCCTCAAGATCTTTTTACCTTATTTAACCAACTTAAATGTAAAGAAATTTCATTAAAATAACATACAATTAAGATGATGCGTTTATAACGTGGTAAAATGATTCTAGCTTGAGGTAAGCACTAATTAATAGAATGGAATGTGAAACAAAAGAAGGGTTTAAAGAAAGTGTATATATATATATATATATATATGCATGTGGGAAGCCCAAAAAGAAACCTAATTAATGCAAAATAGTACTGCCACTATAATTAAACAGTAAGCTTAAATAATACATACAAAGAAGCAAAATGTGATGGATTCCACCTATATATATATATAAGTGACAATTTCTGAAAGTTTTGCAAATATTTTTGGGGGAGAAGGAACATTCACCAACTAGTTATATATTGAGAACCAAGAAGAGTACATAAGCTGCAGACAATGATTTAACTTATTTGAGTAGAGGATCCTTCATTATTGGGAAACAAGAACAGCCAAATAAAATAATAATAATAATAAAAGAAAGAAAGAAAGAAAGAAAGAAAGAAAAAAGAAAACTCATGAAAATGAGAAAATGCCAAAAATGTTCTTATTTCTCATTGTGTTTCAATGATGAGGATCTTTTTAATACTGCTTTTCTTGATGGCAGATGGTTCTCAAGTAGGGGAAATGTTTCCTTTATTAACAATGGTTTGAAGATTTGTCTACTGTTCAGATGAGAGAATCAAAGAAACTTTATTATAAGCAACAGTAGTATTCGTAAGCTGAAAAATTTACTAGATGTACCACGTGCACAATTAATCCACTGATGATGCTTGCTTAATTTAACAGTGCAAAGGCAGTACTGTCATACTAAGTACAATGGTTGTCTTGTCAATCATATCATCTTATTTCTTACACATAATGATCATCCAATATATATGCTACCGAAATTAGTATTTTGAATCCCAAAAAACTTATCAATATTTTTGTTGACATCATCTCTCTACAAGCTAGGGAAATTTCAGGTCAAATGGATTAAGTCATTCAGCTATATTGGTTAATTAGTTGTTCTATTTACGAACAACCATCTAAGTAAGAAATTAAGAAAAATAAAGTAATTATGAGGTTGATGATCCAAATTTCTAAACAATACACCAGTAATTGGCAACGATTTTACATCAGATCATGCCATTTGGGATCATAAATACTTAACATGATTTTATGAAGTTTTTCCTCTAACAAATAGACGGCTGTATTAGATTCTTGATTTGCATTCAAGGGTAATGCTTTGCATTGAAAGCTAATATTGAAGGGTTTTTCACTTCAAGTTGGGGTTTAAGTAAAATTCTTTTGCTTGATGCTACTGAATTAATGAACCATTTCTTTGGACTAAATAGTAGGCTGTGTTTAATTATATCATCATGCTCCGGAATAGGATCAGAAATGGAGGGGATCTATTTTAAGATTGAGATAAGATTTGTTTTGTTGTAAGTGAAATATTGATGATGATTTATTTTACGACCAAAATTATATTTTGTTGCATTTAAATATGGCACTATAATTCTTTGTATGCTAGCTTGCTGACAGAATTTTTCACCTAGAGCTGTCCAGATTCATTAAGTTAACAAGATCCAGATGGGATCTCTTGTTGATTCAATACCTTGATATAATAGGTAAATATAGAAGAAAACATGTGTGTGTGTGTATATATATATATATGAGATAACAGATGAATACTATATATAATGAGATGTTAATTAGCATATATATGGGGTTGCCGATCAATCCCTTATTTTTATTGATTATGGTGTAATCTCCACTTTCAAGTCCTCTCTATTTTGTATGCAACAAAACAAAATCTTAACCGTATATCATTTCCATTTGACATGAAATTAATGAAGAATCCTATTTCACTCCATGCCAAGAGCATCCTCTCAATTTCAAGTGAAATGGAAAGTGTTCATTTTATGGTCCAAATCAAATTTCATAGATCTAATTATGGTGTATATGTTGCTACATGGTCAATATATTTTCATGTCATTTAAAATTTTAAATAACGTGACACAATGTACACTATTAGATACAACAAAGCAAAATCTTAATTATAAAATAAATCATCTAAATCTCAATTGAAACGGAGAGGATCCTTGTCGATGGTATCATTATTGCATGTATTATAATTACACGATTTATAATCATTAACACATTCACAAAATTCCTACCCTCAAAAGTTAAGTTATCGATACCTTAACTTTTGTAAACCAGTTGAAGTTTTAGCTTAGTGGTAGTCCTGGTCTCCTTCTGATACTCGTGCATTAATTTGAGCCAATTGATGAACTTAAACCCATTATCTCAATGGTTGTCATGGACATATGTATAGCATTGAACAAATCCTATCTTAAATAATATTATATATCTTAGGGTTCATGTAGGCAATTGTGATTTCCAAAAGTTCAATTTAGAAATAGCGATTTTACAATATGCGATTTTAAAAATATGATTTTTAAAAACACAGTTAAACATATGACGAAAATTACAATTTGGTCTTTAAAATTGTGCGTTTTCAATAAAACACCACATTGTCTATGATTGCAGTTTTTTAAAAATGCAATCCTAAATGATCACTTTTCTATAATTTGGTTTAAAATTATACTTTTTATCTACAAAATCACAACTTCAAACACACTTGAATTCATATTACTTTCTTTGTCAATATACATTGAAGGAATGCTAGCTACTTAATTTTATAATTAATTATTAGACTATTAGTGGTGATGAGAGACTGGGGAGTGAGATTACAAATAAATAAATAAATAAGGAATAATATATGAAACTGAAACTCCTATTGCTTATGCTGGCATATATAGATAATATTAGAGGTTCTTCTATTATTGGAGAGAGAGAATGTGTAAGAAAAAGAGACAAGTGGTGGGTATATAGTGGTCCAAAGGATCAACTTTTCTTGGAAAAGCATGAATTGTTTCGTAAGCTTCTTTCTTTTATGATGTGGGTTGGATTTTTTTTTTCTATTGTTTTTGGGCATATAGTATCCTTTTTGCCCAAGGGCATATTCATTTAATTTCAAAAAAATAAAAAATTACAGCTTAACAAAAACATAAATTTGAAGTTCAACCCATGGATTTAGGGTTGGTAAAGGCCGGCCAGCTTCCCATTGTATTTTTTAAAATAAAGAAAGAAAAAAATTTATATTCGGTTGAGTTCAATTTGGCCTAGCCACCCCCAAATTATTATTATTATTTTTCGGATTATGGTTTATTTAATTAGGAGCATTTTTTAAATTCTTTGGAAAAATAAAGGGCAATTTTGGAAAGTTTAGAAAAAAAAGCATGTGCATCGCACGCATGTGAGCAATTTTTTTTGTCAAATTATACAAAAATTGCTAACGGACATTGTGAATTTTTTATATTTTATTGGGGTACATTGCTAATTTTCAAACATTTGAGGCTAAATTGAAAATTGGGGTGAAACTTTAATTTGGAGGGTAAAGTATAATTTTTCTTAAAATAAATCACGTCACTGGTATAACATAAATATGATAAATGAGTGTAAAGTGTAACATTATTCTTTTATAAATGGGCTTAATTGTAATTGGTACACTGTTACATGGTAGCTAGAGCTTCTTCCATTATTTAATTAATTAATCAGAGGCTCTTCTTTTATTTCCTACAACTTTTTTCCTTGGCAATCACACTGATCATGAAAGTTGGGGACCTAGAGAATAATACCCCATTTTTTGTGATCAGTAGGATCTAGAGAATATTGCATCTGTTTCCCAATTTCCTTGACTTGTGAAGTCAATTAAGCATGATTTAGTTGACCAAATTTCAACTTAAAGGACCATTATATCTTGTAAAGCTTTTCTTTTGAACCATATATTGTCTTGCAATAATATAGCATATTCCTATAAAGGAGAAAAGGGAAGTTATTCGAATTTGGTAGCAACAAGAAAGCATATTAGATTGCTCCCAAAGAAATAAAATAAAATAAAATAAAATTAGCTTTCTTTTTTCTCCCCAATCAACTCAATTTGAATTATGAGTCACTGGGTGAAGCAAAGTTCTTAGAAATTTCTTAATAAAACCAAAAGGTGATGTTGAAATCTTGGTACGATTTGAGTGGAAAGTAGGGTTAAACCATTTTTTTTATATAGTATGCGAACTGGACACGGAATTAACAAGAGGGATAATGAGTCTAATTTTTTTAAAAAAATTAATGAGTACAATTATGATTAATATAATAGTCTAATAATAAAATTTTATTACGATTCAAATTTGACATACAAATACAAATTATCAACCTTATAAAAAGCAAAAGAATGCTGATAAGACTTGCACTAAAAAAGAGATGAACTTTATAATATGATATGTTGAAGAAAAAGTAAGATCATTTTTTTTTTCTATTCAACTGAGGGGAAAAGGAAAAAGAGAAGTTAAAATTGACTTTATGATCTCTTTTTTTTTTTTTTTTTTTTTTTAGATATGTTGAANAAAAAAAAAAAAAAAAAAAAAAAAAAAACCCTCATATGTTTCTCTATTCATGCAATAGTTGAAGCCTAATATGTCATGATCATTACTTCTCAAAAACCCACAGGGAAAAAGAAAAAGAAAAAAGTTTAAGGGTAATTTGTGTTAAGTACTCCTGTTTAGGTAAATATGATCCACTTAATCCTATTTTTGGAACGAAATAATTTAGGCCAAAGTTGTCCTCCAAACTGGGTTGGAAAAACTTACTTCAACTCAGTTTATAAAAATGACACGTGTATTTTTTTTTAATAACATGTGATATGTACATGAGTTTTTAATATTGTTTTATTCCAAATTTGTCCTTACTATTAAAAAAACATGTGCATCTCACATATTTAAATAAAACATGTCATTTTAATCAACTGAGTTAGAAGAAGTTCCTCAAACCCAGTTTAAAAGAAAACTCTCTCCAACAATTTATCATTTAAGATTTTGTAATCCATATAAAAGATACACTATTCACAAATAGGAATAAATCAAGGGCAAATTAGTCATATCATAAATATATTTTTTCGATGAATATATATAAGAAAGATTTATTGAATATTTGTTCACATATTCTTTTTCTAATTTTGTTTGTTGGAAAATGCTAGGGGTTCTCCTCGTAGTATTCTACTGGCGTTCTTTTAGTCTTATGTAAAATATGATTTAAGAAAAAATAAAATTGTAGTGGCCTCCACCATCGATTTTTTTAGGCATTAGCACCAAATTTGAGGCATTAGCACTAAATTTATGATGATCAAATTTATTTTGGGTGATACTATCCCTAAAGGGTTAACCTTCCACCCTTAGGTTTTAGTTTTGAATAAAAAAAAAAAGTTTTGAAGCATTAGAACCTAACTATTAACTCATAAAAATTAATCTGTTGGCAAAAAAAGGGCATTATAATTTTATTTTTTCTTAAATCATGTTCTACGTAAGACTGAGAGAACGCTAGGAGAACACTACGGGGAGAACTCCTAACAAACCCTTTTTTTTCTTTAACAGAAATATGAGGATTTCATTGACTAAAGATCATGAGCATAAAACTCTTACATAGCTGAGCAAAAAGCTCTTACAGCACAAAGCATAAAGCTCTGCCACATGCTATAAGGTTATAAAGTCATAGATACAAAAATAAATAAAAAAAATCATACAATCAAGTGCTATTTATAACTTCAATTACCGTTAACCCATATACAAATACAGTTAAAAAAGCTTATATTCTTCGAGCATACTAGATTTAAGACATAGGTGGCAAAATTTCCTAACAAAATTTATTTAAACTGATTGTGAGAGATAACTCCTTACACCGAACTATCCAAGCTGTGAGAAATAACCTATCACACATAATTATTCATTCTCGCTCATGAGGACAGATCTAGAGAGAATAAATCTCATTCAAAACAAAAAATACAAACAAACAATTAGTAAATAGTAGCAGCGACCGAGAATGAGATGAACGGCACAATATAGTGGAAGGTAGACAGACGCATAGCTAAGAGGTCAAAGTTATTGATCTGGTCGGAGAACTTTTACAAACATAAAGACTAAAAAAAAAACACTAAAAAGGGAAGATGATGTAGGAGCGGGGAATAGAATGAGAAAGGGAGAGGAGTAGGGAGCAGACCTTCTCTCAAATATGTTTTTGAAGAATAAGTTTATTACTATTAGCTCAAAGTGTTGAAGTGAAATTTAGGCTAAGAGTTTTGTTGGTGGGTGTCACAAATATTCTAATACAAGCCGTTTCTAGCTAATTATTCTTCGATTAATGGTGTAAGATATTCCTTGGGACAAAATGTAGTTTAAAAAGGATATAAATTTCCTCCAAACTAGTATGAAAGAAATATCTTTCAATTTATTTAAAATAATGTGAAATGTCTATAATTATTTAAAAAGCACATTAAATTATTAATGTCATTAATAATAGTTTACTAATTTAAACTAAATTTAATATGACTTTTAAATGTTTATAGACAATTAGTATTATTTTAAATTGATTGAAAGATATTTTTTTTAGACTGATTTAGAAGAAATTTTTGTCAATTTAAAAAATAGGAGATATATTATTCTACTTGGGAAAATGCTAGGGATTATCCTCATAGTGTTCTCTTAGCGTTTTTTCAGACTTAGGTAAAACATAATTTAAGAAAAAATAAATTATAGTAGCATCCACCACCAATTTTTTTAGGCATTTGCATCAAATTTGAGGCATTAACATTAAATTTGAGGCATTAACACCAAAATTGAGGCATTGACACTAAATTTAGGATGATCAAATCTATTTTGAGTGATACAATCCAGGGTTAACTTTTCACCCTTAGATTTTAGTTTTGAATAAAAAAAAAAGTTTTAAAGCATTATAACCTAAATATTAACTCATAAAAATTAATATATAGGCAAAAAAACGGTACTATAATTTTATTTTTTCTTAATTATATTCTAGTAAGACTAAGAGAATGCCAAAAAAATACTACAATAAGAATCCTTAGCAAACCCCTTCTACTAGTGGCATAAAGCGAGCAAAAAGAACCGGGAGTCCTTTTTTTTTAAGGAAATTTTTTAAAAATGTAATTTGCTGTATTTGAATTTTAATGAGTAACTAATAATAATAATAATAAAAAATTAGTAAAGCAGGCGGAGATATTCGAGGAACGCAGTCCATCACCATTCACCGGCCACCAACCCCAGTTGCGTTTTTGGTCCCACAGAGTAAGATCGGATGGGATAAAAATATTCGCTATTCGCCGCTCATCCCGAATAAATCTAATCCGACGGTCCACCACATCTGGCCATATTTGACTTTTGAACGACGTGCCGCTTTTCTTCCTTTCCACTCTGGATTCCAATTCCACGACTAGAAGTGGCTAGGGAAACAACTGGATGGGGGGATTTGGTGCAAAAACCTCCTTGTGAAAAAAAAAAATGATGATCTTAATGAAGTATTGTTGGTGACTGAATTACCAAAAATAGATGATTTGTCAATTCTTAAAAGATGGTTCGACCACTTCAATAGATGATTCGACCATTCTCTTCAAGCTAGTTTGACAATTTTCAAACCACATACTTGTGAGTGTGTGAACCACTTACTTTATACGGCAAACTACGTAATTATAGGTGTGCGAACCACTTACTTTAGATGGCTTGGTCACCCATAGAACTCTTTTTTAAGCCTCATTTTACTTATTGTCATAATTTAGAGGCATTACATGGGATTTCAATCCCCTCTGTGGAGCTGTGCAAGTGGGCTTTCAAATAGTGGTCATGTTTGTGTTAGTTGTTTCAAGATTGAGATGGATCTAATACTTTTTTTTGCCACAACAAAGTACCAGCCACAAAAAGTGGTTGTTATGGGTGGTTGAATCATTCCAAGTGCATGGAATGGTGCAACTACTCTCAAATTCGAAACACTTCTAAGTGTTCGGGAGTAATACAATCACTCTAGAATCAGCCAAGTTGATGAACTATCTTAGGGGCCTTAGGGGTACGTGGTTTAACCATAGTCAAGTTATCCAAAACGGGTAAAAGTAGTTTGGCCACCCCAAGCCAATTTTTGAGTAGCCAAACCATCCAACCAAAAACCCACCCAAGAAATACCCCCAAACAATATATATATATTTTTTAGTTAGTCGTTATCCATTATCATATGGTTTATTTAAGATAAGAAAAATGTAACACACTCACACTTTCATAACTCTAATAAGTACTTTTTTTTTTTTTTTGCCTGATACTAAAAATTATTATTGAATTCAAATTTTAATAATAATTTATTTAAAATTTATAAAATTATTTGTAGTGCTGCATATTAAAAAAAAAGAAAAATTAAAAAGATGAGAGTTTTTAGCATTTATCTTAAAATAAAATAAAATAAAATAAAGGCTTCCACAAAAAAGNTGCATATTAAAAAAAAAAAAAAATTAAAAAGATGAGAGTTTTTAGCATTTATCTTAAAATAAAATAAAGGCTTCCACAAAAAAGGCGTTGTGTCCATGCAATCCCCTCCCATCCCCACGAATCCATGAAAAGCAGGGTTAAAGATTTTATAGGAGACGTGGCGTAAATTGATAGGCGGTAAAGAATCTGGTATGTCCGAATTCAGGCTGTCTGACCGGGAGTTTCCCAAAAGTTACCCTTGGAAAAACCAGTTGGAGCTCGAACTCTAACGAAACAAAACCGACTTCACCTGGCTTCTGTTCTGTTCCAAGTTCCAACCCACCCCCTTCTTCTCTTTTACCTTAAAATAACCGAAAAAAAAGAAACAAAAAAAAAAGAAAAAAAGAAAAGAAACAAAAACAAAAACCCACCCGAACGGAAGCGTTTTATGGTGGATTGCTTTGCTCTGCTGGTTCTCTTGGCGCATCGGCTAGGGAAAGTAGCTTAAAGAAGCAGCAGAGCAGAAAAGAAAACATAGCAGAGCGGCGCTCCATAATAAGGGAGAAAAAGGAAAAGCAAAAAAAAAAAAAAACGAAGCAAAAAAGAAAAAAACAGAGCACGTAGAGTAGAGGTTGTTTGCTCGCGTGAGGTTCATAAGAAAAAAGAAAAAAAGAGAGCAGAATAGGAGGCGTTGATAGACCGTGGAATCGAAAGGAATCACACACAAAGTCTGTGGTTTAGGGTTGTTGTTGCTCCTGTACCTGTTGAACCCTCAAACCCTTTTTGCGTGTTTCGTACGGTCTATCCACCCCCTTCTCTCTGCTCTCTGCTCTCTCTGTCTGTCTGTCTCTCTCTCTTCCTGCCCTGTTGTCAAAAAGGAGTCTTCTTTCAGGGGTGTTCCTTTTTGTTGTTGCTGTTGTTGTGTGTTTTCCTTCCTGTCTGTGACTTTGGATTTCCTTTTTTCCTTTTTTTGATATTTACACAAAATTGCTCAGTGTTTGTGCTTTTTCTTAGTGCTATTTTTATAGGAAAATATAGATAAGAGATAATAATTATAGTGCAATGGAGAATGAGGCTAGGGTTTCAGGAAGCGTTGGGGGGGAGCTGACACGCGCGTCGTCGGAGGACGATGTGAGGCCGTCTTACTGGCTCGATGCCTGCGAGGACATACCCTGCGACCTCGTGGATTTCGACACTTGTCCTGTTCCTGACTCGGTCGACAACGTTGGAAATCAGGACGGCCTTGTCAGCGATTTCTTCGGTGGAATCGATCACATACTTGAGAGCATCAAGAACGGTGGCGGCGTCCCTCTACCTCAGCTCCCTGATTCTAATTCCGCCGTCAATGGCGTGGATGGGTGGTTCCAGGGCGACCCATCTGAGGGCTCATTTCCGCCGCCCAATGGCACCAGCAAAGAGATTACCGAAAAGAAAGTGGTGCCGCTGGTGGGGGATAATTCCTCGAGGGAAAATGGAGTGCAAAAGGTTGAGAAGCGGGGTTGTGCGGATGGGGAAGAGAGGTTTAGTAAAAGGGCTAGGATTGGTAACTACAAGAAGGAGAGGTGTTACTCGAGTAGAGTGCAGAATCACCCCAAGGATTGGGAAAGATGTTTGAGTAGGAAGAGGGGGCGAGATTGGGATGAGATTGATAGGAGGGATAGGGATAATGGTAGGAGAAGAGAACATTACAGTAGTAATAGGAGGGATGGTAGAGACAGGGAATGGAGGGACAGAGAGGCAAAGGGTTATTGGGAGAGGGATAGGTCGGGTTCTGGTGACATGGTTTTCCGCTTAGGTGCTTGGGAAGCCGACCGTAACAAAGAAGCTAAGGCGGCCAATGAAAAAATCCAGGAATCCGATGCGAGGGCGGAGAGGAAATCCGAGGAGGAACCAAAAGAAAAATTTCCCCAAGAACATGCTAGACAGTATCAATTGGATGTTCTTGAACAGGCAAAGAAGAAAAATACAATAGCCTTTCTTGAAACTGGGGCTGGGAAGACACTCATTGCCGTTCTTCTCATGAAAAGTGTTTCCAATGATTTACAAAGGAAGAATATGAAAATGCTTGCTGTGTTTTTAGTTCCTAAAGTGCCGCTAGTCTATCAGGTAGTCTATTTTGGAGACTGATGATGTTCTGTTTTGCAACTAAACCATGATGGTGTCTATCCATTACAAAATGAGTTCATGTCATTGGTTATGCTTTGTTTCAGCAAGCAGAAGTTATTCGCGAGCGAACTGGTTTCCAAGTGGGCCATTATTGTGGTGAAATGGGTCAAGATTTCTGGGATGCTCGAAGATGGCAGCGTGAGTTCGAAGCAAAACAGGTGAGGTTTCTGATTTTGGTGAGATATGATTCACATATATTATTTGAAATCTCCTTATGTTTGAGTAAGGTTTTAGCTTCAATTATTGAAATGCAATTTGCAGGCTCCTATGTAATTTACTAAAATAAATCTTCTTTTGGACTGCTGTTTTCTAGTGGTAATGTTTGAGCAAAAGCAATTTTTGCCAGATACAGGGGAAAGGTTATAGTTGCCTTATTTTAGAAAACTAGCTAAGTATGCACACTAAAGATGAAAGTTGATTAATAAAACTATTCTTTAAATGCCTATAGATTTAATATAATGCAAGGAAAGTTTCTTTCATCACAATACCTTTAAGACACAGTGTAAATTGCATTGTTGTGCTATACTGCTATTGTAGAATACTAGCAGTCTAGGTGTGCATATCATATGCAAAAATAAAAAGGGTTTTTAGTAAAGATTTAGTTTAGATATCTTCTTCTTCTTTTCTTTTTTTTTTTTTTTTCCTGTCTTCTAATTTAGATACCTTTTTTTTTTCAGTGTTTCTCTTGTACACCAGGGTTTGCCTTTCAAGAGAATATCTTAAGACAAAATTAGTTTATATGCCTGTATAAAATTATTGCCATGCAAGTGAGATAAATTGTGATGCTCTTAGAATTAGGATTTAATCAAGATTGTGGAATCAACAGCCCAAATTAAGAGTAAATGATTGGGGCCCTGTTAAAAGTAAATTTATTTGATTTTTCCCGGGGGATTAGAGAGTTTGATTGTAATCTGGTATGCCTTATGTCAACCATAAAACCGTTATATTTTTCAACTGTACCTGTTGTAGGTTCAATATGATATCTTGCTGCCTTGTTTTCTGCCGTGACAATAAGGTTATTACTGGAAGGATAATTCCCATTGTTTTTTTTTTTTTTTCTTTCAAATATTGTTCGTCTCTCCTCACTTTCCACTAACAGCAATTTTCAGTATACAAACATGATAACCTAATCATCACTAACTTACCATCATAAAAATGTCTCTGATAATTATCTGGCTGATATTCTTTTTTGGCACATATGACATCTTTTTTGTTTTTCTGAATTTTTACTTTATCAACAATTACAATGATAATATTACTCATAGTAGTATTATATTAATCACTCGCACATATGACATCTTTCTAATGTACGTCTTAATCTTTCTACTCTCATACGTGTATATTCAATCATCTCTCTTTCATGTGTAAGTCTATTACCACATTGCTACCTTCCCCTTGAACAGAAGCTTTATTAATCTTATAGATTGTCCATAGGATTACTTGTGCAGGTTATGTGGGCTTTATCCATGCCATGCACCTTCCTCACCGCTCAAAGTGCGAAAGGCACTGTTATCATTCACCATATTGCACTCTGTTACTAGCTCTGATACCACTTGTTAGGGAGATTAGTACATTTGGGGAATTTTTTAGTGAGATCATAATATAATGTGTTGGAACACTATTTAACCCAAAAGCTTAAACCTATGTTTTAACACAATTATATTATATTAACCACTGCACCTATGATATTTTTGTAGCTTTTCTATACTCACATGTGTATGCTCAACATATTCAATGCGATTCATCTTATGTTTCCCCCCACCCGAATACTAAATTTGATATCTATCTGAATTTGTGCTTATTCGAAACAAAAAAAAAAAAAGAAAAAAAAAAGAGATTTTTTTTAGATCAACCCAATTTGTTTCTAATTCTAATTCTTTCATCTTAAGCAAAGTGTATTGAATTTGATTTCTGAATCATTTCATCTAAATTAATTGACTTGAACTCAAATTTAATTCATTCATGAATTGGTTCAAATTGAGTTCGTTTCATCTGCTGTCCTTCACCTCTAACTGAGCATTTGTAGTTTTACTGCTAAATTAGCATGCCAATACGTATTCGCATGTTTTCATATTAAAAGTTCACTATGATCTTCTTGTTGCTGTGATTGATGTCTCAATTCTGTCTCTGTTCTTGTTTTGATGGGCTCTTATGGAATTTGGATAAAATGTCCAAGGCATATTGGTTCCTCATTGAAAGGTTACTGCATCTAAAACTGAAGGTTCTGTGATTGTGATTGATTCTGTCATTATTATTGGTCTTGTCATTCATCAAGAAAATTATTATTGGTCTTGTCACCTGGGTGTTGCCTGTTTATACACTTATTCACCCAATTGTTTCTTCTCACTGCAGGTTTTAGTGATGACAGCTCAAATTCTGTTGAACATTCTAAGGCACAGCATAATAAAAATGGAAGCAATAAATCTCCTTATTCTGGATGAGTGTCATCATGCAGTGAAGAAACATCCATATTCTTTAGTGATGTCTGAGTTCTATCACACGACACCAAAGGATAAGAGACCAATTGTATTTGGAATGACTGCTTCTCCTGTTAACTTAAAGGGTAATTGTGACAATAAGGTTCTCTTGTGCTACTGTTTTTCTCATTTCAAGCTGTTAATTATCTTAGAAGAAGCATCTTATCAATAAAGTTTTGTAGGTAGTCACAATTTCCTTTTTATTGCGTTAAGTCTGCCACAACATGTTGCTCATGATTATGTTCTACTCAGGCGTTTCCAGCCAAGTTGATTGTGCAATAAAGATTCGTAATCTGGAAAGTAAACTAGATTCGATAGTTTGTACCATTAAAGACCGTAAAGAGCTGGAGAAACACGTACCAATGCCCTCAGAAGTTGTGGTGGAGTATGACAAAGCAGCCAGCTTATGGTCACTTCATGAGCAGATAAAACAAATGGAAGCTGAAGTTGAAGAAGCTGCAAAATCTAGCTCTAGAAGAAGTAAATGGCAGTTCATGGGAGCAAGAGATGCTGGGGCCAAGGAGGAGCTGCGCCAAGTCTATGGTGTTTCTGAAAGAACAGAAAGTGATGGGGCTGCTAATTTAATTCAAAAGCTGAGGGCTATAAATTATGCACTAGGTGAACTGGGCCAGTGGTGCGCTTATAAGGTACCAATTTGTTCCAATTCTATTGTTTACTTGTATTTTCCCTGGTCAACTGTATCATATCCATTCTTCCACAGGTTGCACAATCTTTTTTGACTGCTTTACAAAATGATGAGAGGGCAAATTACCAACTTGATGTCAAGTTTCAAGAATCCTACCTGAACAAAATCGTATCTCTCATACAATGTCAATTATCTGAGGGAGCTGCTTCTGACAAGGATACAAAATTTGCAGACACAGAAAGTGATGTGGCTCAGGATGGGACTGAAGCTGACGAGATTGAGGAGGGAGAGCTTCCTGACAGTCATGGTGAGTATGGTTGTTGACTCTCGGTGATTATGTAGAATAGACATTCTAGATGTTGTGCAGCTCATACTGATCCCCACATATGTTGAGTTATATGAGTATGGTTGTTGACTCTTGGTGATTACGTAGAATAGACATTCTAGATGTTGTGCAGATTATACTGATCCCCACATATGTTGAGTTATACAAATCCCGCCACCCAAGAGAAAAAGAGAAATGATATAATCATTTCACAAATTTTGGTATAGGGCATATCAGAAGATGGCAAAACTAATGAATTTGGTTATATTAAATCCTGGATTATTGTAGTTAAATTGTTGAAGTAATTTGTGCTTGAAATGTATTTGGGGTCCTATTTTATGCATGGAGAGCATTTAAGGACATGTAAAGCTCATCTAGGTGAGCCTTAAATGTATGCCAGGTCATCCAAGTGACTGACCACCATCAACCATATGTGTCAGGCTGTTTCATTTCTCTTCTTGGTTGCATGAATTTCTGATTTATCAGATGTTTATAATGGTAAATATACTGATATTTCTTCTAACCTGTTGTACTTACAGTTGTATCTGGTGGGGAGCATGTGGATGTGATAATAGGAGCTGCTGTTGCTGATGGAAAAGTGACGCCAAAAGTGCAGTCACTGATTAAAATACTTCTCAACTATCAGAACACGGAAGATTTTCGTGCAATCATTTTTGTTGAGCGAGTTGTGTCTGCTTTAGTTCTTCCTAAGGTTGAGATGTTAATAGATGGTTTTGTGTTCTTGTTTATTAATTCAGTTTCTCAAGTTCCTCAAGAGTATATTGTTATCTTCTGCCAAGCTTGCAGGTTTTTGCAGAGCTTCCTTCTCTAAGTTTTATTAAATGTGCAAGCTTGATAGGTCACAACAATAGTCATGAAATGCGGACATGCCAAATGCAGGACACAATTGCCAAATTCCGGGATGGTCGTGTATGTTTTGAATCCCATGCTTGCTGACTCATTTTGCATAAAAATTGAATTCTTTCATGATTGGATATCTCATCCATTCTTGCACTTGTTTTCTAGGTGACCTTGTTAGTTGCCACTAGCGTTGCTGAGGAAGGACTTGATATTCGGCAATGCAATGTTGTTATTCGCTTTGACCTTGCAAAAACTGTCTTGGCATACATTCAATCTAGGGGCCGGGCTAGAAAGCCTGGGTCTGATTACATCCTGATGGTTGAGAGGTACTTGTGTGTGTGTGTTTTTAAAAAAATCTTTTCAATTTTAGCATAGTCTGGCGAAAAAAAAAAATAGCGGGTTTAAAAAAAAAATCCAATTCTGTGTTGGGTTAGGTTCAGTGTTGGTGTTAATTCTAATTGTGGTATCTGTTTATGATCTTTCAAATGTTAGTGGATTTGAAAGTGTGTAATTTTTTGTATTATCTAGGGGAAATTTGTCACATGAAGCATTCTTAAGGAATGCCAGGAATAGTGAGGAGACCTTGCGGAAAGAAGCAATAGAGAGAACTGACCTTAGTCATCTTAAAGATGTTTCAAGATTAATTTCAGCAGATACCTCTCCGGGTACTGTGTACCAGGTGGAGTCAACTGGTGCGGTTGTAAGCTTAAATTCTGCTGTTGGCCTCATCCATTTCTACTGCTCTCAACTACCCAGTGACAGGTGTTTTGCTTGTGCTCTAAGATTGATATTTACATACTACATGTTTACCAAGACATTTAGATTTGTTAGTAAGATCGATTTTTTGCTCAATTTCCTTGTTTCCGTTATCCAGGTATTCAATACTTCGTCCTGAGTTTATCATGGAGAGGCATGAAAAGTCAGGGGGTCCCACTGAATATTCATGCAAGCTTCAACTGCCTTGTAATGCACCATTTGAGAAACTTGAGGGTCCCATCTGTAGTTCAATGCGCCTTGCACAGCAGGCATGCTATCAGTTTGTCATGGTCATTTTAGGTTTTTGTGAGTCATTTCAAGAAAGATGGCTTATTTATCTCCCTATCGTGCAGGCTGTTTGTTTGGCTGCTTGCAAGAAGCTCCATGAGATGGGAGCATTTACGGACATGCTCTTGCCAGACAAGGGAAGTGGGGAAGAAAGAGAAAAAGTTGACCAGAATGATGAAGGAGATCCACTCCCTGGGACTGCTAGGCATAGAGAGTTCTATCCTGAAGGCGTGGCTGATATTCTTAAGGTTTGTTTAATAATGCATGTCACATGGCGGTGTAAATATTTTGTTTTTGTTGTAAAGAAAAGTTTAAATGAATATGTTTGTGGCCCGACAGTTTTATTGTAAAAGACTACCTCTTTGTTTCTTTTGCTACTGAAAACACCTAAGCACATCTGGATTCTTTTTTCATTTTTTATAAGTAAGAATCCCATCTTATTAAAAGCGATAACCCCCACTAATTGTTGGCCCTCAAACTGGCAGAAGGTCATTTACATTTGGCATATACAGTTGGTATTGCAGCCTCCTTTAGTTTGGGCTTAGAATTTTGCATGTTAACAGCAACGGGACAGCTACTTAATGGATAACTGCGAGCTTCATGCATATTTTTTGCTTCCAATATTTACTAATTTGTTGTTTATATGAATACTGGAAGTTTGCTTATAATTCTCCTTTGGTTCTAAATTTTCATGATTTTCTTCTAACTATGTGTTCTCTTTTGTATACTTCCTCAGCACTTGGGGGCGCCTTACGCTTTTAATGATATCTCAATTATATATATAAGAATACTCGAATTTATCCCTGAATTGCACTTTTAGTGTGTAGGCCCCGTAGGGTGTTTATATATATATATATATATGAAGCAAGAAAAGATGGACACAACGTGATCTGAACCTATATTTGCTATATGTTAATACTTCGGTTTAGGAGACATATCCAAATATTCCTTTTTTGCTTTGATAAGTCTTATTACCTATAGTAAAAATTACTGTAGTAACTGAGAAAAGTGTTGTTGACTTTTGATTGTGTTGTGCGTGGAGTTATACATATTTATATTTCTTGTCTTGTACAAGTATTATATTGCTTATTATTGCATATGATTAAGAACACCATATTTGTAAAAAAATGAAGAAAAGGAAGATAAGGAAAAAGTATGTGATAACTAAGAGAGTGACATGTACATAATTTGGAAATATATGTATTTTGTCAAAGCTTGATTTCATGTCATTTAACGTAACTCATAAATTGTTCTGATTATAAGTTGCTGGTTACCAAGGGGCTGAAAGACAAACCATGTAGCATTTTGAAACTTTATGTTATAATAGCCTAAATTTTCTACTACAAACGAGAATGTCTTTGATGCATGGCTAATTGATCTATTTAGTTTCAAATTCCAAGTTCTAAATATTGTGTTTAACTGTCAATAGCAAAATATGTAGTGTTTAACTGTCAACTTTAAAAGGTTATATGTAGTTGATTCCCTTTTAATTAAATAGAAGATCTAGAAAAAAATTTATCTTTTCCCAGAGAGGAAAAATTGTTGAGAATCAAGATCATTAGGCACAATAGATTTAGCAACTAAATTATATGTAGTATGTACAATGTGTCTTCGGAGGAATGTGAAGTGATTATATGAATTTTTTTTGATAAGTAATAGAAATATCCTTAAAAGCGCAAAGCACAACCTAAGTACACAGGAAGTGAAGTGATTATATGAATTAAAGCCATTTATAATGTATTTGGTGAAACTGCTGTGGTGCTTTAACTTGAAATTGTTGCAAGTACTGCTTTGTATTGTAATCTGTGTGGTTCAATACATCTAAGGAAATTGTGCTTTTGTTGGATTTATTTTATTCCGCATATGATGTATTTAATTATACCAACATCTATATTTGAGGTTTCTTTTTCTGTAATTGTTGTCTTTTAAATGCGTACTTATGTAACGCTCTCTGGCTTTTCAGGGAGAATGGATTCTATCTGGAAAAGATGTTTGCAATGACTCAAAATTGCTTCATCTTAATGTGTATGCTGTTAAATGTGAAAATATTGGCTCTTCAAAAGATCCGTTCTTGACTCAAGTTTCAGATTTTGCATTACTTTTTGGCAATGAGCTGGATGCAGAGGTATTTTATTGTCATCGTGTCTTTTTTTATATGGTTAATCAATTTTATGTCCAATAACCTCATTTACCGGCATTAGGTGTTATCGATGTCGATGGATCTGTTTGTCGCTCGAACCATGAGTACAAAGGCATCTCTTGTCTTCAGGGGGTTAATGGATATCACTGAAAGTCAGGTTGATCAATTAAATACTGTTTGAGTTTGTTTGTTTAGACCTGTCTTGACTTTTTATTTGTCCGCTACTGATGCTATTCCTACATTGAATTGTTTGCAGTTGGCCTCCCTTAAGAGTTTTCATGTAAGATTGATGAGCATTGTACTGGACGTGGATGTTGAACCTTCCACTACTCCTTGGGATCCTACAAAGGCATATTTGTTTGTCCCCGTGGTTGGCGATAAATCTTTAGATCCTATGAGAGAAATTGACTGGGATCTGATTGAAAATATTATTAATACAGATGCATGGAACAATCCCCTTCAGAAAGCTCGACCAGATGTCTATCTTGGCACAAATGAGAGGACACTGGGTGGAGACAGAAGGGAGTATGGGTTTGGGAAATTGCGTAATGGGATGGCTTTTGGACAAAAATCCCATCCCACCTATGGAATCAGAGGAGCCGTGGCACAGTTTGATGTTGTGAAAGCTTCTGGACTGGTTCCTATTCGGGATGCTATGGAATTGCAAAAGCATGTGGATTTGACCAAAGGTAAACTGATGTTGGCTGATACTTGTATGAGTGCGGAAGATTTGGTAGGCAGAATTGTCACAGCTGTTCACTCGGGTAAGAGGTTTTATGTGGACTCAGTACGCTATGATATGACTGCGGAGAATTCTTTCCCGAGGAAAGAAGGATATCTTGGTCCTCTGGAATACAGTTCATATGCTGATTACTACAAGCAAAAGTAAGATACAAATTTAAAGCTCAAATTGTCTGCCAGTTTTAGTTCGTTCCTTCTTGTTTGGAAAAAAAAAGAAAAAAAGAAAAAAAAAAGAAAGAAGAGGAAAGCATACTAGTTCGTTCCATCCTGATTATAATTTGTCAACCAACTAGCCACATTGCAACTCAGTTGTGCCTGAAGAAGAGGAAAGCTAACCTTAATCTGTGAAGGATATAATTGACTACTGTCAGTTGTAAGTGTGGGGGGCTTTTTTAATATGTTCCGCACATTTCACATTGACAAATGACAATAGTTTATGAATCCTTACAGATTGGAGAAGCTTTCCTTTTCTTCTTGCACAACAAAAGGTGCATTTGGCTATTGGGTTTTCTTTAAATAGGTATGGAGTTGAGTTGATCTATAAGCAACAACCATTGATAAGAGGACGGGGTGTCTCATATTGCAAGAATCTCCTGTCCCCGCGGTTTGAACACAAGGAAGGTATGCTCTCCTTTTTGCCCTTGGGTTGCTAAAGATATTTGCTGCTTAATGCGCTTATGGAGCTTGTTATATCTGTGTAGCACCTGAAGATGAAACTGAAGAGAATCTTGACAAAACATACTATGTGTTTCTCCCTGCTGAGCTGTGCTTGGTACACCCACTTCCTGGATCACTTGTTCGTGGTGCCCAGAGACTGCCCTCTATAATGAGGAGGGTTGAAAGCATGCTGCTTGCAATTCAGCTTAAAGATAAAATAAACTATACTGTCCCTGCTTCGAAGGTATTTTCTGATCTCAAGTATTTGAATTTAAATGCTTATTAACTGCTTCTCAACTGATAGCCGCTTCCTATTTCACAGATCTTGGAAGCCTTGACTGCTGCTTCATGCCAAGAGACTTTCTGTTATGAAAGGGCAGAGCTTCTGGGAGATGCTTACCTGAAATGGGTGGTTAGTCGATTTCTTTTTCTTAAATACCCCCAGAAACATGAGGGTCAACTTACTAGGATGAGACAACAAATGGTGAGTAACATGGTGTTATATCACTATGCATTGAGTAAAGGACTTCAATCATATATCCAAGCAGATCGCTTTGCTCCATCTCGTTGGGCTGCTCCTGGGGTACAGCCTGTCTTTGATGAGGATACCAAGGATGGAGAATCATCCTTTTTTGATCAGGACGGGTCACGTGCTGAGACTGAACATGGGATGGATCAGTGCAGTGATGGATATGAAAATGATGAAATGGAGGATGGTGAGCTTGAGAGTGACTCGAGTTCATATAGAGTTCTCTCCAGCAAGACGCTTGCAGATGTTGTTGAAGCACTTATTGGAGTTTATTATGTTGAAGGTGGGAAGCATGCTGCAAATCATCTCATGAAATGGATTGGCATTCAGGTAGAGTTTGATGCAGATGAGATAGAGTGCATGACAAGGCCATCGAATGTTCCGGACAGCATACTTAGAAGTGTAAACTTTGATGCCTTAGAAGGAGCTTTGAACATTAAGTTTAATGACAGGGGCCTGTTGGTGGAAGCTATTACTCATGCTTCACGACCATCTTCTGGAGTATCCTGCTATCAGCGTCTGGAGTTTGTTGGTGATGCTGTCTTAGATCATCTCATAACAAAGCATTTGTTTTTCACGTATACTGATCTGCCCCCAGGGCGCTTGACTGACCTGCGAGCTGCTGCTGTAAACAATGAAAATTTTGCTCGTGTTGCAGTCAAACACAGTCTCCACTTGCATCTCCGGCATGGATCAAGTGCCCTTGAAAAGCAGGTTCTTTTATTTTGTCATTCCCCTTCAAATTAGTTTATACTTGAAAGGGGGTTGCATGGCCTGGCTGCAACTTGCTTTTATGGCGTATGTATGACATGGTGTTTTTGGTTTCTGTTTGCAGATTCGGGACTTTGTGAAAGAAGTTCATGATGAATTGTCAAAACCCGGGTTCAACTCATTTGGTTTGGGTGACTGTAAAGCTCCAAAAGTTCTTGGTGACATTGTTGAATCCATTGCTGGTGCCATTTTTCTTGACAGCGATCGTGATACTTCAGTTGTTTGGACGGTTAGTTTCAGTAAAGGGACATAGTTTTCTATCTTTCTTTTTTTCTTTCTTTCTTGATCCTTTCCTTTCGGGAGTGGGATGTTAAGAACCGATATAAGAAATGTCTCATCTTCGCTATCTGTGTGTCTCTAGGTGTTTCAACCTCTCTTGCAACCAATGGTTACCCCAGAGACACTCCCAATGCATCCTGTGAGGGAGCTGCAAGAACGATGTCAGCAACAGGCAGAAGGCTTGGAATATAAAGCAAGTCGAAGTGGCAATTTTGCTACTGTTGAAGTCTTTATTGATGGCGTCCAGATAGGAATTGCTCAGAATCCACAAAAGAAGATGGCACAGAAACTAGCTGCTAGAAATGCACTCGCTGCATTGAAAGAGAAGGAAACAGCTGAAGCCAAGGAGAAAGGTGATGAAAATGGGAAGAAAAAGAAGAATGGGAACCAAACTTTTACGAGGCAAACATTGAATGATATCTGCTTGCGTAGAAATTGGCCTATGCCATCCTATCGGTAACCAAGTGATGAATAGTTTTTCTACTTTTTGCCCATTTTGAAGATGCATTAGTAAACGTCTTTTGTGCATTTGCATTTGCATTTGCAGGTGTGTGAGCGAGGGTGGCCCTGCGCATGCCAAGCGGTTTACGTTTGCTGTAAGGGTGAATACTACGGACAAAGGAGCCACAGATGAGTGTGTGGGAGAGCCTATGCCCAGTGTCAAAAAGGCCAAGGATTCTGCCGCTGCTCTTCTTTTGGAACTTCTAAATAATTTATACTCGTAACGGCTATTTTTGCAGTTCAAATTATCATATGCCTAATCATTGGTTTTTGACCGGGGGCAGGCTGTTTTTCAAGTGGCAATATCTGCCTTTTTGTTCACTCTATGCATTTAAATCAATATTTATTTTCTTACTTTAAGAAAGAAAATTGCAAATTAGCTAAGAAATGAACCAGGTAGACTCCTAATTAAGTTCTGTGAAGCTGGAGAAAATGTCTACTTCGTTTCTATTTGTGCAAAGGGGTGAGTAAATTGCTAAATGCCTGATTGATCGGATTGAGAATTCGTCGGCATAGATCGGTTTTCAATGGTTGGTGGGTAAAGGGTCAGCGGTGGGATTGGAACTTTCAACTCTTGGTGGGTGTCTTAAATTTGACCAATACCGACTCAACTAATGTCCTCTTATAAATGAGTAATACTATATATTATCTTTTTCATCTGTTAAAAGTTGATGTGAACTTTTTATCCTTTAAAAGCTAATGTGAAATTTTAAAATTATTATTCTTTAATGGCAATTTTAAAAGTTATATCAATTTTAAAAGGATAAGATATTATAACGTATCATTGCTCCTTATATATACACATCAACACGTGCAAAATATGGCCAATACTGGTATGAAAAGTACTCTACACAGTTTAAAGCCATGAATTCAAACAATTATGAACAAGAATCACGGATTTTGAATAAATTGCAATTCATATCATGCAAATATTCCAATATCATTCCTCCTCAACTAGGTTCATCAAATAAAAAAGCATAAAAATATCCAAATTATGATAAGTAAAAAATGGAGTTTCTCATAACATCTTCAGATAACTGAAAAATGGACTTATTCTAGTCAATGGAATACAGCTCTGTGCCTATCGCCTCAAGGTTTGCAGAATGTACTCAGCATAAAGGTCCCTGCAATTTAAAATACAAACTTCAGTTGGTGGAATCATGAAAAAGTTTTGTAGCAACCATATTATGTGGAGGAGAAAACTGACAGGCATGCTTATATGATTTGTTTATGATACTAATGTTCAGTTTCTTTACTGAAAATTCCTGTCCTAGAGATCTCTAAAATTAGATCTGGGATAAAAAAAAGTATGGTTGTCTGGGATAGGCTTACATCGAGTACTGGATGGCTTCAGCAGCAGTTGTTGAAGGTAAAAAGTCGTTGACTGCAACCTCTTTGTTCTCATTCTTCTTGTCTGTAAAATATGTCAAGAAACCTCTCTAATTATAAATAAACCTCAAATAAACTAAAGAATCTAAATTTGGGTAATAAATCTCAGACGTAAAGGTTTAAAAACGATACACTCTTCAAAGAAGCGGCGGATCTCAGAAAGACGATGAGGAGCAAGCTCTTTGATGTCAGTATAGTGCTTATACTCTGGATCATCAGCACACACTGCAATGATCTTATCATCTTTTTCTCCCTATAATTGAAAGTACAAAGTAGTCATTAGCAAACTAACAAAAAGAAGTGACAAATGGTATATTTGCTTTAGCACTTTAAAAGAGTACCTGGTCGATCATAGGCATAAGTCCTATGGCCCTTGCTCGGAGAAAGCAACCCGGAAGGACAGGCTCCTATTCAAGTCACTGGATTAGTTTAGGATTTATGAATGGTCTTGTTAACATGAAGCTCAAACATGCAAACAGTCTAAAATTATAGGAATTTATCTCTTATATTAACGAAACTCTGTCAATAGTAGTTAATAGTATACTTATCCAAAAAAAAAAAAAAGTAGTTAATAGTATAGTTAGTAGTACGAAACATTGCAGAATGAATTGGAATTTTGTAGACTCAATGAGAAAGTTGTAAAGAAATAATGATATGAAAATGATCCAAGAAACATGTCAGTTTGGCATTATGTTCATCAGGACTCAGAATTGATAAACAATATTTTTTACTGAATTAATGGATAGTAAACAATAACAAATTACCTGCATGAGAATTAAAACATCAAGTGGATCGTTGTCTTCACACAATGTACGAGGGATGAAACCATAGTTATGAGGGTAGACCACAGACGAATACAAAATCCGATCAACCTGAGCAATTTATTCCAACAGTAAGAACAATCTTGATGGTAAAAATCTAAGCAAAGCACAAGGTAACAAATTGGAAGGACTAAGACTCTTCCAAAGTACAACTCAAGAAACCTTCCAAATATTTTATAGTCCTCATCCAGCTGAACCGCACCCCCTTAAATGGTGGTTGCGTGTCATAGGGTGTATACTGTCTCCGATTGTGGGCAATTAGACTGGATTGGACTTGAAATATTTTGAAGAGAACATGAACCTTTTCTAGTTAAGCATGCTTCTGAAAGAACATGCTTTGCACTGGCACTTAAAAGCTTCATTTTCAGAGTGCTTGTGGTTCGTACCTTAATCAGTCCTGTTTTCTTGTCAAGTTCATATTTGACCTTACTTCCCTTTGTAATCTCAACCACCTGTACCATTCCAATAAGCAATTCAACAAACAGATACTTATGAAATTTTTCTTGAAGAAATATAATTCCACTTGGAAGTTGAACATTGTTGCTGGGAAAGAGAAAACTCCTGGAAATTTGAGAAAGGCTGAAAAAAGTTGGCAGCTGGCATATGAAGTCTAATTAAAGTTAAGAATAACTTGAAAGGAAGAGGTTAGGGTTGGTGGCGACAAATTAGCCTGCACCACTGGTTTGTACTATGCAAAAAAAAGGAATGCAAGATTGCATGAGAATAATCATAAAGACAGGGAATCTACTTTGATGATTCTAATTGGAGAAGTTATATTTGCAACCTGGCACAGAGTTGGAGACTCAGCAAAGAACAGATATTTGCATGCTGGTTGGGCTTCAACACACACACACACACACACATATATATATATTTGGTAAGATGGTGCTTGATGTATTCTATTGTATGTCCCCCCCAAAAAAAGTACAAGTTCATATCTTCTACTATATTCCTCTTTCCTCATAAAAAAGAAAAAAACGAAAAAAGAGGGAAGATGTGGTTGTTTTATCTATATAGTACAAATACTGCAGAAAAATTAGGTTGTTGAAAATCAAGGGCTCAATGTGTATATTCCTTTCAATTTTAGCTCTAAAGATATGTATTCTGTTTCACATGATAAAGTTGAGTTCAAAACATACACAGTTGAAGATATTGGGTGCTCCAGGTCCTGCATACAAGATTATTTGCAACAGAATCAGTATTTTAAGTTAAAGTTTATATGAACACTGAACATGGCGTGTTTATAGGTACCAATCTCAAGATCATGCCACGGATGTGCAGCAACTGATCTCCTTGACAAAGATGAAAGGATCCTCTCATTCAACCGGGGAACTTGACGTTGAGTATGAGTTTCTTGAACTTCTTTTCCATCTGCTTCGGTACTCATCTCTAAAAAGATACATAAAAAGTATCACATGACAATCTTTATAAAATAAGTGAAACCCTCAATTTTATAACTCTGTTTGTCAATTAAAATCCTTATATCAGTTGTAAGAGATAGCAATGCCAGAATTCATTTTGCAATCTTATATTGAGTTAGGCAACTATATACACATCTCAATGAGGTATTGCTCAAATGATGACGAGAGTTGAAGACCCATTAGATGCTTACGTAATTTATATACACACACAAAGAAAAAGATGTCTAAGAGTAAGGGAAGGCATGGTCTGGAATACCCAGATGAAATATAGCGTATAAAAAAGAGAGAGAGAATGAAAGTGTATGCGTCAAACATATCAGACGAGTTGATGATGGGTCACAGCCATAATCGACATCAACATCCAATCGAACCCTTAATACCCAAGTGAATAAATTCGGTACACAACAAATCTAAGAACGTGATACAATTGGCATTGACTTTTTTCTACAAAACAATCCACGATGTTTATGTGCATAAATCTCTTACGCATGATGCGATTAGAAAAAAAGGAGTGTAAAAACTAAGCCTTATGAAGTTAAGATCAATCACGATTCCCACTTCCTAGTGCAACATATGACAATATTCCAATATGAATAAAGAGTAGGCACATAAACCCAAAAACCTTATGAACAAATATGCGATCTAAGAAAAAGACCCAAAGTTTTTATTGCAACGGTAAAATGAAAAACAGTGCAACCATACCTCGGATTGTCGTTGGTCAGGGCTAGAAATATGGTTTGGAAGAGGGCGGAGAGAGAATATGGACGGGGCGGAGATCTAAAACGTGCATTTTATAGTAGAGCGCGAGAGAGAGAGGCACTGCCTCGTGTCTCTTTGCGAGAGTAGTTAGCTGACCCCTTCACCTGCTTCACATCTTTTGCTTCAAAATTTTTTTTTTTCCGACGTTTTGATATTGGTTTTGAAAATTGTTTATGGAGTTCTGATTTAAGAAAGTGTTTTTTTTGATAAGATGTAAATGGCGGAATTGTTTAATTGAATAGGTCGAGTTAAAGTTGACCTATATAGTTTTATATACATATTTTAATATAATTCAAACACAACATGCGATATAGTGATTAACAATTTTTAACATGACTCGTAAATTTAACACAAACTTAATATAAAATTAAAGAATTATAATTAAAATATTTGATCCGTTTAATTAAAAAAAAAATTATAATTAATATATATATTCTTATTCTCCTATAGTCTTATACTCTGATATGACACAATACAAACACGTATATGGACATGCCGCGTAATAAATATGTAAAATGTAGAGGGATTCAAAATTTTCTTTTTTTTTTTAATATGACGGGAAAATCTAGAGGAAGTGTACGAGTAAGACCTTTCGTTGCCGAAAAGGCAATGCGTGTATCGTGTTTGCTTCTGTTGTCCAATAGTGACAAAAAAGTCCACGTGATGTGGAATAGATTCCCAATGCCTCGAGATTTGTCGCCTGTTGGGATGGGTACCTCCCTTTTCCTTTCCCTTTCCCACTACGTATTTTTCTTTATTTATGGGTCCAGTTTCTTCCCTCCACGTTGCCACTTGCCTGCACGTTTTAAGTGAAATTTCTTTGCATGATCAGAGGGTCAAAGCTGTGCAGGTGATTCGCCATTGGCACCAAGATTAAATTACTAGCTTTAATAACGTGCCATTATCATTACTTTGTGTGTGTCGGAAACTTAGCTAGATCCACCATTTGATCATTTATCTAATCTTTTATTTATTCCAACTTTTTTTTTTATTGTTTTTGGTCGATTGAATATTTTAATATTTAGAAGAAAGAAGCTATTTGTAGGTAGACAAGCTTCTCTGTAATATGCATACCCAAAAATTTCTAGTATCTTTTTTGTCTTGAAGAGGAAAAACACAACTTACATATGCCTATACATGCAAGTGATACACACAAAACAGGACCAGCAGCACTCAAATTAATTGAGTAGTTCCCAATTTGCTAATCCATGTACCAGAGTTGCAGATGTGTGCAAGTGCACACAAAACACACACACACGCAGAGTTTTTGGCAGGTGACATCGGCAGCCTTTTTGCTGAATAGCAGCATCATCAAAGAACAATTCAAGGCACATGTATAGAGTCAGGAGACATTGATATCATTTGAAGGAGGCTGGAATTTGAAAATGTTTCCTCTAGTGCAGGACCCCTTCTACTACCTCCATCCATGCTCTCTTTAGCAATATGAACCAGCTCCCTTGCAACATCAATCATGCCAAGTTTGCCATCTCCACCAAACAATAAGCATCTTGTTGCAAGGTCTGCAACTATCTCTATTTGCTCTCTGCGGAAAGGCGGCTGCTCATGATAGTAAAGGAGTGGATCCGCAATCTCTTCCAGCCTTCCACACCTTATTTTTTGCAAAGTTACAGTTGGCATGTCCAAGTGATTTGTGCCTGCAATAATCTCAAGAAGCAGCAAACCCAGATCATAAACATCATTTTCCTGCAAACGCAAACCTTCATAGCTGTTATACAAATTAGAACCATTCCCAAGGCTTGAGCTAAGTAGACCAAACCCAGCAATCTTCACGGAAAAATCTTCGTCTAAAAAGATGTAACCGGATTTGAGATAGTGGTGGAAGATAGGAGGAGAAATCTCATACTGCAGGAATGCAAGAACACTAGCTGTTTCTGCAGCAATGTGCAATCTCTTGTACCAGTCAAGACCAATATTATGTTCTCTACTTTGATGTAAATGTTCCTCCAAGGTACCATTTGCAGGATACTCATAGACCACAAGTGGGGTGTAGCCAGAGTCGATACAACATCCAAGGAGGCGGGCCATATTCCTGTGTTGAACAGCAGATAAAACCTCAATTTGGGATAGGACTTGAAGCAGGTCTCTTTCATTGTCACATTGTAACTTGTGCACAGCTATGTGCCATTTTTCCCCAAGAACCCCAGCATAAATTGTGCCATTTCTGCCATCTACAAGTTTCTGACCATCTTCAAACCCTTTAGTGGCTTCATCTAGCTCATTGTAAGTAAATAATCGAGTTCTACAAGCTTTTCGGAATGAGATGGTGCTGTGAAAGTAATCCTGGTCAGGGGCAAATTTCCTCTGCTTAACTCGTCGCTTAAGTAGACAAAAAAGTGCAATCAAGGAGGCAATTATGAAAACTGGAGCTAGAACTCCTGCATGGTTAGGATGCCTTGATGTTATTCTCTCAGGGACAATGTTGAGATGACTGAACATATTAGAAAATAATTCTTGGAGGATAAGAGAGTCAAAAGGCTACACAAAAAGTCATATGAGTTGCAATAATAATGAGGAGTTACGTGAAATATAAATCACTTGAAGTTGCAGAGTTTGTAACGTGTAGTGGAAAATTGTTAAGGTTTAGAGTTTTAATAAGTGTATTTGTAACATGTAAGAACTGATGAGTTGCATGTTGTTTATTATAAATAAATTACAATTTCTCCCATTGATATATGGGAGTCAAAACCCAAAACCTTGTGTTCATATAAATCTAATAGAACAATCACTAAAAATATTTTAATACCTGTTATGAGTCTAATGGAGTGCAAATGGCTGGGGATGGGGACTCTTTCCAAGAGTCCTAGCTAGGAATAAACAAGCAGCAAGATGTTTTCTACTTTCATTAGAATTCCAGTTCTATTTACATTAGAGTTCCAGTAGTATAGTTCAAGAGGTAGCATGTCATCTCTTAATTGGTATAGGGTTCCTCAAATTATCCTAAACTTGACGAATTAGGCAACAAAATCTTCAAACCACAATTCATAAGAAAATCATAAGGCACATAAGGATGTAATTCTTAAGTACGTACCGGCTACAATTATTACTTTCCTTTCACCATGTCTTTTGGTGTAGCAGTCATTTCCATATGCTTCCCGTCCGTCCTTTATGCATGCTGTCAAAGGCATGCCTAATACATGTGAATGACATAGTTACAGGGAGGTGTCTTTAGCAATATCAGTAACAACAACAATGTCGCAAATTCAAGCAAGTAGAGCATAATTAAAAGATGTCCACTTTCGAATGATTCTGTACCCAAGTAATTTTTTTTTTTCTTTTAACAATAAACTGATTTATATCACTTTTGTTTTGTTAAGTAAATTTGAAGGAGAGGGATGAATAGGGCTCACTGATATATATATACCATTTACTTGGATATGTGTGTTAAATACATCATACAAGTTCAGTAGATAACAGAACTAAATCGCACCAAATGCTTGAATTCACCCCCCCATTTTTTTTTTTTTTTACATGTCCACATAAGAGAAGGGGGACGGGGATTCGAACTAGTAACCACCCAATTTTACTGTTTCCATTATGTCAATTGGTAGGCCATATTCAGAACATGTTAATTGGATGATATCCTGTTTGTGGTTCACTTTCTACAGATGTCTAAGTACTTCATTCATGGTATTAAAGTCAATTTAATTAACTTTTCTTTTAAAAAAAAAAAAATTCAAATTCCTTTAGGTTCCTAATGGAGTCTAGAATGGCCCACACAACATACAGATACTTATTAGTAAGACACAGAGTACTGCAGCAACAGCAATAAACTGGCTGTGGCTTATGAAAGACCTGGTGTCTTGCACTGGTGAATCACAAAGTAAATAAATAAATAAATAATCCTAAATATTTTTGTATGTTGCAGCTGTCATGATGACTGATGAGCATTGTCTAAAACATTATGATATGCAATAATGATGTCAGTGGGATACACCAATTATTAATGAGTGCTAACATCTGACATCTAACTTACACTCTATCGTTATCTTCATACATCAAACTAACCTATATTCAGTTATCATGAAATGGAATCACAAAGATATCTACCATGAACTTTAGAATACCCCTGCAACCTTATTGGGACAGCAATTAGTGGTAAGATTTCTCTTAATACCACCACATTCAGAGCCACTCAAACACATCATACTTACTGAAAGATATGTGGATGATAATTTTAACAAACCAAACACATATGATGGTTTAATTCACAGGCAATTTCAAGGAAAGGGATATATATATAGAATTTGCGAAAGTTGTTCATGATCAAAACAATTTGAAGAACTACTCACACTTCAAGCACCCGCCTCCATTTGCAAATCCATCTCCAATAAACCCATCTTGACACAAGCACCTTACCCCTCCTTCGACTGCTGTAGCATTGACAATGTATGCATTGGCAGCACAAGCTCCCCCGGATGAGTTCCTTGGAATAGCCCATTCCAACTTAACTCCGCGCTTACCTGAAATAGTCCCTCTCAAGACAGCCCAACTTGAGAACCCTCTACACCCGAATTTGGAAAATCCTGAAAACCCATCGCCAACATGCCATATGCTATGATCGGAGAGGGGGTAGCAGCAGGCGGGGGAAACGCTGTCACTGCCATCACAATCAGGCAAGTCAATAGTTTCACATTCCGCTTTACACAATGAAGAATCCTCACAATCATACAAGCCAATGACATTATCAACCGCCACGGCAAAGTAATCATTTCTACCGAAACTGAAGGAGTGCAAATCGTTATACTGACGACAGGCAGAGGAACCTGGAAAGTCCACTAGTACCCCATCAGAGAAGAATTCGAGAAGCCGATAGCTTTCAGAGCCAATGTTGAGAAAAAGGGCGGTGGAGTTAGAGCAAGAGAGATGGAAAGCATTAGAAACAGACCCACATGAAGTGTTCAAGTGAAATGGGAATGGAATATGAAAGCGCCCACATTTTTCATCGCTGTGATTTTGTAGCAGAAGGGGTTGTAGCTGCTGATTTTGTCGTGGTTCTGCAAGAGAGTGAGAGATGGGTAGTTGGCTAAGAAGCCTGAGGAGAACACAGGAAGCAAAGAGTAGAGGTAGCATTTGTAGTGAAAGGGTTGACGGCAGAGAATATTTGGAAGAACAGGGCATGTTGCTATGGTAGTACCTGTTGAATATTTTGAGTGGCAGGATATATATATAACTCACACCTATTTCTAATAAAAAGAGATGATCATATGGTTTGCCATGTCAGATGAGACCCACAATCAGGAAGAAGGAGATGGCAACGTGGCGAGATCAGAGAGGTAGTAGTGCATTGAGGAGGGCATAGAATTTAGGGAAGGGTGAGAAGATTGGTCTGCGGAATGGGCTACAGCTTGTACCGCATGGGATGGTGTGTTCTATGTGATCAGCACGGCCGATGTGCGAGCATTTCAATTCATTTCAGGCACCATTATTTTATTAAAAACTTGCATGGGGCTTAGTTTATATGAAATTTGCATGGTTTTCGAGATTGGATAGATATAAATATAATATTGTATACAAAAATTGTTTAGTTTGAGAATTACGGAATGTCAGATCTATAATCTGTGTTCTATATATATATACATGTATCTTGAAAATGCTGATCTTCTGCTATATACCATGTAAGAAAAGATCCTCAATCTCCAAGAACACGCGTGGTGGGCACTCAAAATGGCATCTGTGCTCACATAAGGCTTAGTTAGCTTCACCCTCGCATGCAAGTGGTGAAAATGGAAAACAATTTTGTATATATGTATGTATATGTAATATGCTAGCTCTAGCTTCTTGGTACTGTTGTGAGTGAGCTTCGTGTTGGGATGCCAAAATTTGCCGGGTCGTGTGGCATAATCACATGCTAATTGTGGCACAAAATGGGTGGCCTGAACAAGGCCAAAGTTGGTGTACTAGAATGAAATCATCTCTCCCAAGACCCATCACCATGAGCCATGAGCGGCTGAGCCATGAGATTGTGACAAATTACCATGCTCCTGTACTTGCGACTTCCGAGGCCGGAAGATGCCTGAGGAGTGAGCTTGCACTAGCTGCTTTACGAATACTTCAGATTGAGGGAAAGAATCTTTATTGACTTGGTTCTTGGACCCTGAAGCCCACAGCCAAGATTACCTTTGCAGTAAAGTCGCATCGATAGTGATTGATTTTGTTAATTATTTCTGTGAACAAAGAAGTCATACATCAACTACACTAGAGTTGTGTATTTTATAACTCAATATTTGTATTACTACAAATCAGACTCCATAGATATGTGTTACGATCTTAAATGTCACACGCTTAAAGTGTAATCTTAATTAATAACATGTATATAAGTGTTTTGGTATGTACCTTTTTCCTTACAAGTTCATTTTTAAGGAGTTATACTTGAGATTTATATTGATCATTTGGTATCAAAGTCAATCACTATGTCAAGCATATAATGCAGCATGACGTAGTAGACTTGCAAAGACAAACACCAAACAATTCACATTAACACTTCTCAAAAACTAAGAATCTATCAAGGAATCGAGAAAAATATATATAAAAAAATAAAAAAATAAATAAAAAAACTCAACCTTTGAATAATTCTTATTGAAAACTGATAAAATATAACGATGCCTTCTTTTAGGTTGTTAATAGCAAGTATTTATATGCAACAAAATCCTAGGCTTCCACGTACGCTAGGCAATTTTCCTACTACACCCCATATCAATTCCTGTGATTTAGAGAGATTGGAGGAACTTTGGGTTGTAGCAAAAAAGAAAAAAAGATGAAATCTTGAAGTGTTTTGAAGTTGAGAGAAAAAAGGAGGAAGTTGGGAATTCTCCCCAAAAATTTTGTGTGAGGATTGATCCTCTAAGCTGGGAGGATCGTTCATCTTAATTTGTTTTTTATGTTTTTTTTTGTTTTTTTTTTTTCCCTTAAACCAGAAATCCTTCATGTACTCCTATATTCTTCAAAATTCTCTTATCACAGTCTCCAAAATAACTATCTGTCTAATCCCATTTAATAAATACATTTCAGAATCTTAAAATAACTTTTATATTAATAATGGTGAGCCTACCTTTTTCTAGTTTTTCCTCTCCTTGAGTTCTTTTAGGGTCCCTCCTCCCTCTCCCCCCTCCCGCATCCCCCTCATTTTGTTTTTATGCACTTGTTTTTTCTGTTGTCTCCTGCTTTTTGTTCTCATCATTGGTTTTAGTAGTAGTCATGCCACCCCCTCTACCTTGTCGACTTGTCGCCTTTTCTTTGCCTTGGGGTTTTTAGATCCAGTCTGATTTAAGTTAGATCTGTTCCTTTCAAGCTTGTCAGGCCAATGACACGCCTCTCCCCCATTTTCTCCAGCTTTTCGCCACTTGTCGCCGCCCTCCTCGTTGCAACATTGCCACCACCCGCCAATGCATGGCCTACACGCGCCAGCGTGAGAGCTTCACTCTCCTATGCGTGCTCTACACGCACAGTTGTTGCTTCACCTCTACTGATGTTGCTGTCTGCTGGTTTTGTGTTTTGTGTTTCTTTTCTTTTTTTTTCTTTTTTTTTACTTTTTTTTTTCTTTGTAATTTGTTTGAATAGGGATTTTCCAGACCCTTGGGTTGTGGATGTGAACAATTTCCTGGCTTTCGGGTTAAGGAGGATGAGTTTTGGCATTAAGTTTTCTGCTCTCAAAGCCGAGGAATATAAGCTACCTATGCATTGATTGAGTTGAGCCTACCTGGAACAGATCTGTTGTTACAACTGAATAGTAGTCATGGGTTAGCAGATATTGACGTCATATATAGATCTTAAATGTCAAATTGTTATGTATGTATATATGACTTGTAACCTCGTAACTTCGGTTATGATTTTCTAAGAGTTTTTTATGTTTACACTTTACCCTCGAAGTAATTTATACTTACACTTTACCTCCCGAAGTAATTTATGTTTACACTTTACCCTCGAAGTAATTTATACTTACACTTTACCTCCCGAAGTAATTTATGTTTACACTTTACCCCTGAGGGCATTTTCAAACTTTTTGGTCGAAAAATGTTACATGCCACACACGTGACTTGGTTTCCGTCCAAAGTGATGGCCAAAATAAACATATGGGTTTTTTTGTTAATGTCTGAAACTTTGTAGGGATCTTTTATCACTTTTTAAACATTAGACATCAAAATGTAAATGTGTTGATACTTCATGAGATAAAGTGTATTTTCCAAAGTAATATATAAATTAGAAAAAAATAAGGAACAAAAAGGGAAATGGAAGAACAAAACCACATAAAATAAAGACAAACAAACTGAAAATGGAAAATACTAATATAATATAAAATATTTTTCTTTTCTATATAATTTTCTTGGTTCCAATAAAATTGATAGGTATAAGAAGTCCATTAAAATAGGGATTTTTTCTTTCGGCCATCGTTTGACTATATAATGTATAATAAACTGCTTTTAGAAAATAAAGTAAAAATAATACATATATTGGAACAAGAAATAAGGACAAAAAAAAAATAAAATCAGAGGAAATTCTCTCTCACTATTATTTTCCTCAAATCAGTGAAAAATTTACAAAATAAAAAATAACCAATTTCAATAATATATATATATATATATTTAGAATAGAAAATAAGGACAAAGATGAAAACGAAATAACATAGCCACATAAAATTAAGTCAAAAAATAAAAATAAAAACACTATTATACTTTTTTCTGGTTCCAATGAAATTCATAGGTTTAGAAAAAATAGTGTCAAATAGAAATTCTTTCTTTGAACATCCCTCACATATATAACATGAAAATTTTTATCTCAATAGATAGTTCAATCGACTGGAATCACGTCTAATAAAGTGGAGGTAACTAATTCAAATCTCTATTGTCTTATTGTGCGAGCATGTCAAACAATAAAAAAAATAATAACACGAAAGAATCTAATTTTAGAACAAAAGCAAAAAAATAATATAAATATTAAATCAACCAATAAAGACAAAAAATGAAATTCCGAGCATAGAGCCAAATATAATAAAGATAAACAATAGATTATTCATTGTTCTCTACTACATTATTTGCCATTATCTTTCAACACATCCCTGCAAATACAATTCCCAAAACTTAATCAAAATTAATATAAATATCACATAAATTAACTGTCTTTTTGTCTTTGTTGCATAAAAATGAAAAATAGTAATATAATAGAAAATAAACTTATTTTCTGTGTTGGTTTCAATGAAATTCACACGTATAGAAGCAAAAAAGTCCTGTCAAATAGACCTCTTTTTTTTTTTAAAAAAAAAAACAACTTCACTTACCCCCTGAACTTTGGTCACTTTTGTAAATACCTCTTTAATGTTCAAAACCTCTCACTTAGGTGTATCAAAGTTTGGTTTTCTCTCACTTTGCCCATTCTGTACAGAAAATCCTAATGAAATGCCAATTTTACCCCTGATTCCAAAATTAAAATTGCGTCGTTTTGGGAACGGTGTAGTTTTTGAGTTAGGAGTAAAATTGGTATTTTTTGTACGGAATGAGAAAAGTGATAAAAAAACCAAAGTTTAATACACTTAAGTGAGAGGTTTTGAACATTGGGGGGTATTTACAAAAACCACGAAAGTTCAGGGGGTAAGTGAAGTTTTCCCTAAAAAAAAAAAAAAAAAGTTTTGATATTCTCAAATCTCAATATATAATTTAAATGAAACTACTTTTTAGAATAGAGGTTAAAAAATAGTATAAAAGTTAGTACAAAAAATAAAGAGAGAAAATGAATACATAACGACAAAAAATAAAGAAACAAATGGTTTATTTATAATTCTTTTTTATTTTTTAACACGGCCTGCAAATGTAAAGTAACCTACATTTAACAAACAAAATACACCTTCATGATTCTCCATTGATCGGGAAAAGAGGCTGAAAATTTGTTGAAGTCAAGGGTGAAATAGAGATAATTGAACGTTCAAAATGAAACTTAAGTTTGAAATGTAAATCTATCATTTAGTCTAAAACTTAAGATATTTGAACGTTCAAAATGAAATTTAAGTTTGAAATGTAAATCTAACATTTAGTCTAAAACTTACATTCTATGAGAGGGGAATGGTATTTGAGCAAAAGTGTGAAATATGGTGTTTTAAACCAAGTCTCAAATTGACGTTTTGGGAATGGAAGGAATGTGTTAGTTTTGAATTTGAAAAGAGTAATTTTCCTAATCAAATTTGTACCGACAACTACCGAAATATACATCACAAATGAAGAACATTATTTTTTTTTTAAAAAAAAAAATCCAAATTTCTAAACGTGAAAAAGAGGGGAAGTAGTTTTTGACTGAAAAACAAGTGTGAAATATGGTGTTTTAATCCAAACCAAAACTAAAGGCACAAGGTTTCACTGGAGTTTGTTTTCGTTTAAATTAAATTATAATACAAAACTAAACGCTTGTTTTATTCTTAAACATGGATGGTTATCAACATAAAAGAACTCTACATGTCACGATATTAGCCTCTCCTTCTAAAACCCGCCTATTATATATAAAGAAATGATAGAGACAACTTTTTGACACAATTTTGACCAAACTTTTTTCTTATGTGGTAATTTTTTTAAAAAACAAAATAAAAATAAAATTATTTTTGAAGTAATAACATCATATGTGGTCTTTTTTTAAAAAAAAATTATCTTTTTCTTCATAATAATGACATTTTTTTTTTTTTTTTTAAATGACCACATAAGAAAAAGTTTGGTCAAAGTTGTGTCTTTTATCATTCCTCATATATATATATTAGAATATTAGATTAAATTAGATTAGATAGACATTAGATTAGATATTAGATATTAAATTAGATACTGGATTTGCATAAGATTTCAAATTAAATGCAAAACATTTTATTAAAAACCAAATATAGAGTTAACATGGCAGAATACAACAAGCTAGCTACTCGCAAGATTGGGCCAATGAAAATCATTATGAAGATTAATCCAAATGATTAATGGTTGAAGCTTCCCAGCAACATCAAGACTTCTAATGTAACACTCAACCCTAAATAATATGATATTGTCAATTTTGAGCCAAGACCGCATGGTTTTATTATTGGGTTTATCTCAAAAAGCCTCGTACCATTTATAAATAGCATATTTCATATGAACATATCATCTCTTTCACACCCCAGATAGTATGGGACATCACAACTAATTTATTCAATGTCAGGCATTGTATATTAAGCTTTGATGCAAATGGTCCAGGATTTTGCCTAGTTTCATTGTATCTTCCATAATACACATAACCTATATTTGATCTAATCGCATGAATGAGTTTAATGTGACCATAACAAAAATAATCAGCAGTAAAGGTGATGAACTAGCTACAAGAGTAATGGTAATGGACCACATATATATGTCAGTATTTATTAGCTCCTTTTGTTTTCTAGTTTTAGCAGGAAGTTTCCTTCTAACACAATCAAAACAAGTTTCAAAATTAGAAAAATCTAGGTTGCCTCGAGCAAGAGGACCCGTAGGTAGTGGCCAAAGCTTGATTTCATCGTTCATATTTCTTTGAGGACGTACATTCTAAATTGTTTTCTAAACGAGACTTTCGGTACTTTATATTCATTTTGGAATGTATTAGCTGGAATTAATTACTCTGTAGTGCTTGTGAATGGAGTCATGACTTATATATATATATAAATATATAGAAAAATACTAGTTGTTCTTCTAGTGTTTTCCTGGTGTTCTCCTAACTATGATGTGGTTTTTAAAATCATCAATAGATTAAAAGTCAAAATGATAATTTCAAATTTAACAGTGATTTTAAAAGGAGGTTTGCTAGGGGTTCTCCCCATAGTGTTCTCCTGGCGTTCTCCCAGTCTTACATAGAACATGATTTAAGAAAAAATAAAATTGTAATACCGTTTTTTTGCCAACCGATTAATTTTTATGAGTTAATAGTTAGGTTCTAATGCCTTAAAACTTGTTTTTGGATTCAAAACTAAAATCTAAGGGTGGAAGGTTAACCCTTTAGGGATGATATCACTCAAAATGGATTTGATCATCCTAAATTTGGTGCTAATGCCTCAATTTTGGTGCTAATGCCTCACAAATTTGGTGCTAATGCCACAAATTTGATGCTAATGCCTAAAAAAACTGGTGTGGAGGCCACTACAATTTTATTTTTTCTTAAATCATGTTTTATGTAAGACTGGGAGAACGCCAGGAGAACCTACGGGGAGAACCCCTAGCATTTTCCTTTTAAAAGCCACATCATAGTTGGGAGAACACTAGAAGAACACCTAGCATTGGCTTCATAAAGTTTTCCTAGAATCATCCTAAATGTGATGTGACTTTTAAAATTGCTATTGAATTTAAGATGTGATTTATTGACTTTTGATCTATTACTGATTTTAAAAGCCATATTACATTTGGGAAGACTCTAGGAAGCCTTATAGAATTACTCTACAAATATTATGAAAGAATTAAACACTTTAAACAGGAACATCAAGACATCTAATGTAACATTTCACCTTAAATAATATGATATTGTCTATTTTGGGCCAAACCTTCATGATATTATTATTGGATTTACCTCAAAATGTCTCACCATTTAGAAATAGCATATTCCATATGAACACATCATCTTTTTCACACCCAGCTAATAATATGGGACATCACATCTAGGGGTGTAAACGAGCCGAGCTTGAGCAAGTTTCCCTTGTTTGGGCTTGGCTTGCTTAAATTTTACTCGGACTTGAGCTCGAGCAGAGCTTAAGGACGAGCTAAAAAATCGAGCTTTAGCTCATAATAAGTCGAGCCGAGCCAGTTCGCGAGCTGGCTCTTATATTTAATTTAATTTTTTATTATAAATTTAAACTTCAAGTATTCTTAAAGGGCTCAAGAAGCCAGCTTGCATATGAGTATTTACTTGGTCTGACTAGCTGAGTATGGAGTTTGAGTCAATACAACAAGATATTTGATTTCGAAGAGAGAGGATATGCATCCTTTTATAAAATGATGCATATTAGAAGAAAAAAAAAATCATCAATTTTTAATATTAATATGAGTAATTATGTGAACAACTATTAATTCAAGTCTTCTATGAGTTGCTTACGAGCTTAGTCGAGTCGAGCCGAACTTGTTTCGTTTAATATTCAAGTTAGGATTCGTGTTCACGAAACACTTCATTTAATATTCGAGTCAAGCACGAGCCGAGCTTATACGAGTCAAGCCCAAACTCGCTCGCGAGCTGCTTGCTCTCTTAACACCCCTAATCACATCTAATGTATTCAATGTCAGACATTGTATATTAAGCTTTAATACGGCATGAGGGAACCTTGCAAATGGTCCGAGATTTTGCCTAGTTTCGTCGTATCTTCCATAATACTCATAACCTATATTTGATCTAATAGTTTTAATCTTCTAAATGCTTCCAATAAGTCATGACTTTTCATGAATGAGTTTAATGTGACCATAACAAAACTAATCATCAATAAAGGTGATGAACTACCTAGCCATACGGGCCCATACCCCCAAAGTAAATGGGAAAGTGACCCTATTCCTATTCCTATTCCTATTCCAAAAACATAGAGAAAACAAATAAAAGCAAAGTGATAGATTAGATAGATAGATAGATAGATAAGGTTGATGTGGAATTATTCTTAATTGACGTTTGAATTGATCCTTTGTTGTGTAAATAAATAAATATAAATTCAATAATTAATTTAGAATGTGATATCAACATTAATTATCAAACAATTTTTATATTAGGATAAAAATTATAACAATACCAATTAATCATTACTTAAAAAACTAAAATAATAAAAAGGTTAAAAAATTATCCAACCACGACGACTCGGCAATAATATGAATATCTAACCAGGGGTAAAAAATAAAAAATAAAAAATAAAAAAGGGGGGTTTTTAATTTACCAGTGGGTGGATATTAATTATTTAATTAATTAATTAGATAAGCTGGATATCCACTCAGCATCCGGCAGCTCTCTGTCTCTCTCTTCTCAAAATGAAAAAAAAAGAACCAAAACAGTAGTGTCCCTCTGCCTGTAAACAACATCGGCGTCGTTTCCACACAAATGCATGAAGAGTCCAACGTAGACCAGAATCCTTGTTGAATTCAATGATCCCCCTTATCCGCAAACCCTTCAAAAACAGAACCGCCTGATTTGATATCCCACAATTGAACGAGAACAAGGAAGATCCAACTCTGTTGGTCGGGTGGATTTGGTTGCTTCTAGACGAAGACATGGATCTTGGAGGACCCAAATACCATCCCCCCCGCTTGGCAGGGAACTACATACTGGGTCCGAGAATCGGGTCGGGTTCCTTCGCCGTGGTCTGGCGGTCCAGGCACCGCGACTCGGGTGCAGAGGTCGCTGTCAAAGAGATAAACATGAAACAACTTAGCCCAAAAGTCAGTGAGAATTTGCTCAAAGAGATTGACATTCTCCGCACCATCAATAACCCAAACATCATTCGCCTTTTCGACGTCATCAAGGTATAACTCGCTTTTGGTTTCCTGGGTCTGCTTGCGTTAGACATTGTTCTTTCATTTCATGGCAATTATTAACTGCGTGAATGTTATGGTGGTTGCAGGCTGATGATATAATTTACCTTGTTTTGGAGTATTGCGATGGTGGTGACCTTGCGGCCTACATTCATCGCCACGGCGGCAAAGTTTCCGAGGCCGTTGCGAGGCACTTTATGAGGCAATTGGGTATATATGATCATTGATCAACCTTAACTTTACTTTTGGCTGCTTGAATTACAATCGATTCATGTTTTTTAATGTTAAGGCAATTGGTTACGTGCCTCACCCTAAAGGTACTCTTTTTCGGCTGCTCAGTTAGACCAAGTGAGTGGTTTAGTGGTTAGACAACAGGATATATGCCTAACTCAAGCCTTATGACTAGTTTAGGATGTTAATCGCAATCACATCGATGTGATTGCTGAACAGGCTAGTGGATATGTTCCAAAGTATCGATTCGTAATAGCTTACTACATTTTATTTCCCATGTTTGCATGTGTTAATAAAATAACAATGTTGGATTTTTGATTGTTCAATTTGGATTGTCTTTTGCAGCCGCAGGATTGCAAGTACTTCAAGAAAAGCACCTGATCCACAGAGATTTGAAGCCGCAGGTACTTACGCTTCTCCTCAAACTGGAATTTCAAATATCTCCTCATTTGATTGATATGATGTTATACCTTAAAGTCAAATGTAGAGATCATGCCGATGAGTGCCTTTGCACTAGCCATTTATGTTTCTCCCGTATTAGAATGTTTTTCTGATGACTCACACCTTATAAATTTGTGGGACTGTCGCCCCTATTCATTTAGGCTGTGAGAAGTTCTCACGCAAGTAAGATGTCTGTTTTATGGTTAACTTGTAGTAGACGAGTCCCTGTATTAAATGTTAATTATCATTTAATACTTTATATCTCATGAGGGACAATTTGGTAAGTCCAAGTGACATCCATAAGCGGATTTCTCTTTATGATGGTAACTGGATTTTGGTAACAAATTGAACATTTTTTGTGTTTGGTTCAAGCCTTGCTGATTCTTCTCAAATTTGCAGAATTTGCTCTTGTCAACTAGGGAAGGGACTCCACTTTTGAAGATTGGCGATTTTGGTTTTGCAAGGTAAAATTCTTTTGATAAGAAGTTTAGTACTTCCAACAGCATTTCTGCATTGATGTGACATTTTTTGCTGCAACCAAGAGATTTTTATTTTATTTTATTTTTATTTTATCCATGCAGTTCCTTAGAATGGAAAGGTCATCATTAACATAAGCGAGCTCAACAAAAACTTATTCCAATTTGTTTGCCTTGCCTACACAGATCCAGCAAAGTTTGTCTGGGGTCATATATTTCCACTAAATTTTTAAGTTATCGAGTTAAACCCTTGGGTCATTCTTAAGCCTTAAATGTGATCATATGGTATAAAAGATTATTCTGTTTGTATCAGCGTTTCTAGTTCCCAAACTTTTCATGAACGTCCTATACAATTTGGAGATCTGTAACTTGCAAAAATATTTAATACAACTGAGTGCTGAAAGTCGATATATATATATATATATATGAAATAAGTCTATCAAATTTGGTGCACACAGTCTATAGACAACGCTAGTTCATTCAAAATATTACTCAAGAAGATTGAGTTGGCTGGCAGAAATTGAAACCTGTTGTCCCTTTTATTAAGCAAAAAATAAAATAAAACGATAATATGCCAAATATACCAAATTATCATTTACACTTGATTGTTTCCTTGACTTGTTTCCCAGGTCCCTGTTGCCCCAAGACTTGGCGGACACCCTATGTGGTTCACCATTATACATGGCTCCAGAGATTATTCAGAACCAGAAGTATGATGCAAAGGTGATGCAACGTAAAACTTGAGTCACGTTCAGTTTTATCTTCTTGTAGGTAGTTGTGCCTTTACAGTGTTATCTTTACTTATTATTATGCTGCCTGCAGGCTGACTTATGGAGTGTTGGGGCAATATTGTTCCAGCTGGTGACTGGGAAACCACCATTCGATGGCAATAGTCCATTGCAGGTTTCTTGAGAAATTATAAGATTAATTACTATCTGAAAGATCATAAGATTTCTATATTTGATCGAGCCTATAAAGCTACTAGGAGGGATATCAATATGGGTGCTTTTGTTTTCAGTACTATTTCATACTTTTTCTGATTAGTTTCTGTATTGCAGCTTTTTCAGAACATTTTAACCTCGACTCTGCGGTTTCCGCAAGGTGCTCTGGAAGAACTACATCCAGATTGTGTGGATCTTTGCAGGAGCCTATTACGTCGAAACCCAGGTACACTTGATGGGATTTTCATTTGTGCATGTCTTTTGTTGGGGAAAAGGGGATTCTTTGGGGGGTGGGGAAGGTTATTGGGGCTGTGGGGGTGTTCACATTTATTTTTATTTACGATTTACAGCTCAAGAATTCAAATTATTGTTCCACTGTTAGTTATTATACATCTCAAGAGTTTGCCAGTATAGCTCATTCTGAAACATCCATATTTATTTGAACTTCAATTTTCAGTTGAGCGAATAACATTCACGCAGTTCTTCAATCACGGGTTCCTAGGGGAGCACAGGTTATAATCTCTAGCTTCTAATTTTTATAAGGCATTGGATTGGGGCACATTTCTTTTTCATATTGACTGGAAGCCCATTATGTTTTGGTTTTTAGGGGATCAAGGTTTTAAAACTCTGATCTTGTAATCTGTAGGCCAGCTGTGGAGGTTGAACAAGTACCTACACTTCCACCAATAAAATCAATGATTGGGATTTGCAGTTCTACTGCCTCTGATGAGAGATTGCAATTAAATTCTGGGTATCACATGAACTTATCTAGCAGAAACTCAGCAATAACTACTAAATCTGTACATCAGAACATACAAAAGCAAGGGAAAGATTGTGGCAATACATCCATCACTAAGAGTGTTCATGGGTTTACACCAAATATTGCAAGTGGTAGGCTGAGGAAATCTGTTGATGGTGGCGCATGTTCATCAGAGCAGCTTCAAGGTCTGTTTCTCTTTTTAGGATGTTTCCATATATGCTCATGCTTTGTTTAAAATTACTTATTTTTTCTTATCTATCCAGTTTCTGATTCGATGGAGTCTATTGAGAAAGATTATGTCTTAGTCAATGCTCATTTTGCTTCAATGGAGGCTTTCTCTTATTACCTTGGGACTTCCCTGCAAGATAAATCCACTACCAGAGTTTCTGTCTGTCCTTCAAGGAAAAATGACTGGGATTTAGGTGTTGCAATGCCAACAATGGAGCTGGCTGATAGTTCTCTGGGTTGTCCAGCAAGTGCACAAAGCCATGGATCAAATCTCTTGGTGGCACCAAGTGCATCATCTATATTAAGGGAAGTGCAAGGACTAACCATATTGAATCATTCGACTAGACTCCACTTGTTACATCAGTATGTTCAGGCTCTTGGAGAACTATCACAAGAAAAGGTTAGTTATTTGATGCTCTTGGCATTAGTGGATATTGTGCTCATGAATGAATCAGATGGTATTACAACAATGTATACATATATATTGCAATATAAGGAGTCAATGCTCTCTCTCTCTCTCTCTCTCTAGTACTTGCAACATGATTGAGTAAAGGTTTTCAGAAGGATTTATGAAAAGTATACATAGTACAAAGTGTATATTTAAAAGTTATTTTCAACGGCAGCTTTTGAATAAAGAAGAAGTATAAAGTTGCAATATGAAAGTTTACCCAAGGCTCACCATTTCGATCAGGGATTATATGTTTGAAACTCTGTGTTGAGTGGGGGTAGTGTGGTCAATGTTCCTAAATCGAATGTGGTTAATCATTCGTTGCCCGGAGTTGAGCTGGGTGGTGGTGGCTCAACAAACCTAATTTGTATAGGGTTAATTTGTGGAGCCCTAATTGAGCACAGTGGCATGCTTGACCATTTTGGTTGAAGGGGAGAGGACATTCAACAAACCCAATCTGTTTGGGTCAATCATTTGAAGCCTTAGTTGAGCGAGGTGGTTTGCTCGACTTTTTTTAGTTGAATGAGGGAGGACATTCAACACCTTCAGTCAAACAGGGTAGGGAGTTTGAAACAAGCTAAGGGAAATATTAGTTCAGTAAAAATATAATGTATTTATTACAATATGTTCATGTTTGGGAAGTTTTGAAAAATAGAAAAGTTTCTATCATTTTTTTATATCTAGTAAAAAGGACTATCCTTGCATTATTAACAAGAAAGAGGGAAAATTTTAAAGAGCCTCAAGCCAACACACAACATGGTTGGTTGTATTTACTTACTAAACTGTGGACTTGCAGTTCCACCTGTAGAATTATCCAATTTTATAGTTATAGAGGCCAGAGACTTGGGAGAGCTGAAATAGCTTGGATTTCTACCCTTAGTGTTTGAGGTGGATTTAGTGGTTAAGAACTCAAACAAAGCTTTGACAGAGGGATTAATCAGGTTTGGGTTGTATTAGTTGTAGTATCTCTTGCAGGTTAAAGTAGGGAATCTATTGCTTCTCTCGTTGATTTGTTTGTTTATCCACTACTCTGCTAGTTGGCCTTGGTCAGTCTTTCCCGCTTGTGACTTGACTTTCATGCATTCCATCTCCCCAAGATTCATGATGCTCTATCCAGGTCAGCTTCGTCTGGCTGGGTTTATTCTTATTTTTTTATTGTTGGGCGAACTTTTGAATAATACTTGAATTCATGGTGGGAGTGTTAATTGTTTCCTATCCTGAAAGGCATAAATAACTAATTTCAGCAATCAACTGCTCTTCAATAAGAGCTAGCTTGTGGTTTCTGAATGAATGTACAAATCTGTATGTGCTATAATTACTAGTTCAACGGTGGAAGTATTATACACGATTCTTCCAGGCACTTTAGCGCATGTCCGTGTGTCTAATTCATTCTAAAAGTCTTACACATTGTTGTTGTCGTCGATGTTGTGCTTTTTTAATACATGATTTCTCTTGTTATTATTACTTGAAGTAAGTTTAACTGTATTTTTTATTTATTGTCAATTTACTTAATTCATCATTGTTTTTTTTAATGTTATAACCGGAGTATAAAGCACCATTTCTCTGCTTTAAAATGCATTTTGAGCTTTCACATCTGACTGGTACTTGCTACTGCTTGCAGTATAATGCAGGACTTTTTCAAGTATCGTTATCAGTTGAACTAGTAGTTTTGGCTCTATGGAATAAAGCTCTTCAAATTTGCAGCTCTTGGATGGGCTCCACCGCAGAAGGTGAATTACCTGCAAGTGCAAGCAGTTCCACTAATGAACCCATACCTTCTTCAGAAGCTGCGGGTTTGTCACCAAACACACAAAACCTTATAGATTTTAGCAGCCCTTCATCTGTTTCCTTGTGGGCAAAGCAAGGGTTTATTGCTGCATTTGATTGGGCAGAGAAGGCATCGGAGCATGTCAGACACATGGATGGTTAGGCTTCCTTGGACCCTCTGTAATAATGCTTTAAGTCACTCCCCATTTGCAAAACTGGCTTTGCAATTTACTATATAGTACATTAAAAATATTGCAGGCGGTGCCGAGATGCCGGATGCAATGGAAATCATATACAAAAAAGCACTTGAAGTTGGGACTAGTGGTGCTGTAAGTAAATAAATGGTCCTAAACCCTCTAATCCCTTTCCATGAATGAATCGGTACTTGGCTGAATATAGATCTTTGCCTTTGCTCAGGTTGACGAGTTAATGGATTACAAGGGTAGCGCAGCAGCATCCTACTCAAAAGCAATGCTTCTGCTTTCATTTATTGTAGGAGAAGCAACATCCCTGCCACTGAATCCACCTTTTTCGCTAACTCCCGCTAACAAGAAGCGAATTGAGCTATGCATTATCAACTTGCAATCCCGTCTGACTCACTTCCTGATGCCACGGCCTTCTCCTCCCTAGTAAAGATATTGTATACAGCAGTCATTAGAAAACCAGCTTTAATGGTTATCTGATTACTGGAGCAGCACGGTCAGCTGCAACTGTACAAATTTTTTAAACTTCACCTTTTTTTTTAACTCTTTTTTCTTTGGGAACGAGATGACGGAAATACTTGACAGCTGTCTAATGTACAGGGAAGCATATATAATTGATTGTCGGCCATCTAGAACGGGAGGGGAGTAATAGGATGGCCTCCATTGCCTGAGCTTGTGTAAATAATATTTTATCTATTCTTTGTCCAAGACAACAATATTGTAAATATAAATTAAATGGCAAAAGAAACCTTGTACAGTTGAGATTTTTGTTTTCCACTTGCCAAAAAAAAAAAAGGGTTAATGTCATTTGGAAACCAATTATGCGTTGGCAACGAGGTTGTAGTTGCTTGTCGTTACCTTTTTATCCATCTTAACACAAAACAATGGTGCATTTAAATGCATCATAGAATAGCAAGATGAAGAAACTAGGCATGGTTGATATCAGTGCATATAAAAGTTTTAATAACATCAGCGAAATTTTCCGGTGCAGTAGTAATGAGAGCTAAAAGCATGTCCTATTTAATTGTTCTCTAGAATCAACAGGCTTTAGCTAACTTGTACTGCTCCTGGTACACTATCCATATGTGATGACCAAAGGATTTTTTTTGGTACGTAGATGCTGCAGACAAATCTTTACTCTTTAGACGAAGGTGACCAGATCAAGGCCTGTCCCGTATTAAACGATTCTTTTATCTAAGTCTATTTACGGAAGTCTTCCAAGTGCAGTGTCATGGTTCAAGACAGTTATATGAGCAACTGGAGACATAACATACTACACACACCTACACGACAAGTTTCGTGAGCTGGACGGACATTAAATGGAACAGAACAGAATATAGATAAGGGAATATCAGAAATCACATGCAACAACAAAGGTTTCCTTTGATTGTGTGCAATGTGAAAGATCAAGTAGACGCCTCTCCTTCCAAGCGAATTCTCTTGGGACCTTTCTCTTCACCTTGACTGATGGTATTTACAACCCCATTTTCATTGGCCTCTACTGAACACCTTTTGTATGGCTTAAACCCCGTTCGGCGAGCCTTAAGCTTTCCATGTCCAAGCCCTACTGTCAGCAGCCCCTCCTCCCCATTGTTGCTGTATCCAAGGTTTGAGTTTCCTTGTTGGCTAGAACAAGGCCCGCCTTCTTGGCTGTTGAGGTCTAATAGCGGTGATGCATTTCCATCTTTCTCATCTACATTTTGCTTGTCCGTCGGATGTCCCCTGTTCTTCACATCATGTGGAGGAGAAAAACTTTGTGGCAATCTCTCTCTAGAGAAGAGTGCTTGAAAGGCCAGTCGCCCCTAAGAAATAAAATCATGCAAGAAGAGTAGGAATCAATGCAGAAGCCATACATTAAAAAACGACAATAAGAAAAAGATGCCTTTTCTTTGGGTAATATAATAAAGGATTCACTATCAAAGAGCATTATCCTATTACCTCTTCAGAGACTGCCTTCCAGGAATCATTCATGTAACTGGCAATTCTCAAGCGGCGATTAATACTCTCAGAAGCTGGATGGTTTGCATCAGGTTCATTTGACTCTTCCTTCCCTTTCTCGTGCTTCTCTAATGCATCTGTCTCTACGTCACTGCTCGAAGTTGCGTTGGAACCACATGAGGAACGGTCTACCTGTTTTCTGCCTTTTGTTTTGTTTGAATCATGGAGTTCAGTAGCTGCTACAGCATTCTCATTATCAGTAGCTTTTAACCCAGTGTTTAGCTTTGCACCTCCACTCTCCTCAGAGTCTGACGATAACTGAGTCGGTGATTTTGAGGCTGAATGTTGAGCTTGCACAGTTTCTGAAAAATCTGGGTCCTGTTGTTGTTGACGAGCATTTTCTTCTCCCTCTGTTTTGGCTTTTGGGGGTTGACCATCTAGTGGTGGATCAGCTGTGGATGCAGGAGCGTAGGCATACGCAGTATGAAGAGGAGCACATAAGGGAAGCAGTCCATGGGCTGCCCACCATGCAGTTGCAGCAGCTACAGTAGCAGAAGCAATAGCTGCCATACTTGGAGTAGAGCCCATTTGCCTCAATGGAAAACTTCCTTGGGTGCCTGCAGGAGAATCTGCAGAAGAATCCATATTTGCAGCAGGCCAAAATGTAGCTGCAAAACTTGCTGCAGCATGGGCTGCAGGATTTTGCATCAAAGTAGAGACAATAAGACTTGAAAATGTGGAGGAAATGTGGAGGAATGATTGGTAGTCATCCTGGTTATGGCAAATTGGGGTAAAGGGAGTATGGAAAGCCGGAAATGATTGATGAGCAGAAGATCTGGGATCGTTATTTTGATGTACAGTAGTAGCAGATGCAGCTGGATTTGTGAACAGGTTAGGATGTCCATGAACCTCTCTCATTGGGTGAAATATGGAGTCCTGGAATGACATATCTGAGGAAGGAGTTTGAGTACATGTTCCTTGGCTTCCATCCAGAACGTGCACAGGGACGTGCCTTGGGTAGTTCTGAGTGGTTTGCATCTCATCCATTTGCGATGCACAATTTAAACCATCTGTTTTCTCACCTTGATACAATTTCTCATGTGGAAAATTAGAATATTCCGACTTTGAGCCTTTACTTGTGCCAGTATCCTGAACAGCCTGTTTGGCATCAGCTTTCTCTGAATTCTGATTTCCTTTAACTTCAACAGTGACATAAGATTCATTTATCTCATCCGAAGTTATTGCCCCTTTCACTGATGGGATAAATTCCCTTAACATGCATGAATTTCTGAGTGCAACTGGAGTGGGTATGGAACTTTTGTTTACAGAGGAAATAGATGAATGATTGGCTTCTTCAAAAAGGGTAAAGACTTCTGAGCAATTTTCATCCTGATTACCTTTCGCATTTGTTGCTTTCTCATCTCCACTAGGTTTCTAACAAAACAAAAGGCACAAGTGATGTTCTTGGCCAAAAAAAAGAGTGATGAAATAAGAATGGTGGATGAATTTAAGAGAACAAAATTGAAATATCAACCTCAGGAAGTGGTTCTTTCTCCAAGTCCAGTCCTTGATTAAAATGCGAAGAAGAAACAGATGTGAGAAGTCTTCCATCCTTTGCTCCCACCTGAGATGTGGGAGTACCAATGCTTGTCTTTCGAGGATAAGGATTGTTTGGTTTCCTTTTAGGGCGAGGAGGCGGAATGTCTATGTCAAGAGTTTGTCCTACAGGAACACCTTTAACGAGAGCCTCCTTCTCTAACTGAAAGTGGAGAATTTGTTAGCAAAACCTCCTGATTTGTATTCCCCTCCAACACATTAAAAGCAGCAGTGCAACCTCAAAGATAACTTAACGGCATAGCTCAAATGCTTTTGAATAGCTCGATTATTATGTCTTATAAAATATACATTGAAAATGTAAGCACCCAAACAACAACAAAGCTTGGGAAGAAGTACCTAGCATGAATGCACGAAGAACAATGTCGAAGAGACCTTTTGTAATCAAGAATGGAATGAAATAAGATATTCACCTCATGGCATGGTCGAGAACTGTTGAAAATCAAGGGGAAGGGAGCATGGTAAAGGATAGTGGTTCCATATATAGTCAACTACGGCAATTAGACTTAAGAGACTCCCAGTGAGCTTTTGGCCTCAAGTTGTAAGAGCCACTTTACAAATTGAACCAATGGTAGAAATCTAATATGAGAACAGGGGACACCCCCAATATTTGCACACCTTTATGATGGCCAAACTTCCATTTCCAAGAAGCAAGCAATTCAACAACCCTCTTCGGCATTAGTCAAAGAATCCCCTGAAGAGAGAGAACATCTAGACCATATTACCTGAATCTTTCCACATACAACACCAGTCTATACACAATTAATCCCCACCTGATAATATTTTCTGTTGTCAAGATTTTACCCAAGGCTAACATCCACACAAAAAAATTATGAGACTTCTATACACCATATGCTCCTCCATGGGAAATCACTAATAGAATTCCCTACCAAAGCCGCATAAAAAGAACGAATCTCAAATTTTCCGTTGCAATCTCAAAATAGATGAAATTTTTCTAAAAGTTAAAACATTTATCAATTTAGCTTTGTATGTTACCTTTAAATTCGAATTCACATTTTTAAACATTTAATTTGCATTTTTTTTTCAATTTTTTTTTTTAAAATAAACATTTGAACCCATCTCTCTTGGTTCAAATATTTTAATAAATATATTTATTTTAAGCATCATTTATAAACTTTTATTGATGGTAAGACAAAGCAAATATTACTTTTTTGCTAAGAAGACCTCCAACACAATTTTATCCTCTCCATCACCTAAAGGAAAATTCAACAAGCAACTCGCTCCAAGTCTCCAATGCCCAGTCCTGAATGGCATGCACATAGAGTAGGATTCCAAAAATGAGCACCTCCTTCTTCCAATCTTTCAATATAAGAGGCAACAAAAGCATCCTTACAAGAGATAAAAGAAATAAATCCAGAAACAAATCTTTCAAATCCCTCTCCCCATGCGACATGACATACCTTAGATAAGAGTTATTTGTGGAAGTTCTAGTGCATGCCCTAATCCACTACTGTCAGAATCAGGGGCAGAACTAGCATTTGGAGTTTGGGAGGGCAAAATTAAAAAATTTAGGGGTAAAATTCTAATTTTTTTTTTTTTAAATAAAAAATAAAAAATTTAAAGACTTTTTTTTTAAAAAAATTTGGGGACTACATGGCCCCTTGGGGGGGGCTGGGGAAAAATTAAAAAATTTAGGGGTAAAATTCTAATTTTTTAAAAAAATTGAAGACTTTTTTAAAAAATTTTGGGGACTACATTGCCCCTTGGTCAGAATAGCATTTCCTGCTGCATTATACCAGAATTGAACCCGCCTACCATTACCTACTATAGAACTCAATGAAACATGAAAAAAAAATCCCACCAACGTCTAATATTCTTCTGCAAGCTTATCTTATGAGATCCTCTAACCTACACAAAACTCCACCAACCCTAACAATTCCCCATACTTCACTCCAATAATACGTCTCTGCAACTTATCCTATTCCTCACCATTACACCATAGCCGCTTCTCCAATAAAATTTGACTAAAAAACTTAATTTCCTAACAACCAACTCACTACTACTAATAGGAGAGGACACCACATTTGAGTCTTCCAAATGAAATAAGAGTCCCTTCAATCCTCCCTGCTTCTGTTTTGATGTAACTTCTCAATTCTATTAGCAACATTGACAGGGATAGTAAATAAAGAAAGGAAATAAGCACACAAACTAGACAAGGTGACAATCAAAAGCCTAATCCTCCTACCCTTAGATAGATATAGTTTCTTCCAACCAGTCAATCTCTTTTCAACCTGTTCAATAATAGAATTCCACACATTTTGTGCCTTAAAAGATAATCCCAAGTAAGTCAAAGACAAAGGCTCAACCCTTACACCCTAATACACCAACCAATTCTGTAATTTCCATGACTTTCCATACCAGAACCAACTCACTCTTTCCCAAATTCACTTTCAAACCAAACACAAGTTATTTATGTATGACTATTTCCTTACATGCATAAGATGGTAAAACAATTATCAAATAAAAACTCTTATAGTTCCCTGACGAAAATGGTTAACACACTTACAATTATGTTATTTTCTTTCAAGGTAAAATGTGCAATTCTTTGGTTACTATTATTTTGTCCAAAAAGCTAGGAAGCATGAATACATCAAAGGTTAAAGTATCCATGTTTGGCATGTATGAAACAGGGATATGGTTCGAACATGGCCTGACGCATGCCTGATAATATATATATATTTGATAAGTCAGAGAATAAAAGATAATATATCCATGAATTAGAAAATTAAATCTTAAAATTTAATACTTTAGGAAATGGTGGGGATACAATTGTGACACGGTTGGGGCCAAAAATAAAATCTTCTAAATAACAAACAGGTTTCCAAATGATATTTTCAAATGTTTTCGGTCAAATACTTGAAGAGGGGATTTAAATGTTTTATTTTAAAAATTTGAAGCACCAAATAGCAAATTGATTGATGTTAATATAGGAATATTTATGAATATTGTATTTTTTGACAACTACTGTGAAAGCTAAACATGGATGATAGTTGTGTTCTATTCTAAATGCATGTTTCTTTCTATCTACTATTGCTTGAATATTAGTTTTGGATACTTTTTTAACTTTTTGGTGATTGATATTTATCTTTTAATTAGAAAGTCAATATAATATACACACGAAATTGTTGTTTCATTAATTGATTAATTAATCAACATGTCCAAACCGTATTGTACCCTAGTTTTTCAAGAGTTGTTGGGTTGCCATACCCTTATCACATCACATCTATATCTCTTGTCCATACCAGTACTTCTTAGGAGACGAATTTCGACTATCATTGATACAAGCTGTATTTGGCATGCCACACCATTCATAAACACTTCTACCCACGTAAGCTTACATTTACATGATACATTAGAAAGGACGGAATACCACAAAAGCATAACCCAATTTGTCCAGCACTGGTAACAGTGCTTATGATTCTTTGAAATTTCCATGACTAGGAGCATGTGAAACAAGAGATGTCTCAATGTAATGGTGGGCCACCTTCACATCCTAGAAGATTAAAATGAACATCTCAAAACTGGTAGTTAATTGAACTGCAGTTAAGCTCTCTAAGTGGTGCCCTTTGGCTTTTAGTTTCAGTTGCAACTTTCTCAAAAATGGCATTTTAGAACATTAATTTTCCACTTTTTTCTAAAATTAGTGGACTCCTAAATTGACAAATACTCCTCAAGATATCTCCTTCATTTATGCGGTTTTATATATCATAGTTTAAATAATAGACCGAGTTTTATGATGTTCTTATTTTATTTCCTTCCACTTCTAATCAGGTAACGATGAATCATGGGGTTCTTCATTCAGCACTCACAACTTACATATGCGATTAAATTGTTTTTCAACCTATAATCAAAGCGCTCTGACTTTAGTGAACACATACCCAAACCATGGTTGCACATGCACACATACTGTAAAATAAAAAAAGGGGGGCTGGTTTGGCCAAGCAGTCAACTGCTTGGCCAAACCAGCCCCCCTTTGACTAGAATGGGAAAACATTATATCATACCTTCGTCATGAGAAGAGAGAAATATCATCTTCAGAGTATTTTTGCCATTATATTATGCAAGTGATGAACTACTATATATTTGTTGTGCACGTGAACTAAACTGTGAATGATACAATCCTAAGGGTCTACTTAATTTGGTGAAATTCCCTGAAGAGATAAAAACCATATTATCTCATAACCTAGAAAGTAGAATTTTGTGTGAAGACAAGAAAATAATCTTTTGCTACACTCCATCAAGTTTCAGCGCCAAAGAGATTAAACTGTGAACCACCAAACCTCACCCTATATTGTTTTTCAAAATAGGTCCTTATAACGTCCTAATGACAAAGGTGCCTAACTCATATGCCAATGGGCCTCCTCAGGTTACCCAACGATCCTTAGAATTAGATCTTGAATACTTAAGACACCCAAATAGTTAAGCCACCTCGACCTTTAATAAAAGAAATATTCACTGGTAGCTGATCATTTTCCACCCGCACCCAGCTCAATAGCTCTATGGCCTCTCAAATGATCTTTTCTTCTCAATGGAAAAAATAAGGGACCCCTTGATTTTACCAGGCTAGCCTTCACTGAGGATGAAGCTGTTTCTATGTGTGAAGGTCCACAGGCAACCTACTAGTGATGTGGTACCATCCTCATGACCGCCTTTCTTACTCTATTATTCCCTCTTATATAAACACATAAATCCCAACCACTTGGGATAAAAGAAGAAAAAAGAAAGGTTGCTACTATGTCATAAAAGGATAAGAAAATACTTTTTGTTAATTCATTGACCATCTGGGAGATACTGAAGAAATCTACAAGGAAAAGAGATACTGAAGGAAAAAAAACTTGTGTGTTTGGTAAAGTTTTTGAAAAGGTGAAAATTGATAAGTATTTTCAGTGAGGACCACATTTGAAAAGTGCTGTTAATGGGATCTATAAAAGAAAATTGTTTGGTAAGCATGTGTTTTTGAAAAGTAAAAATATGAGAATGAGCTTTCAAAACATAAAAAGAAACAAAAGCCAAAAAAAAAAAGAAAAACTTAGGGTTGGCCATCTTGTCCTCTATTGGGGGTGGTCGCTCAACCACACCCCCACCCCTTCCTTCTCTTGTTGGTGGTGGCTGCGCAGCCCACCCCCCTCTCCTTTGTTGGGGGTGGCCGCGCAACCCATCCCACCCCCACAACCATCCACTCTGTTCTTACGATTAAACTTTACATGGTGTGTGTGAATTTGTGCTGACAAAATAGAAGGGGAATACCACCAAAAGAACTACCTCTTCCTCCCCTATCTGTCTCATTACACATAACAAGCATATGTAAGAACAACAACAACAAAAACTTTCCCCTTACAAAACTCCTGCAATAGTTCTCAATGCACTATATAGATAAATAAGAGCACCAAAAAATTTATATCAACAACAACTGAGCCAATCGGAATATAATAAGACAATGAAACAATCACCAGTACTTCAAGACAGAAGTGGAACCATAAACAAAAGTATAAATATTGTCCACAACAGGCAAATTACATTTTATACAAGCATAAGGCGAGAAGGTAGAGATTGACCTTTGAAAAGAATTTCTGTGCATGACTTCTGATCTGCACAGCAGTCTTTGTTCCTATATGTTCTGCGCATCACCAAGTAAAACACAAAAGGGAGAACAGCAACGAATCTCCAAGTAAGAGAAAAATACATAACAATAGAATTTTATGGCATTTCCTAACAGGAGATATTCAAGGTATTCAACTCAAAACATCTTCCCAATTATCCTAAGTTTGCACCATAGATTGCACACAATTCAATTTGCATATGACTATGTACAGAAATGAGCAAAGATAAAAATAAATAAGTTAAAGGGTACAAGGGAAGTAAAACCTTCGATCCGCTGCCAAGCTCGTCCATAAAGCTTCAAGGCTTCTAGAAACCTATTATGCTCCTCCTCTGTCCATCGCTCCCGTTGCTTCGTAATTGTATATGGTTTTCTTGTCTACCATTCACAGAAATTCATAATTCACACATTTAGCTTCTAACACATGACTTCAATTTCAACAAGCAGTCAAAATAACAAAAGTTAAACCAACCCCCATCCAGTTATCTACTACTATCACCTTAATAACCAGTTCTTCCCCAGAGGAGTATGTGTCCATTACCGGACCGGGGCAGCTAGCAGCTGCTTCAAAAATCCTCTCTAACAAGCAACGGAACAAACGAAAGCCTCCATTGGTTTCTTGCCACCTCAAATACTATAAATACTAAACCCGCCGTCGTCAATAACAAAATTTGATATGCTGATGCTACTGCAAAAGAAAAACAAAATCGACAACAATCGGTAGAGATCCGCCTCTGTATAGTATGCGCGCAGTTTAGCATTCCAATTCCGAACTACTTCACTTTGTACTATACTATAAAATAAATTAATATCTAAATAAAATCCTTTCAAAAATTTTAAGAATCCACCGGAACAGAGAGAGACGCTTCTGCGAAAGAACTACTAAAAGAAAATTCCTTATTCAGAATCCTCACCAAAACGAACCCGAAGACGCCAAAACCTTTAGAAATGTAAAAAAAGAAAAAGAAACAAACTTTGATCAGTATACTACTTCTTTATAATACGCGTACGCTACCGTTTCAGTAACGCTGTCCCTCTGTTTGCTTGCCGAGAAAACGTAAGAAAAAGCAAAAGAAAGTGGAGTTTCTAATGTCAGATTTTTCAATCCTCAACCCTGTCAAACATAACTATTCAACTCAGTTGAGGTGAGCTTTTCAAATCCAAAACAGCATAAAACGAAAAACTCAGTCTCCGTTTTCCACTTATTTTGCTGTAATTTCTCGGCAACCAAACAGATTGAAGAAAAGTTAAATCGACTTAGAAATTGGAAACAGTACCTTTCGAGAAAGCCATAGTGGAGAAGAACTCTGGAGGCAAGGACATGACTCGGATCACGCATAGGGAGTAAACTCACCGGGGACTAGCTAGAGGAGCCATAGTTTTCAGCAATGGTGGATCGGAATGTCTCAAACTTTGATCTGGCAAGCGGAAACAATCAAATTTCTCGGAGAGAGAGAGAGAGAGAGCGAAGAAAAGGTGAGCTCCACAAGGAAGAAGATGAAGAAGAAGAAGAGGCAGTGAGAGTTTCCCTGAGACCTAAAACACCAGAAACTTACAGGTAGAGGCTACGGAGCAATCTCAGCCACTATCTATTTTCTTCTTCTTCTTCTTTTTTTTTTTAAGAAAAACGGGAGGTTTTCGCTTTTATTTGAGGCTGCGAAGCGCCCGAAGGGTACACTGAGAGGACTGCTTCACGAAATGACGACAAGTGGCAAAGGTATAGTGGCTGATTCAGCTCACGCCCTCTCTTGCACTTTTTCCCATTTTCGTCTATTTCCTTTTTTTATTTTATTTTTTAAATTAATTTCGGCCAGACGTTGGTCTTCAATTCTCGTCCACAAACTCCTGGGCTGAGATTAAGTCCGTAAAAGCGCCTCCAGCTGTTCGCGTGGGGCCCTTTTCCCACGTGGCACCTAAAGGAATCGGGAAACCGGGTGAATGCTAAAGACACATGTAGACCTAACTTTTGCCTTATTTTTTAATTTAAAAAAAATAAAAAATGAAAAAAATGTCTGAAACAATAATTTTTATTTTTTTTAAAAAAAAAAATAAATAATATTTTTCTTCGTAATAATGCAAGTGTTTTTTTTTAAAAAATGACATTATTAGAATTTTTATTTTATTTTAAAAATACCAAAAAAAAAAATTAGGACATAAAAATATATATTATTGTTTTAGGCTTTTTTTTTTTTTTTTTTAAGATGTGATACAACCACAACATAGACTTAACAAATATTCAACTTTTTTTGTTTTTTTTTTTAAATGATATGTAGAAAAGAAATTAGGTCTTTATTGAGTTTACGTTTTGACTTTATCAATTTTTTTTTAAGTGTAATACAGCTACAACTTAAACTAAATTAAGACCTAATTTTTAGTTTAAGGTTTTCTCTTCTTCACTAGCACTAGCAAATTTTTTTTGATAAAAAAAAAATTAAAAGAAAAGTTAAGTCTTAGTTAGATTTAAGTTGTGATTTTATCAATTTTTTTTTTAATTAAAAAAAAGAAAGGCAAAAGTTTTATGGGGTTCCTATCATCCCTAGCGCACTTTGCTTGACCAACATGACTGTTGCCAAAACCGGCACGTGGCGGCGTTTGGTTCAGGAACTAGAAGCTGGTAGTGTTAGGTAGGGAACAACACGTGGCAGTCAGGCTATGGACGTTCTTCTTCTTGTACGGTAAAGTAAAGAGGCAACGCCGTCAGATCATATCAATAGGACACACTAAATATTTTTTAGGCCGTTCATTTAAAATCATGAAAAATTAAAAATAAATGAAGGAATTTTAAATTTTTCTGCCACCAGGTGATCCAACCATCTTCTGACTAGTTTGGCCATCGAGAGGATGGTCGGTTTAGAGTGAACGAACTAACTATTCATTTGGCAAAAAATAATGATTCCACTAGTCTCAATAATTAATTTGGGGCGGATAATTGCCCTTTTCTTCCCAAAGTAGTAATTTTTCCTTATATATATATAGATACACTATTATATTCTAGTCTCTTAATATTTGTTGGGATTTACTTAATTGGGCAATAATAAACCTGATCTTGAAAGTTTTCCGTGGCATCTCTTGAGTGTAATCCAAACAGGACCACCATGCTTTCTGACCCCAGAGAGATGATGAGTATGGACCGTGACTGGGACAAATTATTCTAGTGGACATCATCTCTCTTAGTCACAAAAAATAAAAAATAAAAACAAAAAACAAAAAATAAAAGAATGGGCCTCATAGAACCTAGCCCAAATCGATCGCTTGGGTTAAATTAGTGGGCCTTCCTGCCAACTCATAGGCCTTCATGGAATCCTTCAGGCCGCTAACAACAAAACCCACTGGGCGGCCAGTCTGCTAGCTAGAGCTTCAATAAAAAGCTGAACTTCTCCTTCTAGGTGGAATGGGGCTATAAAGCAACTTGGTCTCCTTGTGGGCGTCTCAAGGGAGCTGGAACTGGAAGAACCCATCAAAGCCAGGAAGGAAAATCTAGCTTAATCATTTTTGAGATGTAGGAGTTGGTAAAATAAAAAAACATATTCTGGCAGTGGCTCCCATATTGTGGGTATGCATTTTATTTTCTTGGATACTACAGAAAATCCAGCAGCATGTTGACTAAGCCAATTTTAGTTTTCAAGCTCAATCATTGCTTAGAGTTGATTAGTGTTTAATTATAGCTTGTGATTATAATTAGGGGGGCTGGAGAATACCTCGATTGTAAGGAAATTTGTGGTAAGAACTTGATGAAATTCAAAGTTTGGAAATGTGAAATGAAATCATAGATAGGATAAGAAACACTTACAAGGAAGGAAAAGGAGAAGTTGGAAAAAAAATGGATTTGTAGGCCCAGAATGTTTCTTTTGTTGTTGGAGTTTTAACCAAATTGGTTTTCTACTAAAATTTAGACAACTCTCTAGCCGCTTTTTCAATTCATATTCATAACGAATCTGAAGTTCTTTCACTTTGATTAAACCCCTGCAGTCGAATAATGCTACCATTTACTCTCACTTTTTTATATAATTTTTTCACATCTAGGTAGCTCTTAAATCGCCTTTGAGAGTCGCACGGTGTGAATAGAGAGCAAGAAAAAGACTTTAGTGCAAGACAGAGTCAAAAAGCTTCACTTTTTTGTCACGTCTTGTTGTGTCCCACGGTACTTACTAGCTATGTGAATAAGAGAAAGATTTCTCTTTTGTTAGTTTTCTTTTTTGATTCGGATGTATTGAAGTTTTAAGTTTGAAATCAACATGTAGAAAAGTTATAGTGATCGAAGACTTGGGTATATTAATGACTCCAAAAAAAGTCAAATAATATCCTGATCCTCTATACATTGGACAAAAGCTAATTAAGGAATGGCCGTATAAAGCAGTATAGATCATGCAACATATATATGTGCAATCCTATCTATACACATTGATTAATAGACACCTTGGTTCAAAATAATATAATAGACACCTTGATTCAAAATAAATAACCATTTAATTTTGACCACTCGATTTCAAATATCACACCTTTTATAACAAATTACATCCTTTAATCTAATAATGACAGTTAGATTGAACAATATTTTCTTTTCTCTTTCCCACGTTTGACTCATCTATTTCAAGACTAATTAACACCTTCCATAAAAGAAAGATTCCTCAAATTAAAATTATATATAAACGATTAATTAATTTTGAAAAAATTTCCAACACTTCATACTTTGAAAGGGTAGCCTGGGAAAATATGTATGTCATTGAAACAACTTACAGAAATTTGAATGTACAGCTTGAGAGGATTTTTTACACCAAAAAGGAGAAAAGTTTTAATTGAGTTCTGAGACGGGAAAATGATAATTAACACCTTCCATAAAAGAAAGATTCCTCAAATTAAAATTTGATATAAATGATTAATTAATTTCAACACTTCATACTTTGTCGTGTAGCCTGGGAAATATGTCTGTCATTGAAACAACTTACTGAAATTTGAATGTACAGCTTGGGCGGATTTTTTACACCAAAAAGGAGAAAAGTTTTAATTGAGTTCTTATACGGGAAAATGCTATCTATATAACTCTGGAGAAATGTTATATACTTCTTAATTAATATATAAATAATTTTGATGTGATTTTTTTTTTTTTTTTAACATGTCTACACAAGAGGAAAGAAATTCAAATTAATGACCTTTACTTCATGAGGAGTGATCTATGTACACCAATTGTGCTACCATCGGAATCAGATAAATTATTACAAATCAATAATGTAGAAGCAATAATATAGTCTAGTTAGCAGCTAGGGGAGGAGGGGAACTTTTGTAAATTGAGCGCCCCTCCCCCCTCCTTTCCCCAACTCTTCCTCCTCTCCCTTCCCCCACCCCCTTTATTTTGTTTACTTTTCTTTTGTTACAAGCTCAACCTCCATCGCGCAGATGTGCCGTTCACCATTTTTGTCATGTCTTTTTTGGGGTTGATGGGGCTCTTAGACGAATTGTTCAAAGCTTGATATACGTCCCTTCGTCAGACCCACCTCAACATGGCCCCTCCACCGCACGCATCGTGTAACGCCCCGATATTTAAACTAGCAAATATCGAAGTCATTACGCTGCAACTTTAGAGATATAATATTACAGCGGAATATGTATATAATTTTTTTCTTTTTCTATGGCCTATGAATAGTTTGCACAACACAATTGAGCTGACTGAAATACCTCAAGGTGATATATTATTTAATGAAAATAGAAATATGGNTGATTTCAACAACTCCGTGACGGATTGTGACTCGCATGTGCTTGTGCGTGGTTTTTTCGCGCTCTGACAAAAATTATTTGCCAACCTTCCTCCTGTGGAGCTTTTGCGGGCTTTTGTGCATTTTCTTTACTTTCCTTTTGTGGTCCTAGCCTTCTGGGTTAAGAATGTGAATAATTTCTTAACTTACAAGTCGATGAAAGCGAATGTTATTACCTATGTATTGGATTAGGTCTGTCTAGAACAGACGTGTTATTACAACTGAATATTAGTCATAATTTTTTCAGAGCTTTATGCTCTGCGATATAAGATCTTTTATGCTCGTGATCATTCTTTAATTAATGAGATTGAAATAATTTTCCTTTAAAAAAAACAAAAAAAAAAAACCACTTTAGTAGAAATAACATTTGACTTGTGATTTATTAAAAAAAAAAAAAAAAAACATTTGACATGTATTTTTTTATGAAAAATGTTAAGTGCTCTTCTAGTGTTCTCCTCCCAACTGTGATTTGACTTTTAAAATCAGCTTTGAATTTAAAATTATCATTATTGATTTTTAATTTATTAGTGATTTTAAAAGTCATATTACAATTGAAAAGACACCAAAAAAATACTAAAAGAGGAAAATAAATACAAAATCTTTGTGATGACTAACTACCAGGTCATTTATATTAAATATATATATCTATGAGATTTCTATATCTTTTTCAATAAAAAGATATAGAAATCTCATAGATATATATATTTAATATTGCTCATGGTTAATAGATACGTAATAAGTGCTGTCTCATCTCTTTCATAAAGCAAAATTAATTACTTTCCACAGGTGTAAATTACAAAATCTACGGCAATTGTTTTTAAATTTATTTCATAAGTACAGTAACTCCCCCACGCAACTACACTTGTATATATATACCATTAATTTGGGCCACAACAAAACCTGCAAGAAAATACATAGAAACCAAGCAGGAACTGTGCCGTCGGAATGGCTACCAGTAAACCACTGTTATCCGACCTTGTCGCCGGCGAGACCCAGATTCCCTCGAATTACATCCGACCGACATACGATCGTCCAAATCTTCACGAGGTTGCATCTTTTGATGGTGCCATTCCTCTCATCGATCTTCAAGACCTGAATGGTCCTAACCGCTCTGATATAATCCAGCAGATAGGCCTTGCCTGCCGAAACTATGGTTTCTTCCAGGTAATTATATATATATACTCAGTAGCTTTAATTTCTATAGATATACTGCATCATAATTTGTTTTTTTCTTTTTCTTTTACATAGGCAAAAAACCATGGAATTTCAGAAGCAGTGATCGACAACATGTTACGTGTATCAAGGGAGTTTTTCCATTTGCCGGAAAGTGAGAGGTTACGGAGTTACTCCGATGATCCGATGAAGACGACGAGGCTTTCTACTAGTTTCAACGTCAGAACTGAACAGGTGTCCAGCTGGAGGGATTACTTAAGACTCCATTGCCACCCTCTAGAGAAGTACATGAAGGAATGGCCTACCAACCCTCCATCATTTAGGTATTACAGAATTTAAGATTTCGTTTGTAAAATGTTTTGGTATGACTGATTCAAGGTCAAACCAAAAATATTTTCTGTTGATATATATATATTTTAATTTTCTTAAAATAGTTGTATTCTTTTAAAATCGTAAACTAGTTTAGAGTTTCAGTTTATCCTTATTGCAACCACTTTTTCGTGGTTCATTTTTTGTCACTGTCGGAAATTGCCGGTTAACGAAATAAACGTCGAAAAATGTTTTCAACTAAAAAATGATTTTACTGACGGAATATTTTAGGTTCAAACAAACATAGCCTTGTTGAGAATATCTAATTCATTTTGTTCTAAACAACCGCGTTTGTTTGTCAGAGAAGACGTTGGTGAGTATTGTAGAAATACAAGAGGTCTAGCACTAAGGCTGCTGGAAGCAATATCAGAAAGCTTAGGCCTGGAAAAGAATTACATAGATAAGGCTCTGGGAAAGCATGGGCAGCACATGGCCATCAATTACTATCCGCCATGTCCCCAACCAGACTTAACCTACGGATTACCTGGCCATGCCGATCCTAATGTCATCACCATCCTCCTCCAGGATGACGTGCCAGGATTGCAGGTCCTCAAAGATGGCAAGTGGGTCGCTGTCAATCCCATTCCCTATACCTTTATTGTCAATATCGGTGATCAAATACAGGTAAGAAAGTTACTATATATATATATATCATATGGATCGGTCAATGCATTGTTTTTCTCTTTGACTGTCAGTGTGTGCAAGATCACTGTCACCCATTGATGAGGTTTTCGATCTAGAACAAAGACCTGGCTCATCACAAGCTTTTTTCGAAACTAGTGAAGACAAAGTCATAAAACTAGAAGGGCATCCTCTTTTTATTATTGCAAGATGAAAAATGCTAGAGGCCCAATATTTTTGTCCAACAAATGTTTAATTTTTGTCTTCTTTTGTAATTTAAAAAAAAAATGAAAAAAATGTCTAAAGCAATAATATATATTTTTGATCTATCATTTTTTTGGTATTTGTTAAAAAATGAAAAATGTTATTTTTCTTCATAATAGTGACAATTTTTTTAGCTTCAGACATTTTTTATTTTTATTTTTTATGTTGTTTTTTTTTTAAATTACAAAATAAGGCAAAAGTTGGACATTTATTGGACAAAAAAGTTGGGTTTGTATCATGCCTCTTATAAGATTTATTATATTATATTTATTGGACAAAAAAGTTGAGTATGTATCATGCCTCTTACAAAATTTATTATATTACATATAGATTCACTGCACTTATGCCATGTAGACATGCATGCTTCTCTCCCTGGCCTCTCTATGCTGAACGTATTGCCATAGTAGCTAGCATGCTCTCTCTCTCTCTCCTTCCTTTGTTTGTCTATTTATTTTCAATAAATAATTAGTCCCATATGGGAGAGGGGAGAAGAGGATCTTATATACGTTTAAGTTTTGGGATGAGTAATAAATTAATATTGTATTAGATTAAGGATCATAAAGTTAAATCAAATCACCATTTATCCCAAGTTATAATCATCTCCATCTAATAGGGGAATTACTCATAATAGCTAAACTTGACTATTATAAGTTATTTTGTATACAGAATATATAGCTACTTTGACATTTCTTTTTATTGTAAATCGTAAACAGTAAAAGCATCCTAATAGAAATAGTCAAAATAGTTAATGAAAAGGTAAAATTTTTACTTTAGCAACTTATTTAATTTGTCTATATATACATGCTTCAACAGATCCTTTATTTTACTCTATATTTTTTTTAAAATATTATTTTGTAGGGGAGAGAGTGAAAAAAAGAGGAGAGTGTAAAAGAAAGAAAGAGAGAGAAAGAGATAAAATATAAAAATAATAAACAAAGTTTCTAGTGTGAACATATTGTTCATATTATAAAGTAAAAATTATATAATAGCTATTCTAAAGATTAATGTCAAATTTGACTATTAAAAAGGAAAAAACATGTTCTTCCCTATTCACCATTTAAATTACAAAAGTTTATTATTATTATTATTCCGCTCTCTCCCTCCTTTCTTTTAAGCTCTCTCACACTAAAGACTATTAAAAAACAAAAAATAGAGTACAATAGAGAATTTGTTGAAGTGTATATAAAAAGATTAGCTAGCAGTTAAAGTAAAAATGTATGTGTGTACTTCTTCAATAACTAATTTGGCTACATCTTCCCGAGATGTAGGAGAAGTGTTTAAATATATTAAAATATCATTTATTTCAAAACCTTATACCAATCAAATGTAGAAATTCTTATAGATAGATCCAAGGTTGTGATAAACTAATAATATGTGAAAGTCCTTAATTTTTCAAATGATCACCTCACCCTGATATGAATTTCTGATGTGGGTATCAATACAACCACTGAATGACGTAAGCTTTGACATTTGTTGGTGCCATTTTCAACGATCAAGATTTGACCGCCGTTGATTCGAATGGCTGTCAATTACTTTCGTTTTCTTTCTATTTTTCCAACCTAGTGTGCCGTGTGCGGCAGCTATAATTGAAACTATACCCTTATTCTTTTACATCTCTGGAAACTAAAAATTATGCCTTGTTTGTTTGCGTATTTTGACCCTTTTTTTTTTTTTTGAAAAAAATATTCTGATGTGAGATAAAAGTGAAAATTATTTTGTATTTTCAAAGGTATTTTGCGTTTAAAATATTTGTTAATATTTTTAAGAAGAGAAAAAACAAAAATTTGACAAATGAAACCATTTATTTTTCCTTGGTATACCTAGCTATTGTTCATTTGTTGGCATTTTCCCAAAAAAAAGTAAAAAGTGTCATGACGCTTATTTGTGTTAAAAATATTTGATATTATTTTAAGTTACTGGTTGCCCCTTTTCCACCTTTTTACTTAGAAAAAAAAATTAGTTTATTTTTTATTTTTAATGTATTTTAGGGTTACTCACTACGGAAGAGTTTCTTCTATATATTTAACAATGTGGAAAAGGCTTTTATATAATAATGAGTATAAAAAAGTTTTTAGACAAAGGCAACCAAACGGGGATAAGAATCTCCATTAATTTTCTCTCTAAATTGTTAGTAACTTAGATAATATATGTGAAAATGTTCAAATGGGACCAATCTGTTTAAATAGGCGACCGAACAATCTAAAACTTATTTTAATTAACAGATAAATCTTATATGAATTCTTTCACAAGCAATTTGAACAACAAATCATGTATATATATTATAAGGAAAATGCTAGGGGTTCTCCCCATAGGTTCTCCTGGTGTTCTCCCAGTCTTACATAAAACATGATTTAAGAAAAAATAAAATTGTAGTGGCCGCCACACCGGTTTTTTTAGGCATTAGCATCAAATTTGAGGCATTAGCACCAAATTTGTGAGGCATTAGCACCAAATTTAGGATGATCAAATCCATTTTGAGTGATATCATCCCTAAAGGGTTAACCTTTCACCTTTAGATTTTAGTTTTGAATCCAAAAACAAGTTTTAAAGCATTAGAACCTAACTATTAACTCATAAAAATTAATCGGTTGTCAAAAAAACGGTACTATAATTTTATTTTTTCTTAAATCATGTTCTATGTAAGACTAGGAGAACGCCAGGAGAACACTATGAGGAGAACCCCTAGCAAACCTCATATTATAAATACACGTATGAATGCAGGTACTGAGCAATGATCGGTACAAGAGCGTGCTCCATCGGGCGGTGGTGAACTGTGAGAAGGAGAGGATCTCTATCCCGACGTTCTATTGCCCATCTCCTGATGCCGTGATAGGACCAGCCCCACAGCTGATTGACGCTGATCATCAACCTGCCCTCTACACAAGCTTTGCATATGCTGAATACTACCAAAAGTTCTGGAACCGGGGCCTCAATGCTCAAACCTGCTTGGACATGTTTAAAACCACCCTTCATTCTTGATCATCATGCCACGCTAGCTATAGCTACTGCATGCATGCATGTGCTTTTTAATTAACAGTTCAAATAAAAATACAAAAAAACTTATCAGCTGTGTACTACTTGTGTCTATTTATATATATCATATTTCATTAATTATATATTGCTATATATTATTGTCGTTGGTTATATATGGTGCTAATTAAATTTCCTTTTATTGCTATATATATATATTGTCTTAATTCCTTGTGAATGGGTACTTCATGATCAGAATTGGGAAAAATTAGCAGTTTAGGTGTGTTGGAGCATTTTAATACTATAATTTAATAAGAACAACAATTTGGATAACTGAAATTTCTTTTTTTTTTTTTTAAACAAAAAAAGAAAAGAAAAGAAAAGAAAAGAAAAACTATATATGTAAGCTTATGGGTTACGACGATTTACAAAAATCTCCAAGAAAAATCATTTCCAAATCTGTTTACTGGCTAAGGTGTGGACATTATTAATCATAGAATTCGGACAGTTTTAAAGAGAGCTGCTGAGCATACGTATGTCCTGTCTCAAACAGTCTAGAATGTAAAACTTATCTACTTAATTAAAGCAAACGGAATCTGCAACACTATTTCTTAAATTGCCTAAATTTTTATGTTATTCCCCCAAAAAAAAAAAACATATATATTTGTGTGTAGGCCTCTTTAATTTGTTCATCGTGTCCCTCCTGGTGGTCTTGCATCACTTAGTCTATAGGTTATTTAATTTGAAAAGTACCTTACTACTATATATTTTCTTCTCTACTAAACATATATAATTAAGCATCTTGTTGTTTATGTCATGCTCGGGATATGATGTTTTTTTCATGAATGAATGAAGAAGAAAATTATTACTTTCTTTTTTTCTTTTTTCTTTTTTCTTTCTTTTTTTAAAAAAAAAAACATAATTAAGCACATTTTTTTTTATAAGCAAATAAGAAAAGGGTTACAGGGAATGATCTTTTCCACTTCTGATCTAAATGGAAGAAGAAGTGAGACATCCTATAAACGAAAAATGGGTAAGCTCCCCAACAATAAACCCAAAACAAGAGGGAAGTGCGCCCCAACAACAGAGCCCGAAAGATAAAATGCGGTGCAAATATAAGAACAAATTCTGGATCCGGTCCAAAAGGACCGAACAGTAGGTAATGGTAATCACCAATAATTCAAAAAGAATAATAAGCAAGCCAGACCTATTCGAGGACCGCACAAGGCGGTGTAAATTGCAAAGAAACTCCGTGAAGAGTCCAATGCGAGTAAAACAACTACTACTGTGAAATGATAGTTGCAAGGTAGGCACTGCAAAGAACCAAAGGGGAGCTGAAGTCTCCACTACAAAGATAAGCCTGAACATCAGATGGAGACTATAACCCAAACAAAACAATAGGAAAATAAAATCAACAAAAAACAACAGAAAAATAAATGAAAATACAAAAACATAAATACAAGCGGAAATAAAACAAAAGACCAAACAACCAACCGTGACCGTGACGAAGGTGGAGGAACGGCCGGAAGGTTGGACAGTCCAAGGGAGGAGGTTGTTGCCCGGAGTGTGGGGGACACGCGCCGGCGCGTGAGATCCACACTCAGGTGTGTGGAGCTCACATCCCGACGCATGCAGAGCAGGTGGCGGACCGTGAGGTGTCGTTGGAGAGCTGAGAGGTCGATGGTGACGGTGGAGTGGTGCGTGTAGGCTCGGGGTCGACCTGAGGTAAGTAGATTGGAGATTTTTCAAAACCCATCTAAGAACCAAGGTAGATCCCGGGCTGCTTCATGGAGGACGATGAGCGGCAAACAGCCAAAAGGGGAAGGAGGCTAGCAACCCAGAGCAGCAGCACAGTTGGTGGAGGAGGATGAAGCAAAAAAATGACAAGTAACAAAAAAACAACAAGAAGAAGAAATAAAAAACCAAAGACGGAGAAGATGGGATGTAAAGTAGGGATCTAAATCCTTTGGTGAAAGTATATTTTTTGATGATGGGATTCTTTTGATTAAATAAATCTCACTTTTTTGTTCTCGATTTAAACCCTTTTGCATGCCATTCACGTGGTCGAAGAGGACAATCTAATTAACCTTTAAATTACTGGCATACTACTGCAGGTAGAGTGTTTGAAAACCAAAACCAGGATTTTTGTTTTGTTTTGTTTTTATATACATTGAGGACAAATATCTATTTTTTTAGTCCCTAAAAACTATATATAAAATTCTAATTTAACCCCTAAAACTTAATAAATTTTTTGTCAAATTATATTTTAATAGATCACAATTAGACCCGGCCATTTGTAAAACAAATGTATGGACATTTTGTTGACAACCAAATAAATGGTTTATCCTTTTTATATTAACAAATTATAAAGCAATTACCAAACATTTCAAATTGTTAAATAATTAATTCAGGGTTTGAGGTAAGCAATGACGTCTTAACTTTGGGGGTCCCCCAAAAGAGGATGTACTAAAATCTAAGTTGAAGTATTGTTAGAATCCCCCTGGTCCTACTTTACAGCATATAAAACCATGTGCCAATTAACAGCCAACCAAAAAGAAAAGTTGGATTTACTATTTAATTGTGTGTGTAAGAATATATAAAAGAGGGACTAGAATAAAAAATTAAGAATTAAGAGAGATTGAATAGAATGGAATGTATAGTGTTACTATTTTTTTTAAAAGGGATTAGATTTTTGACATTAAGAAATGAATGAAAAAAAATAACCGGCCACATAATTTGACTACCATATTATGTTAGAATTTATGATTAATTGTGTGACGATGTGATTTGCGGACTTGAACACATATTCAAGATTGAAGCCCAACACCAAATTCTTGTCGCCAGAGAATCGTTATAGGAGGAGGGAAGAAAACATAACTCTTCAGTTTTTTTGAATAATATAGTGGTGATTCTCGTGATGCTCCGACTTTGCATGAATCCTTGTTTGTCTTCTATCTAGGTTTGCAGGGTGAAGTTTTATTATTTTTATTTTTATTTTTTTGGGTTTTGATTCCCCTTAATCATTTTTTAATGTTTTGTTTATACAAAGTTTCTTAAGAGTAGCGATCTAATTAGATCTTTGGTCCATCTTTCATTTTCTTTTTGAGTCTTTTCTAGGAGCAAACCGCTGTCCAATGGTAGAGGAATTATGAGACGTATAAAATAATGGTCATTAATGGTAAAGGCAGCAAAGAGGATTGCGTTTGAGAATGTGCTTGTCACATAAATAAAGCAAGAAAATTAATGTTTAGTTGAGAAAATTATAATGGACTGGACAGTAGCTAGGAATGTGATTCATTTTTTTTTTTTTTTTTTTTGTTTATATGTCCGCACAAGATGGGGGATGGGGACTCGAACTAGTGACCTCCGCTTCATTAGGCGTGGTCACAGCCGATTAAGCTACCTCTTGAGGACATGTGATGCGTTTCTAGATTTGCTGCAATATGCTGCAAATCTAGAAACTGATTGGGACAATGATACTCAAAGAGTTAAACAAAGTGTGTATATATATATATCATATTTGAATGGAAGAAATTTATCATTGTATCTATGATATTGTTTGGTTAAAAAAAAAAAAAAATCTCGTTGTCTCTATTTTTATGAAATGAATAAAAAACAAGAAACATTGTTATAAAAAATAAAAAATTATACTATGGTCAAAACTTACATTCAAGTTAATAAGATCTAACTATGGCCGTGAAGTACCAGCTGGCCTTTTTTATTTCAATATTTTTATCAACCTATAAGGCATAAAATTGCAAATAAAGGCAATCATTCATGAAAGACAGAGTTAAAATAAATAAATAATAATAATAAAAATATTACGTAACCTAACATCATCAAAATTCCAACAAAATTAAAACATGCACGACATCAACATCATCAATGTTATGTTCCCAACAGAAATATTAGAAACATGCAGAAAAGGATGGTAACTCAAATATATATCCTAAACAAGCATGAACAGTAGCTACCCAATAAAAGATCACAGCTTTGCTAAATGTAACATATATTAATAATAATACACCCTAGTCATGACTCATAATTCTCCCAAATCAATGACATTGAAGAATCATCAAGTAAACCAAAATGTCGTCCTCAAGAGGCAGTTCAATCGGCTAAGACCACGCCTAATGAAGTAGAGGTCACTAGCTCGAATTCTCCTCCCCCTCTTGTGCGGACATGTAAAAATAATAATAATAATAATACACCCTAGTCATGACTCATAATTCTCCCAAATCAATAACATTGAAGAATCAAGTAAACCAAAACGTCGTCTTCAAGAGGCAGTTCAATCGGATAGGACCACGCCTAATGAAGTAGAAATCACTAACTCGAATCTCACTCCCCCTCTTGTGGGACATGTAAAGAAGAAAAAAAAAAAGAGTAAACCAAAACGTCCAGCAACATGCACTCTCACGTACAAACAACTCCAAAAAACATGTAAAGTTTGGAACATGATTGTTTTCTACCGTGCTTAATTTGCAAAGATCATTCTCCATGTCTTTAGTAAGCCTTACGAAGCATTTAGCCCCATTCTTCAATTAGCTACAAGGACCATTAATTTACACACCAAAAGCCAAAATCAACAGGGATTCGGGGGCAGGGGAAAACCCAAACAAGCGTGAGGTTTTCCAATTTCTACTTCAATTCAGAAATACAGAGAAAAGAGAGAACCAGAGAGTGAGAAAATTCAGCCTTCCAACACATAAAGACGTTGTCATTGGTCGAAGTCTGTAGCACGTGTATTTCCATTAGCAATTAAAAAAACCATAATGAATTGCACGTTTTTCGCACCATATTCGGTGACCACTTTAATCATTCAATGCCTATAAATCTACTCATTGATTAAACTCGCTTCAAGTTTCTACAATGGCCTCTCTAATGAAATCGGCCTCAAAAACTCTTGACGGGGATATTGATCATCAACAAGATGAGAACACTTTCCCCTATGCAATTCAGGTGGCGACCTCCCTTGTGCTGCCCATGGCCATGCAATCGGCCGTCGAGCTTGGCGTTTTTGAAATCCTAGCAAAAGCGGGTCCTGGAGCCAAGCTCTCCCCCTCGCAGATTGTACAACAGATGCCCACCAAGAACCCGGAGGCAGCCATGATGCTGGACCGCATTCTGAGGATGCTGGCCACCCACTCTCTGCTGTGTTGCTCTGTGGTTGCTGATGACTCTGGATCTTTCAAGAGGCTCTATAGTCTTTCTGATATGTCTAAACACTTTGTCAGCAACGAAGATGGTGTCTCTTTGGGACCTTTCATGGCCTTGCTTCAAGATAAGGTCTTCATAGATAGCTGGTCTGTTTTCTATTTCCCTCACCTCCTCAATTATTTCTTCATTATTATAACTTCATTCTTCTCTTTTCTTTTCTTTGTTTAAATTATCCTCCTTGATAATTGCTTTTGTTAAGAATATAATATAATATTTAACGGCTTTAAAATGGGTGGAGCAAAGTGATCCAATCCACTAGGCTATATATCCTTCTTTTTTTTCTTCTAATTTTCCACTAGGCTATCCTTAATAGTGAGTGGTATATACCAGGTCCCTCGAAAAAGTTTATAGACCGATCGGCCTAGCTAAGAGCATTTTTTTTTTCATGGATTAAACTAGGGTACGTGTCAAATTCGTGTTTATGCATCTAATTAATTATATAAATAATTAAGTTCATGAAAAATATGCTTAGATTAAAATAACAATACTAAGACTGTAGTCTGTATAGTGTTCAAATGAATCAAATATGGCATCTAAACCGAATTCATTGATAGGTCCCAGCTGAAAGATGCAGTTCTTGAGGGAGGAATTCCATTCAACAGGGTTCATGGCACGCATGCTTTCGAGTATCCCGGATTGGACCCTAGGTTCAACCAGGTTTTTAATACAGCCATGTTCAACCACACTACCATTGTTATTAAGAACATCCTTGACTCCTACAAAGGCTTCGAGCAACTCAAGCAATTGGTTGATGTTGGTGGCGGTCTAGGAGTCACTCTCAACTTGATCACTTCCAGATACCCCCATATCAAGGCCATTAATTTCGACTTGCCCCATGTTATTCAACATGCCCCACACTATCCTGGTATGCTATTCTTTTATATATAATGTTCTTCATAAGCTAAATATATGTGGATAGAGAGAGGTGTTAATTAATTGGTGTTGCAGGTGTGGAACATGTCGGCGGAGACATGTTCGAAAGCGTTCCTAAGGGGGACGCCATTTTTATGAAGGTGGGTTTGATTGATTTGTGTACTTTTTGTGTATGAGTTGAAGAGAAATGGTGTTAAAATTTGGATATATATATATACATTTTGTAGTGGATACTCCATGATTGGAGTGACGAACAGTGCTTGAAGCTGCTGAAGAACTGCTACGAGGCAACTCCAAATGATGGAAAGGTGATTGTTGTGGATGCAGTTCTTCCGATTGTGCCTGAGATTAGCACTTGTGTGAAGAGCAACTGTCAAATGGATGTGCTTATGATGACTCAAAACCCTGGAGGGAAGGAAAGGACGGAACCAGAGTTCATGGCCTTGGCAACCAAAGCAGGATTTAGTGGCATCAGATATGAATCTTTTGTCTGTAATTTTTGGGTTATGGAGTTCTTCAAGTAGATAATTGCTTGCTTATTGTAATATTTGGAAATGTATCGTTTCTTGTCCGAACCCTTTAAATTAAAATGCTTATGAAAAGTTGAAATAAGAATTGCGAGTTCAAGTTAGCTGCTGTTGATATATATATAGCTTGTAGTTATAGTATAATGTAGGCATGACACGAATTTCCGGTGTAGAAATAAGCTTATGAGATTAAAAAATGTTGCAATGATGGGCGAACATAACAATTGTCATATTAGAAACTAGGGTTGTTCAGGCATGGCGGTTATAACTGTCTCGCCAACCGCTAACCTTTTATAACCGCTAACCACTTTGTAAAGCGGTTATTAAAAACCACTAACCGCCTAGGGTGGTTGCGGTTAGCGGTTTTAAGGGTATGTCGGTATGAAAAAGCGGTTATAACCGCTAACCGCCTTTATTTATATATAATTATATAAAAATATATATTAACTATTTATATTAATTAAATATTAAAAAAATCCAAAATGGCGTCGTTTTGGTTGGAGAAGACTCCCAAAGCCGCAACCCCTCATTCAGACATTCACACAAGCCATTTAATGGATTTGGGCATTATGACTATGTATGTAAAATAGGCCCAAAAAATAGCATGTTTTTCGGCCAGTAGAGCAAAATAAGCCCAAAAAATATGGCAAAATAAGCCCAAAATATATGAAAAATGAAGGCCCAAAATATATATATAAAAAAAAAAGCCCAAAAGCCCATTTTTAAAAAATCGGTTATAACCGCTTGTTAGCGGTTTGAATAACCGCTAACCGCCTAGGCGGAGGTAGTTGTGGTTATTAAAAATTCGATAATCACCTAAAGTAGAGGCGGTTATGGTTATTGCAAATAACCGCCGGTTATAACAGCTTGAACACCCTTATTAGAAACTAAACACTTAAATATTAAAGGGAGAATTCATGTAGCATTTCTCGGCATAAAAGCCCAGCCTAAATGATGCGCCCATTTAGGCCGTACGTATGATGTTCAGTGAGGATTAATGTGTTTATTGGATATAATGTAGCAAAGTTACTTAACAGAAATTGATTTAAGAGAGTAATCTGTTATTTTGACTTACCCTAAAAATATATAAATTATTTTTTATACAACATGAAATGATTTATAATTTAGGCCAACTACAAGACTTATAAATTATTTTTTATACTATAGGATGTGATTTGTAATTTAAGTCGATCATTAAGACAAATTTTGCAAATAAAGGAATATTTATTATTATTATTATTTTGTAAGTAAGAAAGGCAAGTGAAAAAAAAATGGGCAGCGTAGATAGCGGAGAAAAGTTGTTAATCATGTTTAAGAAATTGATCTTTGACGTCCCTTGGACTTCCATAAGACCCTTATATAAGGTCCATTTCAACCCGAGCAAAAGGCCAAAACCCCATGGCCAAAAACAGACGCCTCAAGGCAAAGCAAAAGCAAAAGGGAAGGCAAGAGCAAGTGCAAGTGCGGGTCAGTGCATCGTCTTCTTCAGCTGATCCCCAAGAATCAATGGAGACCGAAACGCACAAACAACGCGAACAAAAAGAAGAAGAAAATCTAGTCTTCTCCCATGCGATGGAACTGGCGTGCGGGTCAGCGCTGCCCATGGCCATGCACGCAGCCATCGAGCTCGGCGTTTTCGACATCTTGGCCAATGCGGGCCCTGGTGCCACACTCTCCGCTGCGCAGATCGCGGCCCAGATGCCCACCAAGAACCCCGACGCACCCGCCATGCTGGAACGCATCTGCGGCCTACTTGTTTACCACTGCGTGCTTGGTTGCCCTGTGAGTGATAACGATGACAGTGATGGTCATCCTTTCCATAGGTCCTACTGTTTGCTTCCAGTGTCCAAACACTTCGTGCGCAATCAAGATGGGGTTTCCTTGGCGCCCTTGATGGCCTTGATTCATGACAAGGTTTACTTGGATAGTTGGTTAGTCTTCTTATTTTATTCCTCTTTCTTTTCTTTTTAATGATTCCTTATACTTATTTTAGTCGGAACAATTTTTTCGCAATCTGTGTGGGATGCATTCTGTTTCGTTCCTTTATATTGTAATGGAAAATTCGAGGAAGTGTCCAAGAAAAATTACTTGAATCCACAATACATTTGCTTCTATTAAGGGAACACCCACGAACGAAATCATCTTCAGAGGACTTTGTCAGGAAACCAAACATTTCTTAATTTTCCTTGATTTCTGTTTGGATGCGTTTGAGAAATAGAATTTTAAGTCAAAAAAGTTTTTGGGCAAAATTTTCATTTCTAAGCTTTTGTTAAAATTATTTTTTAGCCATTTTTATGCATTTTGGACCTTTAAAAGCATTTTAATTTTTTTTACTAGACGAGTGCTTTTGGGCTTTTTGAGTGTTAAAAGCACATTTAAACTTCTCAAATGCACACCCAAACATGTCCTAATATTATTACGATATTATTCTCATTATTAGCATCATAATCTAATTTAATTTTTCACTAGTAGCATTTCCATTGTAAGTTGTAATCTCTTCTATATAAGCATGTAGTTGCGGTATGGCCAATTAGAAAGAGAAATACAAAGATTCCTAAGTCATTTGGAGGTTGATCCCTTTGAAGTGATCATTTGAAAGTCCAATCCCCACGAAGTGATTAATTTATGGCTTATTTTCCTTTATTTTCTGGTTATTAAGCTATCAAACTTCGTTTTGAGAAAGCTTGTTGACTAGTTAAGATATTTTCTTTTGCCTCAAATCCCTGCTTAAATTATTGAATACAATATGTTTGGCATATTGTGCAAGTTATGCAAATGTGTTAAAGAATTTTGGAATTTCCCAAGGGCGATTTTATGAAGTCATGCTAGTATTATCAATCTAGTGAAGGAATGCTCGTCAAATGTCCTACTATAGTGGTCCAACACCTACCTCAAAGGCATAACTGGATTCTCCATGCTAGTCCCATGTCAGAAATTGTTCCTAGAATTTATTAAATTTTGTGATGGCAGCCAACTTCATTGTTAAATTGAATACTAGGTCTCAATTGAAGGATGCAGTTCTTGAAGGCGGAGTTCCGTTTAACAGGGTTCATGGAATGCAAGGCTATGAATATGCTAGCAGGAACCCTAGGTTCAGTCAAGTTTTCAACACAGCTATGTTTAACCACACTACCTTACTTGTTAAGAAGATGCTTGAGTCCTATGATGGTTTTAAGAACTTCAAGCAGATCGTTGATGTTGGTGGTGGAATCGGAGTGGCCCTTAGCTTAATCATTTCAAAATACCCCCATATTAAGGGCATTAATTTCGACATGCCTCATGTTATACAACATGCCCCGCCCTATGCTGGTATGTTGTCTGTTCATCGAGTACATTTTTTAAAAATAATATTGTTTAAGATATTGTGTTGTTTCTCCCAATGGTAATTTCTGAATTCGTTAAATTTCCTTATCAGAATTTGGGATTCGTTGGAGATGCAATGAATCCAATGTTTTCCCACTTCAGTTGTTTTAACTGCAGTTCCCCACATCTCTGTTGTTCTGATGTCTCCAACCTTCATATTCTCAATGCCCATGTATGATGCCAAAAAAAAAAAAACTGTTTCTAAATTAAAGTAGGTGATCTCTGCAACCTTCATTTCCATTTGCCTTGTCAGGCTACCAACAAACAATGTTTTTATGTTAAAGTAGATATGAGAGAGTGAGAGGGAGGGAGAGATGCCACAAAAAAACTTCTAAGTTTAAAGTAGATGGTCTCTGTAGCCTTTATATTATCAATTCTCATGTACCATGTCATGCTACAAAAAAATAAAATGTTTCTAAGTTATTAGAGAGATGGCTAAAATCTTGTGGAGACTGGAGACTGATTGGCTAGATCCAGTTAACTAAATTTCACAATACATGAATTGCTAATGAATGGTTGTACTTTTGGGAGTCCAGACAGCTGTTCACGATTATTTGACAGAGTCTCTAGATTAAAGGGGGTGTTAATTTATCTTGCAGGTGTAAAACATGTGGCTGGAGATATGTTTGAAAGTGTTCCAAAAGGAGATGCCATAATTTTGAAGGTGAATTTTGTATCTTTCTGCCATTGTTCCTTACTCTTATTGTTGACATAAGGCTCATTTTTCTCTTTCGCTTAGAAACATTTAGCAAATAAATTTGTAGCATGCAAAATGATTGTTTGACTACCCATCTGATTGATGTTGTAATGGCATTACTGGAACTAGGCAACGACGATGTCCCCTTTTAGGATACAGGGATCAGGTGCTACACATTTTATGAATATTCTTTAAGCACTATCAACAATTTCTATAGACTTTGTTCAAATTACACTTTTCAATATTGGTGATTGGCCTCATAATTTGAGAAAATTGTTTCAATTTGTCTCTCACCATCCAAAATACTAGATCTTAAATACTGAAAATGAAAAAATAATTGAAATCCCCTTTAACAAATTGGAAGGCATAGTTATAAAATTGGCGTTTGTATCTCTTCTTGGTTTACCGGAATACTTTGGCAAAATGATTGTAAGTAGGGGTTACCATGCAATTGGCAGGGGAACCAAAATGTCTCCCAAATACAATGTCTCCAGGATGTTGTCTCATATCCTCGAGCTTGAAGAATGACTAATAACTTTTAATATGTAACGTTACTTTTTTTTGTCACACTTTTGAAGTTCAGAAAGATACGGATGAGATATAGGACACTTGATTAATTTTTCCTAGCAGTATAATCTTTTTATTATTTTTCTACATAACATGATGTTTAGATTAAAAAAAAAAAAAGAACTCTGCCTGTTTATCTCTAGGGTTGAATTCGTGGGGCTTGTTGTTTTGACATGATGGTATTTGGTTTGCTAGAATGGGGGAATGTGCAATAAAAGGGTATTATTCATCTTTCTCATTTTTGTAACATTCAAGCCTAATTTAGAGGGTGCGCAAATTGAAAGTTTGGTGGGAACGTTGCCATAAAGATGATACTCTAGGTGGTAAAGTATAATTTGCCTTTGATGTTTTCAACATCCTTTTAATGCTTCTCAGCATTATATGCTTTGTCAATAACACTCCGTGCTTAAGAAAGGTGATAATTAATCTATTTTTCAGAATCAATTACTAAACATGAGATTATTTATCTTTGATAGTGGATACTCAATGATTGGGGCGACGATGACTGCGTGAAGATATTGAAGAACTGCTACAATGCTCTTCCATACGATGGAACGGTACTTGCTATGGTGCAAGTTCTTCCAATTTTTCCAGAGATTAGCACTTACGCAAAGGTTAAATCCCTACTTGATATGCTTATGATGACTCAAAAACTGGGAGGGAGGGAGCGGCAGCAACATGAATTATTTCAAGTGGTATATGCAGCTGGATTTGAGAGCATTGGTTTCAGATGTGATGTCTATAATACCTGGATTATGGAGTTGAATAAGAATGATATCATATGATGACATCCATATAGTAGTAAGGTGATGTAGGGAATATACCTTTTGTAGAAGCTTACACACTCTAGTAGCTCTTTTGCCTAATTACTGAGATAACGCAACCAATGCAGCTTCTGATGGCATTGCAATATCAGTATGCAGTTTCTGAAGGATTCCTCTAGTTTTTCAAATGAAATTTGTGTTTACGCCTGAATATTTCTATGAAATTAAAGTTTGTTCTTTCTAGGGATAATATCATAATGACATAGAAGTAGTGATTTGTAGGGGTAGATTGTCATTTAAAAAAAAAAAAAAAAAACGTATTTAGTCAACATGCATGCAGCAGAATATGGTCATGCCTCATGTATGTGTTTTTAATTAAGATATATATATTGACATGTATGCACGAAAAAAGAGAAATGAGGAGAGAAATTCGAATTATTGACTATCGCTTCATGAGGCGTGGCTCTCATTCGATTGACCTCCACTTTAAATAGTATTGTTATGTTTTTCAACAAGTTAAATTATTTCGTGAAAAAAAAAAAAAAAAAAAAAAAAAAAAAGGGTTTACAAATTATTGTGTACTTTGATAGTTAGATAATGAGATGATAAAAGAAGTTTGGTTGGGGGTGGGGATAATATCAGTATGCAGTTCGAAAAAGTTATTAAAATAGTAACTTATCATATATCATATATATATATATATATAAGCCGAATCACTCTCAAAAGTGCTTTAATATTGTGACATGTGGCGTGAACCAAATTTTTTTGAGAATAAACCAGTTTTTTAAGGTATAATTTTTGAACTGGTTTTTCAATAGTAAACCGGTCATTAAATTAGCTTCATTAAAGGCATTTAAGTATTATTAATGTCAAAATCAAATAAGAAAACAAATCATACAAATCAAATTATTATCTATTAATACTTTTAGTCACTTTAATATTTTAAATTCAAATTTAGAAAAGGTTAGAGAATAGGAATTCTTTTCCTACATATACTTTGTGTATGTAATAAAAGATAATTTATCAAATAAGATTTTTTTTTTTCTTTCTAAATAAGGAAAAAATACAAAATTAGTCCATGTGGTTTACTTGATTTACAATTTACTCCATGTGGTATGCAAAAAAAACAATTTAGTCCCTACAGTTAAATTTCATCCATTAACTTAACGGATTCCGTTAGCGTGCCATGTCACATCGAATTAAATTATAACACGTGTCATTTTTATTTATGACTTTTAAAAATCACACTTGAATTTTTCACATCATATTATTATGCCAACTAATATTCCCACCTCAGCTTTTTTTTCTTTTCTTTTTTACGTTAAACACATTAGGTAAAATATTTTTAAAAACCCTAATTCTACCAAATTATTGATCTGAAAACCTAATTCAAAAGAAAACAAATTATTCTTCTTCTTCCCTCCTCTTCTTCTTCGTCTCTTTTTCTGTCTGTCTTCTTCTTCTTCTTCTCCTTCTCTTTTTCTCCCTTTTTTTTCTTCTTCTCCTTCTCCTTCTCTTCTTCTTCTTCAACATTGTACACAATGACACAAAAGTATATATAGTTGACATCGGAAAACCAACAAAAACTTCAAATTGCTGTTTTGATTTATTCAATTCGTTTGTCTTTTCTTTTTTTGACGGAATTAGTGAATTCTTTTCAATGGAGTTTGGGTTAGAAAAAATCTTATTTTGAGATTTAATTGTTGTAAATAAAAATTGTTTTCATTGTCCATAGATAAATTAATTTATAAGAACTCTGTAAAATTTTTGGTAATCAATTATTTTAAATTGTTAAAGATGTTGTGAGAAGTAACAAAGGAAGTGAGAATATATACAAACTATACTGAAAGTCTAGAATTAAATTTCTATATCTTATCCAGGGTGTCGGCAAAGAAATTTATTATTTTTTCTTCGTCTTTGTACTGCCCTCTTGAATGTTGCCAAGAAAAAGAGGAATTTCAACATAGGAGAAGAGCATAAGAGAAGAAATAGAGATAGGAAGAGACAGAGAAAAAAAAAAACCACAACAAGAAAAAAACGGAGAAGAAGAGATGGAGAAAAAAACCACAACAAGAAAAAAATGGAGAAAAAGAGAAGGAGAAGCAGAAGAAGAAGAAGAAGAAGAAGAAGAAAGGGAGAAAAAGAGAAGGAGAAGAAGAAGAAGAAGAAAGAAAAAAACCGAGAAGAAGAAGAAGAAGACAGAGAAAAAGAGACGAAGAAGAAGAGGAGGGAAGAAGAAGAAGAATTTGTTTTCTTTTGAATTAGGTTTTTAGATCAATAATTTGGTAGAATTAGGGTTTTTAAAAATATTTTACCTGATGTGTTTTAACGTTAAAAAAAAGAAAAAGAAAAAAAGCTAAGGGGGGAATATAGTTGGCATAATAATATGACGTGGAAAATCCAAGTGTAATTTTTAAAAGTCATAAATAAAACATGACACGTGTCATAATTTAATTGGATATGACATGGCACGCTAACGAAATCCGTTAAGTCAATGGATGGAATTTAACTGTAGGGACTAAATTATTTTTTTTTTGCATACCACATGGACTTTTGAATTCGTTTTGATACCATAGGGAGTAAATTGTAAATCAAGTAAACCACATGGACTAATTTTGTATTTTTCCCTCTAAATAATAAGCCATTGAAAAATAATTAGATTAATAATAGATTATTTACAAAATAACAAGGCCTACAAAATAAAGATCTCCCAATTATTTTGGATTTTTTTTTTTCTCTCTCGATTTATTTATTTTTTTAATTTTTTTTTCTCTTTCCAAGTCTCTCTCTCCACTCTTCAAATATAACAACCTAAAACATCAACATGGAGTAATTCTTCTTCTTAATCTTCCATATGTATTATTTGAAAAAAACTACAACTTCAAGAATTAACCTTTTTTTTTCCCCCCTCTCTCCACTCTTCAACAATAATAACCTAAAAATTTAATCTCGAAGTAATTCTTATTCTGAACCTTTAAAAAAGATTTTTTTTTTTTAAAAAATAAAATAAAATCTCACTTACTAAAACTGCAATCTCAAACAAACCCTTAATAAGAATAATACAATCCTCTCCAAACAATTATAATTGAGTATTAATTGTATTTGTAGGGTTTTTTTTTTATTATTCAATTTGTTCTTTGATGAAAATTGCAACTTCTGAATTAAGATAATAAATTGTTTTGATTTTTAGTGAGCTAATGGAAGATTATAATGCGTTTATTTAATTTTTGTGCAAAAAAAGAGAATATAAACTCTTTCAAAACACTTAAACTGCAATCTCAAACAAACTCTTAATAAGAATAACACAACCCTCTCCAAACAATTATAATTGAGTATTAATTGTATTTGTAGGTTTTTTTTTTTATTCAGTTTGTTCTTTGATGAAAATTGCAACTTCTGAATTAAGATAATAAATTGTTTTGATTTTTAGTGGGCTAATGGAAGATTATAGTGCGTTTATTTGATTTTTGTGCAAAAAAAGAGAATAGAAACTCTTTCAAAACACTGAAGAGATAATTAAACACTAAAGCTCAGAAGATTTATCTGATCGCGGTAAATGTTGAGTGCAATATTTTGTTTTATTAGGTACTTATAAAATAAAAAGATTTTATTTATTTTTTAAATTCATTATTTTTATGTTTGTTTGTCTAAAAAGTTTCTTTGTATTGAAATATAATAGGAGTCACACCAATAAGATTTTACGTTTTAATTTATTTGAATATTTTATTGGGCTTTTTTTCATTTTTGTTATATACTTGAATTTTCTAGCATTTGAAAGTGTTGAAAGAGATTTATTTGATTGCATTAAATATTAAGTGAGAAAATTTTGTTTGTTTTACTTTGTATTTTTCTGAAATGATTAAAACTTTATTGGTTTTATTTGTTTTGAAATATAATAAGTATCACATCAACAATATCAGAGTTTCCTATTAATTTTCTATTAATATTTTGATAATCAGAATTCAAGTTTTCTTCTTGCTATTTTTTTTTTCTTTTATACTTTTCATTAAGTACATGTTTGGTATACTTCAAAAAAAAGTACACGTTCAATAATATATTGATGTATAACATTTAGTATGTATTTTCATTAAAAGAGGCGTGATAGATTTTTGCATACACCTATTTTAACTTATAATGAAAAGTAAGATGGGATGTGTTTAAGTTTTTGAAATTAAATTATAATGAAGAATCCCGCGCATATAATCCACATGTTATTAATTTGCGTTAACTATATTATAATCCATGTATTCTTCTTGCTATTTTTTTTTCTTTATACTATTCATTTTAAATCATATATACTTATAGAAACAAAGATTTATTTTTTTTTTTTATTTAAAGAGGTAAGATATATTTTATACATTTTTTTAACTTATAATGAAAAATGATGTGTTTAAATTTTAATTTTTTCATATATGTTTTCGCCTTCTTTTTATCGTCACAAACAAATTGAACAATGAACTGTAAATCAGAAACGTCACTCCCGTTCTTAAGCAGTTTTGTCTTCACAATTATAACGAATTGTTAATCATAAATATTGCGATTTTTCTAGATTACTGTAAACTTTTCTAAAAATAATGATGTCCATGAATTACTGTCTGTTAGCTAGAAAAATAAGAGGAATAGAAAATAGAAAATCGAAATTGTAGTTAAGGTGGGTTACGATGTCACTTTTCTTAATAAATTATTTGTTCCCATCAAAATTGGTATGTAAAGGGTAATAGCAAATATTTCTCCAATATACAATAGAGCTCATAAAACTTATATAGTTTAGTCGATTTTTTCACAAACGAAACTAAACCTAAACGCCCTCAGATTTTCTATTCTATCAAGAAACATAGACTTTAATATTTTTTTAAAAAATAAAAATAAAAATACATGAGGTCTTTTCGAGGCAACAACTGGGGATAGAATTTTTCATCGTATTTAAAATTGGACTGTAGTAGGCTTTTAATAATATTGAAAATAAAAGTTATTAATATATATAAACCAATGGTCACAATGTTTCAAAATCAACTGTTAATCCAATAGTCACTAACTGCTATTCTAATAGTACTAATTTGTCAACATTATTAAATTGCTAATTCACTAATAATAAAATGCTAATTTAACATATATTTAATTTTGACCGTTAGATTTAATTTACAATTAACAACTATTTAATTATAACTGTCAGATCGCAATAGTTAGTAACGATCATTTAATCACAACCATTAGATCAAAGTTAATTTGATCTTACAGTTGACTTTACTAACGGTTTAGTAAATCCAACCACTGGATCTACCTATGAAGCATCATATGATCAAGATAAAGCCATTAAATCAAATGATCCTAGCCATCCTAAAATTGAATGGTCCTAGCTAATGTACCCACTTAATTAATCCCTAGCCAAAATGCGTGGTTAGCAACAATATTGTTTATAACCAACGACCTCTCTATCTCAATGTCTCATTCTCCTTATAAATGGGAATTAATGTTTTGATAATAACATTTCTAAGAATTGATAAAGAGAGAGTTTATCTTGATTTTTAATAATAATAATAATATTATTATTATTATTTTGATTAGACTCTAAGAAATTATGCAAAAGATGGGCTAAACGCATGAGGTGTAATGTCAAAATACAAGAATCTGAGGTGGATTACATAGGTTAGGCTGGCATACGTGAAATGTTAGGTTTCATTTTCTTAACCATCTCCATATATATCTTTTTAAAATTTACCATTGAATATGTAGGACCCATATGTAGACTTACAAATCTAATGATAAATTTGAATCTACTTGAAAAAACGATGGTAAGGAGATAGGTGTGACAGAATAAGGTCTAGCATTTCTCGCTGACATGCTGCTATATACCAAATGAAAACTCCTTATATTACTCAATTTTCCCATCAGTTAAGCATGGTCAATCATCCAAGCTTGCAAAAGGGGGCATACAAGCATTCATATCCGATTCAATAAATTTTAACTAAATTTTAATTAAATCATAATTAAAGGTGGAAAAGAAAAGGTTGTGTATCTTAAGTCTACCTCTAGGGTTCACAGGAGAAATGTTAGGTTTTATTCTTATGACTATCTTTTTTCAAAAGGATTTAAATATATTATTGGATTTGTAGGTTTACATGCGAGTCCTACATATTCAATGATAGATTTAAAAAGAACATGCATGGAAATAGTTGATAAATGGTTAGGAGAATGAGACTTAACGTTTCTTAGGTTGACGGGGCCAAACACTCTTTACACGATTGGTCATGCCCATTTGACAAAATCGAATGTTGAATAGTCTGCTGCATAGAAAAATTGGCACTGGATATGTGCCTTCTACCATGACAAGTACTCGCAAACATTGGCTCATTTAATTGTTGCCCAATTGTTCTTCAATAATGGCAGTTGATGGTGTGGCTATTACTTCATATCAGCCTCCAACATTTAATGATGATGGAGCATATTACTTACCAAATTTAGTGATGAGGTGACAGTATGATAGCATATTAATGCTTTGATAATCAGAATTCAAATTTTATTATTGCTTCTTTTTTTTTTTTCTTTTTTCTTTTTTTTCTTTATACTTCTTTTCATTTTAAACTACTCCGACAGGAACAAAGATGTTATCGTGTTTTAGTTTATATAAATTAAACTAAATTCAATGGTCTTATGTTTTAATCAATCTGTGTATGATTGTATCATTAAGTACATATTTAATACACTTAAAAAAAAAGTACATGTTCAATAATGTACTGGTGTATAACCTTTAGTATGACTTTTCGTTAAAAGAGGTATGATAGATTTTTTCACATGAAAAGTAAGATGAAGATGCGTTTAAATTTTAAAATTAAATTATAAAAAGAATCCCACGCATAGCGCTGGTTATGTGCTAGTTATGATAACTATAAAACCGATAGATAATTAAGTATGACGAAAGGCAAGTGGAAAAAAAGGGCGAGGTAGCGGAGAAAATTGAGGACATAATTATATCATGTTTAACTAATTCACCTAAAAAAAATTAGGATTAAATACTAAAAACCTCTTTAGCGTTTGAAATCTTTATTTTTTGTCTCCTAAGTTTTCATTTCTATCATAAGAGGTACTCATGGTTTTCATAAAGACAAAAATGGTACCTTGGTTAAAATTCCGTCCAAAACTTAACAGAATGCTACGTCAGCACCAATCACATTTTATGAATATTCTTTAAGCACTATCAACAATTTATGTGGACTTTGTTCAAATTACACTTTTCATTATTGGTGATTGACCTCATAATTTGAGAAAATTGTTTCAATTTGTCTCTCGCCATCCAAAATAGATCTTAAATATGGAAATGAAAAAATGATTGAAAGGCACATTTATAAAATTGGTGTTTGCGTCCCCAAGAGGTAGCTCAATCGGCTAAGACCTCGCCTAATGAAGTATAGGTCACTAATTCGAATCCCCCTCCCCCTCTTGTGCGAACATGTCAAAAAAATAAAAAAATAAAATTGGTGTTTGCATCTCTTCTGGGTTTACCTGAATACTTTGGCAAGATTATTGTAAGTGGGGGCTACCATGCGATTGGCAGGAACCAAAATGTTTATGCAAATTGAAAGTTCGGTGGAGACATTGCCACAAAGATGATATGGGGTGGTAGTAAAGTATAATTTGCCTTGATTTTTATTTATTTTTAAATATCCTTTTAATGCTTTTCAGCATTATATGCTTGTCAATAATACTCCCTGCTTAAGAAAAGGTGATAATCTATTTCATAATTCAATAACTAACCATGAGATTATCATGTCTATGATACCTGGATTATGGAGTTCAATTAGAAGGATTTGACACCCATATGGTAATGACATCCATAGGGAATATACCTTTTGTGGGAGCTTACACTATAGTAGCTGTTTTGCCTAATTTCTGCGATGAGACAAGGAATGCAGTTTCTGATGGTACTGTGATATCAGTATGGAATATTTCATTTGTAAACATCGGATCATGAAAGAATTCTTGGTAAACAAGCTAATTACACCCTGACATCTTCCATTAAATTGTGCAGCACCTGCATCCTATGATGTGAATGGTATGATTGGCTACTTTGTGATGTTAATGGAATTTCCAAGGCCTAGATTTGTTATGGGAGCCTGTTTGTGGTTCTTTTTAATGCAATGAGTTTTAGCTTTCTTTGTTTTTTATTGTAACTGTGGCATTTTGTTCTTAACTCTCTAATCAGCCACTAAGTAGTGCAATTACGCTACATACCTAGAAAGAAAGTGAGTCTTTTACAACTATTAAGTGCACACCTTTGGAAGTGTTTGATAGGTAAAAGTCAGATTGTGGTAGGAAAGGAGTCACTCGTCGATGAATTGAGAGGGTTTGAACTTTGAATGACCATAAGATTTCATTCAAGAACTCGTCTGCATTTAATATAACTTGGGTGGTTTTCAAGTATCATAAACGCCCAGATCTTCAGAGCTTGCTATTAAGACTTAGTGAAGCTTCTGTTGACATCATCAACTCTTGTTTATTTTATACATAAAATTCTTGGGTTTTGCGCTGAAATCGGTGGCGAACTTTATTTGTTCAATACTTTGCTCAGTTAGCACAACACAATGATTGACATGTTTTCCAGCTGCAGACAGCAGTATAAAACTTCATAGATGCTCAAAATCCTCTCAACTTACTACATTTACTCTAATTATTCTTGATGAATTGTTGCAGCTTTTCATAGTGACTTTAACATATCTGCACTCTAAGTAGGTTCAAACCCACTAAAATTATTTGGCTCGAAACCTAGTTCTTTGGTTGTAGATGTCTCTCCAGCTCCTTCAGCTTCTCTCATTCTCCCTTGCTTTCTCTTGAAATGAAGTGAATTATTTCTTGAGCTTATATCTCAAAGCCAGCAAATAAATAAAACTTGAAAGAAAGTTCGTGTGAATCTGTGCATTATTCCAGTAAATAGTTCTAGCTCTTCCAAGTAACATGAGAAAGGTGATTGGTAGGAATTGATTGGCACTAAAGGGGAAATATAAAATAATAATTACATGTATCTTCAAGAGAAGGTACATATTACATGGGTTAGAAGCTTATGCCAACAGAAGGATCCATGGTCTTAACGACAATGCTGCAAGATATATATAAGCTTCGAATTGCAAGCGTTCACCTCATCTCAGCAGCATTCCCTATTGGTGTTCCTCTAGCTGCTTCCGATTATCTCATTGTAAGTATCTTTTACCTTCTGTATCAAAACTTCCCTGAAATTCAAAGATGTACGGTGAAAAATGTCTCATGAAAAAATTCTTAGAGAGGATAGAATATCATGCATTAGAACCGAGTTTTTGGTGGTAGAGTCCAAATTAAATGGCAAATAGAAACTTACCTGTCTGGTTTGAAAATCAGGTTCTTGTATGCAAACCACTGCAACGAAAGACATGAAAGGTGGATGCATAAGAAAGAGAGGAAAATCACAGAAATTTTAGGTTAAATACTCTGTATGATGCATAAACAGCAGCGTATTCAACTTACCCCAGTATAGCCAATGCCTACAAGCTCAAGAACCCCAGGAACAAGAGGAAGCCTATCAATTGCCTGTTACAAGTGATCCACATCTCTCAGAAACCTTTTCACAAACACAATAACAAGTGAAAATGATGATAAGGTAAAAATGGGCAATTTGGAGAACCTCACCGAGATCAGCCCAGTGGATCCCCACAACGCGACCACCCCAGCTACTGCAAGTGAACTCACTGCATATTTATCTTCAACTTTGTCCCACTGCGCAGGCAACAGATCAGCGATTCATGAATTCAGGTTAACAAAACATACCAAAATTCCTTTACTAGAAAAAGAGAATGATAGCTCAATCCTTACAGCTTCTTGAACTGTTTTGATAATCTCTGGCAGCTCAGTTGCTGCAACTTCTGCTGGTGCCTCTCCAGTGGCCATGGCCATGACATTACGAGCAATCTTACGGCCTGAAAGCATGTTGGCCAATAACTTAATTAGAGCATGACCATCCTACCTATAAATTCTCAGATGTGGTATTTGAAAGATGGGTTCTGACCCCAATGCACAAAACAGCAGTTATGCAGAAAATTATACCAAAACCACTCATCACACAATAAACAAAACCAATTTGTTGGTTAAGTAGAAACCCTTCAAAGATAACCTAATAGTATGCATAATGCTAGTAGCAACATCGATAAAGCATGAATATTGACTCACAATAAGCAGTGCTCTTCCATGGTCGGTTCTGTGACTGCATAGGAGGTGGAGGCAGAGTGGGAAGGGTCACACATTGTGGCGCTGCAGCAGCCGATTGGCGAGGAGCCTTGGCATCGACAAGGGTGGATGAGGAGGAGAGTGCAAGTGTGGAGGAGGAGGTTGAGGCCATGATTACTGAACCCCTACAGGTTGTACAGTTTTTGTCCTGCGAGAGAGTTTCTGAGGCCAATAGGGAGGAAAATGGAGAAAGGAAGCAATTAATCTAGTAAGCCTTTGTTTGTTTTTTTTGTGGGTTGTGATAATTTGCAAGGAAAAGTGGAGATACGTCCTCCTACGTAGGAGCTGGAGAACCACTCATTTCCATTTTCATGTGGATATAGTGTGCTGACATGGGCGCAGGATAGGCCTTTTATGGTGTTGTTCCAAAAGCCTTTGATCATGTTATCTCCCAAAATATCTCTACACCACCCTACCCCATGGAATTGCCAATTGTGGCACTGCATTTTCTGATAAATTACTTCCCCTGCATCTCAATTTGCTTGGTAAAAACATACTCCCAAAAAGGCATCTCATTTTTGGATCAATCTCTTACCCACTATGTGTGGCAGACTGGCAGTGTCGCCCCTCGTGGGTTGTTTATATGAGATGAGATTTTTAGTCCCTACACACTTGTCGCTTTATATTTGTTGGTTTGTTTGATAAGTAAGAATTGACACCTAGATAAATGTTTTTAAGGGTAGTTCAATCGACTGTAAATCATGCCTCATGAAGTAAATGAAGGTTATTAATTCGAATCTCCTATTTCCTTTCCTTGCGTGAACATGTCAAAACAAAAAACACATAGTTAAAAATTAATTGGCAATTTTTTTTTTTTTTTTTTTTAAAGTCTAAGTCCATGGCCATATCAAATTATCTATCAATGAAGCTTAGCATAGGCAATATTTTTGAGTTTTCCCTTTCTTATTTTAATCTTAACGTCACAAGGCCCACGAGGCCCTTGGATTCAAAACTCGGTTTCACGATTAGGGTTTGAGAGATCCTCCGAAAACACATCACGATAATTCTTTACTTTCCGGATGTCTTCCAATTTCACATTGACTACATGGCTGCAAGTCCACCATCCTCCGTCCCTTTATAGCACTATCAGTAGACTTCTTAAACCTTGTTCCCTTCCTTAAATAGTTAAATGTAATAAATTTTTTCAAAATTCTACCTGCAGCAGATTCTCATTCCCTTCCACAAATCAAGGGACAAGATTTAGAGAAGCACTTTAGCTTCCTTTATGCTTATTTTATTCAAAAAAAAAAAAAAAGGTTTTTTGTTTCCTCTCGCCTTTCTTGAAATAATATTTAAATAGTATAGGAAAAGAAAAATTAAAACTGTTATGAAATGTATTTGAATAAGAAATCAAAAAGTAGCTTAAATCTCTAAATTTAAGGAAATTTTATGAAAAACTATCTGGAGTACTTTAACTCTTTTAAGTGTGGCAAGGTCACAATTCACGAGGACAAGTTTATATGACATATTAGTCCCTACATGCACATTGAATTATTGGTTTGATATAAACCACATTTTTATCTCACAAATATCCTACAATGCTAGCGTGTCAAATCTTAATAAACCCTTGTATCAATCATTATCAAAAATAAAAAAATATCAAGGTTTGGTTGGTACTACCTCATCAACATTGTATACAAAAAAAAAAAAAATTTAAAACGTGGTTTCTAGCATTTCTCAAGTAAGAATTGACACCTAACTTTAAAATGAGTAATATTATTTACCATGTAAATATTCAACAAAACTGACGTGGCCGGCAGGTCTAATAACCAGTGGATCCTGTTAAAGAAAAAAAATACTTCAATTGCTACTAAACTTTGCAACATATGGACCTCCTTTGACTGTGAAACTCACATCCACTGGGCCGTGTATTGGGCCGGCCCATAGAGGACGTGTGGTCCACCTGTACCTCATCCCCCACGAGCGGACTAGCGAGAGGTTCACGTACTCTTCAATCTCGCACCCCACCACCTCACGACAGTTGATGGGTTAAGCTTAAGCTGAGAGTGTGGGTTCATGAAAATTTCTGTAATTAAATTAAACTTATTTTTTAAAATTAATAATAATAATTTGGAGAAATTATATTTTCCGTTGATGAAAAGGAATCAATTAAGCAGATGCAGTAGTACGTACGTACGAAATGTTCGTTTGGGTTGAGCTATTTTAATTTATCAAAAAATATAAAATTAAAATATAATGTAATTAATCATCTTAATTGATAGGGGTGATTTTGTTACTTTACAAATACTGGGTACTAAATTCATTTATTAATCTATCATTTATAGACTTATAGTGGTATGTAATAATCTTAATATTATTGTAATTATTACGTCAGCATGTGCAATATATATATATAATATATAATAAAGAAACCTAGCATACGCCGTAGATCATACGCCGAAAGCTAGCAAAGTAGCGTACACCTTTTCCGCATCTTCCACGACCGTTTAGGGATTGGGTTCATTTATAATTTATATTAAGAAACAAAGAAAGAGGACGATTAGACCTTTGTTTAGAAATGCTGCTGCTGTCTCTGACAAATCCATACGTCCACCTAAACTTTGAACCTTTTCTTCTTTGACTGGTTAAAGGGCAAGGGAATATATATATATATATATAGGAATGAGAAAAAGAGAGGTGAAAGTTATATATATCGTGATGTGTTTTCAGAGGTGAAAGAGAGGGAATATATAGGTTGTGTTTGGAATATATGTATATAGAAAGTGCAATTGAGTCGTAGAGCTGATGAGGATGTTGGTCAAACTTCAAATGATGGTGGTATGTGTTTCTGATCAATAGGATTCTGATCCCTTTGATAGCGTTGATTGTACGGTGATCATGCAGGGGATGGAGTGTGGGCTGAGAAGAAGATCTTGTGGGGGGGGGGGGGGACCCATCACCCATGAGCGAGCTGCTTAACCCAGAAGATCTCTGGCTCTGGGCACACTACTCTGTTAAGATCCGGATGCTCTACGATCGGAATCTCTGACCACTAATATTGCTCTCACCATGTCAGCTTTATTTGGACCAAAACCCCATATCTATAGACTATAATCACCCATCTCCAACTCAAAAGAGATTGTTTGGTTGTTTTAGTTTGGGATTAGGGCACTGTTTTTTGTAACATATATTTTTTAAATTAGTTATATATGGTGGAGACTTGAAAGAAAGACAAAGGGAGTCAGATATTTGTCTTTGGAATTTGAAGCTTAAGAATAATTTAAGACTCTCTCTCTCTCTGGTTCTACTAGTACTATTAGTCTATACATACCATCTGAATCATACCCCCATTCCTTCTTTGGAACTTGAAAGACTTTTGTTAGTTTTTTTCTTTCAAAAGCTTTTACCCATGAAGCCAAAACCTGCTCAGACGACCGGAACATACATTTATGCAACAAAACCTTAGGGTCAGTCGGTCAGAGTCTTTCATGTTTTAGGGTTTAGGTGCATACCAACAACATCCAAAGATGATGTTGTTGTGTTGTTATTGTGTGAAAATACAATTTATTAACCATATATGGACCTTTTATTTTTGTGCAGATCGATAAGAAGAAGCGCATCAAGTGAGATATCCATTAATATCCATGGATGCTTACTGCAGAAAAAAAAAGAAAAGAAAAAAAAGAAAACGAAAAAGAAAAAAGAAGAAGATAAAGGTGAGATACCCATACGCGTTAATGCAGGGTCCAGCAGGCAGCAGGGACGTAGACGTAGTCATAGTCACATCACCTCCCCAATAAAAGTTAGCAAAAAAAACCTAAGAATAAAACAAAGCAACTGTTCACCCCCAGTCCTCTGCTAAAGTTATCACTACACAGCTGACGGAGCTTTCGTTGGGACTTCCAAGTTCCCCACTTACACCGAACGTGTTACATAAAATTCAGCTAATGTTTCTCCACGGAAATAAACTAACTAATGCTAATACTATATATGAGTCGTGGTAGCATGGAAATGCGAGATTAAATATAAGCTTATGCTGATGATATGGTGTGAAGATACAAGAGAAAAAAAAGAATAAATTAAACCAAACACTCTCGATCACTACAATGCTATCAAGCTTGCGACTCGCCAGGGTGCGGCTCTATACACTTGTAATGGTTTATGAAAAAATTGTCACGGATAGTAGAGGTAGCGAAAGAAATTAAGTTTAAAAATGTACTTGTATTAGAGATTAAAAAAGCTAGAATATTATTATCTAGTTGAGAAAGTTGTGATGAACTATTAGGCAAAAATTAGAAATGTGATTTACCGAAATATACTGTAAATCTGAAAATTTGTTAAAATTGCTGCATTTATAAAAATAAATAAAACGTATATTAAATTTGAATGAAAAACTTTTTCATTTTATCTATAATATTGTTTTATTAGAGCGACATGTTATGCGTTAAACATATATATATATTTTACATTACAATATGAAAATGAGTGCTATTGAGTTGAGCCTAGTCGTATGACTCGTATCTAGTTAATTAAGTGGTTTAGTAGGGTTGGCCTGCCATTCTTTGTATGTTTGATTTAACCCAAAGAGTGAAAATTAAGATTAAATTAATTTGGTTCAGAACTCAGAAGAAAGCGAAATAGTAGTACTGCCACCTAATTATTATTATATATGTACGTGGATCAAACGTCTGCAAAAATTGAATCTGGATGAAACAGAAGGGGGGAGGTAATTTCTGATTTCTGATTCATCAAAGCTGGAAGAACAGTTACTGAATTGAGAAAGTTGTAGCAGCAATGCCAAAGACAAAAAAGGTTGTTATAATGAAGGTTGTAGAAGAGGTAAAAAAAAAAAAAAACCATTGATGTTTGATTGGGAGTTGGGACTGAGCTTTGAAAGAAGAAAAAAAAAAAAAAAAAAAAAAAAAGCTGTAAAAAGGAAATCCCGAAGACCAAAAAATGACTAAGAGGGTCATATATATATATATATATATATATTTTTTTTTTTGTGTCAGACCCTTTTGCACATGGGGATGTGCGTTTCTTCTGCTCAACTCTGCTGTACCTCTCTCTCCGCCTCCCTCCCTCTGCTCCACCCTTTGACTTTCGCCGTTCCCGTCAAGGGTCTGGTTCGGTCCCCCCCCTCCCAGGAAATCTTCTGCCACGTCACCCATCTGCCTGCCATCACCATTAAGCTGCGAGTCTTTTTCGACTATGCTATGCTTCCTTGTTGCAGAAGGCAGAAGGTGGCATGCGTGTCTCACCTGATCTGAGAGATATGTTTTTCTTTCTGCGTTTACTTTAATCTCTCCTCTGAATTCTGATCAACGACAAGTAGAAAACGGTCTCCATAACAGTCGTACTTGCCGGAATATAAATATTAAATATATATAAAAAGATATTAGGGAAAGTAAAACGACAAAACAAATTAAAAAAATTATGAAATAATACAAAAAAAGTTTCAGGCTTGAACCTTTGTACCACTTGTTCTAACTATATATGTCATTATAAATTATTATTTATTTTCTAAACTACTTCAAATTAAGAAAATTGATAAATTTAACACCCTCTAATCTAATCTATGTATATGACATCTTTCCACAACTAGTATTAATAGTGGTAATGTTAATTGAACTTCAGGACCCAAAAAAAAAAAAAAAAAATCAATTCTTTATATTGATTAAGGTATTCTATCAAGAGAGTTCTTACTATCACGTCTTGGTGTAAATCAACCATTTTATAGTATCTAATTACCATGTGATACATCATTAACTTGAAAAAAATGCAAAAAATGAAAGTGAGAACAACCACACCAAATCAGAGGGAAAAAATTCGTAGCGGGTTTGGTCGGCCGTGACCCGCCTCAAAACCCATTTCTAATGTTCAAAAACTCGTTTCTAATGCTCATAAACCCGTTTCTAATGACTAAAAATTCGTTTTTGAATTAAAAACTAAATCTTAGAGGTGGAAGGTTAACCTTTTAAGGATTTTATCATCCTAGTGTATTTCGGTCTAAATTATTTTTGTGCATTTCTTATGTTTTAGTTATTAATTGAAGGCTATAAAAATTGAATTTTAAGACTCATCCATCCTGATATAAGTTAAACTAATTAATGGTAGGTTGTATTATTGTAGATTTGTAGGTGATTGATGTGAGAATGAAATCAAACAATATTTCTCTTATATCAGCTAGATTCTTTCAAGTCTTGCTCATTGTTTTCAAATTAAATGATTTAGAAAGCCTTATCCATCCCAATCCAATCTTTTTGCCTCCTCTCTCTCCATTACCTTAGGACAACTAATTTAACATTATTTAAAATGCACAAGAAATAGTAAAATGTGAATTTAACATCCTTAACTAATAATTTAGTTTGGAAGCAGGAAGCAGGAAGCAGGATAGAGATGAGGTGCACCCAAGTAAATCCCCAAGAGGGCCAAAAAAGAAATAAAAAAAAAGGGGTGTAGCTGAAGGACAGGCAGATAATGATGAAACATTTATATTTGTGTACTTTTACCCTAAAAAATATTGTGTACGGCTTCTCCCAAAAGTCAATATTAAAAAAAGAAAGAAGAAAAGATGCATGATTCGTAATATGTAATGATGAGCATTGGATAATATTTCAATTTTCAAGCCAAGCCTATCCCCAACCGGACCCCCCAAGCATGCTGGGCCGGTGGGCCCCCTAACCCATCGATCTACACCCACGGCCACGGCCACCACCACCCAGAAATGAAAAGGAAAAATAAAAATAAAAATAAAAATAAAAATAAAAATAGACATTTTATTTGTAAATAGTTAAAATTAAAAAGTAAGAACATGGGGGGAAGCTTTGGGAGTTATAGGGCAGTAGACATCAAAATAGCTAGGCATCTGTTCTGTGCTAGTGTTTGCCTGCGCCCTCTCTCTCCTCTCCTATGATACCACTCACTCACGGGCACACATCCTAGAAGATGAGGAGGAGGAGGACAATGGGATGGGGAATTGGAGCCTGGAGGTGCCTCTCTTTTTCTCGTGTTGAATCTTTGAACAATCAGCTGCTGTTGATGAAGCTTAATATTTGATGAACGGTGGATGCTATCTCGTCAGCGGATCCTAGCTTACACTCGTCCTCGATCTGCGTCAAAACCCACCCAACCCAAAATAGTAAATATTAAATAAATAATACCCGTAAAATGAAGGAAAAAAAAGAGCTTGTGCTAGCTAGGTCTGCTGTTTGTTTGCTTGATCTTCAAGTCAGAATGGTTGGTTGACTGGGTAAAAGGACAAAGCTAGAAAGACAGAATAATACCTTGAGATTGAAAGAGTAAAGAACTGAGGAATCTGAGGAGGTGATGTTGAGGTGCAAAACCGTGAGCCGAAGATCCTCCAGTGCAACGATGGCTTTCAGCAACAGCCCCGGCCTCCGCCGGCACTGAATTTTCAAGTTCACATGGGTTTGAATCACAGTCACCTCTATCTCAGCCACGTCCGACTTGTTCTCCGCCTTCACCTCCTCCCCATAGTTTCCTTCCTCCGATCCAATTCTACATTGCGGCGACATGAACAGAGTGCCGTCGGAGGAAACTGCCACGGTGGAGTCACCGCCGTCGCCCGCTTCTTGATTTTTTCTCTTTCTCTTTTTCGCTTCAAGGGAATGGAGTAGCTGCTCCAGCTCCTTCACAAAGTCTATTGCACCTCCGATGACAGACGCTTGGTCACCCTTTCCATAAAAAATAAAAAATAAAAAGCCTTCAAATCTTTTGAAAAAGAATGGAACTTAATTAATAGAATGGCTTCAAACTGTTCGTCATAATTACCCTTTGAATATAGGAGGCGGGCATGAGGGACTTGAGGACGTTGAGATGGTCGTTCATTTGCCGTCGCCGGTTGCGTTCGACGGCAATGTGGGTCATGCGCTGGCTCTCTACTTCTTCCTTGTTCTTGGTCGGCCTTGTCCGCTTTCGCTTTCTTCGTTCCCGGCCGGTGACCGGTACACATGAAGCCGAAGGTGGGTTTTGAAGGTCCATGGTTTCGGATTTGACTGGTGAATATTGCTGCTCTACTATGTCATGGGTGACGCAGCTCTCAAGCTCGATGGCCTGAATTTGGGTTTCCATTTCAGGCATTTCCCAAGGCTTCTTGAGGTGCTGTAATCTCAACAGTGTCTGAAAGCTAGGCTCTTTGAAGGGCAAAAAGTGTGGGGATCCCACGCTTTGCAGCATCTGAAGAAATGGAATCGTGTCCTCCAACATCGGGGTTGAAAAGTGTGCTTCTTCCTCAAATTTCAAGTTTTCTGTAGTGATGACAAATTCTTGCTCCGAACAAGCCACGCCTGAATGTTCCCCAAAGAACTGCAAGAAAGAAGAAAAATTAAAATTTGTTTTCTGGGTTTCAAACCCAGCCCCCAAAGGAAGCAAGAAAAAAAAAAAATTCATGGACTGATGGACGAGAATAGAATGTTGAAGAGGAAAACAGCATGTCACATGTTTGTATTTGCAGGAAAATAACACATTGCATTAAATATAGGCAATTCTAGAGAAGTAGACGCAGCTGGTTTCTTGATTGTAGAGAAGGATTCAGGAAAAATGGAATTAAAGAGTAAAGAAAGACAAGAGTACGAATGGACGGGGTCGTTAGCTAGTATAAAAACATACAGAGGAAGTAACAGGTCCTTGGAGCCCCTCCATTTCAGCTGAACAGTTGTTGAAGATTGCCTTAAATTCTCTCTCTTTCTCCCTCGGTGACCAACATTCCATAGTTATTATACTAAGAAAACAATTGCAATAAATGTAACCCCCAAGAAGCAGAAGGAGACCCCATATCTACCGCACAATATATTCCTTTGTTCCTGCTGCTACCGAGATACTCTTATAAGGAATATATTAAATGCTTTTGCTTTGAAGAACTCACACATCCACACACACACACAGACATAGGGTAACAAGAACTAGAAATAGGGCTTAGAGAGGTACTGAAGACGGGGTAATCCGTAATCCAATGGTAAAGAAAATGGAAACAGAACAGGATGTGGTGAGAAACGAAGGGTGGAAATTACTCAAATGAGTTTGAAGATATAATATCAGCTATACTTGAAACTGAGAGAGTTGGTGAGACTTTGCAGGGAAGAGAGAGAGAGAGAGAGAGAAAGAGGGTTGTCTGGTTTACAAGGTCCCAAGCATTATTGGCGGTGGCAGTTTTGTCCGGCAGCGGGGACAGACAGTTGTGGGGACTCCCTTTCTCTTTCTCTTTCTCTTTCTTTTTTCTCTCAAGGCGTACCAGCAAAGAAGAAAAGGTTTTGGAAAGTCCTTCTATGGACTGTGTCACTACTCCCCAGTCTGATGATGAGTCATTCCCATTTCCCACAGATCCCCATCCCCATTTCCCCCTTTTTTTTTTCTTCTTTATATCATTTCTTTACTGTTACCTCTGTAATCACACTGAAGAAATTGCACATGGGTTACGATTCTACTTATAAAATTACCTCTCATCATTCGGGTATAAATATTGAAATACATGTTGTTCATTTTCGTCCAAACGAAACAAAGATTAAATCATAGAACATGTAATTGCATCAAATTGGTCTATGTCAGCACTCATAGTAGCACTCTACCAAAGAGTATTTTGCATCAAATTTTATATAGCTTTCCATATAGGAGTTTACGTTGACATTCTCCCATTGAGGTGCAATGAATGATGGTGCTTGATGAATTATATATATTTTTTAAGAGGACTATTTGGTGTGATATGAGGTAAAGGTAAAATGAGTTTTGAGTTTTTGTTTTTTGTTTAGTGTTTTATGAGAAAAATTCTTTGTTAATGATAAGCAAGTAGACCCAAAAATTCTTTTTACTTTTTTGTTTTGTTTTTTTTCCCACTAACAATTAGATGCAGTTAAACCTAGTTGATGCATTCATTTTATTCAATTATAGATGACCGTCCACAGTGTGTCATGAAATAGATAGGAATCCTCTACAATTGAGAATTTCAAAAACTTTTCTTATCTTTAGAATAAGGCATAAGGTTGTTAGAGGGGGCTCCCTTTTATCTTTTTTTTTTAAAAAAAAAAATAAAATAAAATTATAAAGGTAGGAGGTGGCAATCAACGGTGACTACTTTACCTCAGCGTGATTCGGTCCAACAGTGGCGCCTACGGTGATAGGAACCATATGCGCTCTCTCAAAACCAATTGAGCTATAACTTGACTCAGCCCAACGGAAACATCAGTGAAATCCAAAACGACTAATACTAATTAGGCTTGTGTGAGTGATTCTCCATTGCGGAGAGTTGAACACACACCCTAATAATATGTCTAACCTCATGGAAAGTTTCTTAAAGTCATTGATAGTAGGGTTCCCTTTTACTTAAGCATAAAGTTTTTTATTAGAACACAAAACCCACTCACTCGAATAAATTGTTCAGAAGGCCCTTTTCGGTCCATATAATTTTCAGCTCAAAGTAGGAATACAAATTCCATGAAAAATATGAAACTGTCTTTGTTGGATGGTTCTCACTCATAATATATATATTAATATATATATGTGGCCTATAACAGCTAGTTGTGGGCATGGTATGCAATAAGTGCGTCGGGGGACAGAAATTTTGTCTGGAAAGGGAGCACATGAAGGGATTTGAATGTAGATCCGATGTCTATTTTCCAATATTTGATCTCTTCATAATCAATCCTAAGTTCTTTTATTATGATGGTTGACCTTTGAAGTATGCCAGTAAAGTTGCATGACACTGAAAGTAAGCACCAAGGGAAAGGACAAAATACATATTCTGTCAATTTTGTTTTTTCGATTTGTAAAATTGGCCTTTTCTGCGTTTAAAAAAAAAAAAAAAAAGTTTCTTACATCCTCACTCTACTCTGCTTCTTGCTCTTATAACTAACCTAAGTTCCTAACTAAACTAGCAAACCCTTTCAGAACCCATATACATACACACACACACACATATATATATATATATATATATAACTAAGTCAATATTGTTCTTATAGGGAAAATGGCCTAACTTATCACTAGCTAGCCTTTCTAGTCTAACAACGTAACTTCAAAGCGAGAGGAAGTAACTTTGAAGATTTAGTACACCATGTTACCAGGATCAACAATTTTTGACACAACTAACATATTCAAACCTGATATATAATATTAAGGCTGATAATTTTTGACATGAAATGAACCAATCCAAATTTAGTGGTGATTAAATGTACTTTGACACGACCAAGCCCTTCACACCTACATGTATTGTCACCATTACTTGTTACTGCGCGGTATCTGTATAACTCACAATTTCTGAGAGGCCTAACAAAGACAGCCATATGAAGGGGCCACCTCTTACTGTGTCTCTCGGGTTGCTATCAGACCAATCTCTGTGTCACCTGTCTTATATGCATGTACCCTGTCCTATAAGGCAATTTTCTTTCTCTCGTTTTTTTCTCTCTTTTCCTTTCCTCTGCTGATCATCTTGATTCTCACACGTAGTAGCAAGATCACTCGTCCATTCATATTCATAATTTAGAAGCAGCAAGGATGTGTATTTGCCTTGTGTTTACAACTACTCAAAGGTAGAAGAAACAGATACATATGATATTATGAGACACATTTTGCAGAGAAGACAAATTCAGTCTAATAAAATCCCCTGCTTGAAAACACCAAAACTCACTTGATGATGTCTAAGAATCTTATCTCTTGGAACTGTGGCCTCCATACCTCTAAAACACAATTGCACACCTCTAGCCACACAACCAGAGCCATTTCTCTTTCTCAAGACAAATTCCGAAACTTGGACTTGTCTTCTTGCGCATGTGAGACATTGCAATAAAATTACAGCAAGTCTTACCATTACCCTTTACCCCTGCAGTCGTTGGCCATGGAATCTCTTCACAAGTTTCCAATAACAACGAAACCTAATCCTCAACTTACAGGCTTTCTTCTGGCCCGTCATCTGCCACGTAAAACATGTACTGAGGATGCTGTTGCCAATTTGTAGAACAAAGCAGGCCGATAGTACTTCACAAGCTTCATATATGCTGAGGTTACCTACCATTTATGCACAAACATGGAGAGCAACTGAGCCCCATCTCACATGCGTGACGATTTGAAACTTGTTTGTAGTAGACCCCAATGCTCTGCTGATGCTCCCTGCATACCAGAAGAGTTAACTCGGTAGAGAAATAACCATGGTTTTGTTTATAACGCGTTCTTATTTGTTGAAGTTGTTTCAGAATATATTTCACGCTTTCGCGGGCACAGCCGGATGCTGTTTGTGTCACTCTGAAAATGGTGGTAGGGCCATATCTGTGTCTGCTTATGCATTACCTGCGGTGCATGGAAGTAAAGAGTGCGTTTTTACTTCACTCACTTGATGAATCTTTTCCAGTAAACAACTAAATATACACCGACCCTACAACCAAAAACCCACCATTTCAAGTAATACCACCACAGAGAGAGAGAGAGAGAGAAGTATCAATCTGCTGCTAAAAATTCAGTTGGAGTGCTCAAAACCTGAAGAACTACATGTAAGAAGACTGTAAAATCTGCTACAAGGAAGAGTATATGCAGCCATATGATGAAATAATTGGGAACTTCTGGAATTGTGAGACAGATACATGTAAATCTTCCCCCTATAATAATTTTCCAGGTGAAGAGCCCACTAACGCTCTATCTGTACGGTTACATGACTTATGTTATACTCCCTTCTGATATAATTTATCACGTTGTCCAGCACCAAGTCTGCATTTGCTTCTGGCCTGATTTTGACATGGCAAGCCAACAGGACCTTCCCCACCGTGATAGCCCATATATGCAGCTCATGAATGGCCACCACTTCATCCATTTCTAATAGCCCCCTTTCGAGCTTTGTTGCATCGATCTCTCTTGGTGTGTTCTCCATCAGGACATCAAGTATGTTCCGGATCATTTTGATAGTAGTCCCTAAAACGATAACAGAAAAAATTAGGGTGCAAATCACATCAACTATTTTCCACTTAGGGTTATACCATATGATTGCTCCTCCAATCATTACCCCAATACTCTGGATGGAGTCCCCAAGTACATGGAGATACGCTCCCTGTACATTTATATTCCTCTTCTTCTGTTCATGTCCATTTTTTGGTTTATCCAGCAGTGGTTCAGCAGGATTTCCATGATGGTGTGCATGATCTTCATGACCATGATGGTGTGCATGATCTTCATGACCTTGATGGTCTGCAGGATCTTCAGGATCTTCATGATCTTCATGATCTTCATGAGCATGATGGTCTGCAGGATCTTCATGACCATGGCAATGCTCATCTTCTGGGTGTTCCTCATGATGATGATGATGATGAGGAGCAGAAATTGTCACTCCGTGACTGTGGCTAATACCATGACCATGGTCATCATGTCCATGGCCATGGCCATGGCCATGATCATGGCCCAATAACAGAACCATGATGATATTAACCACTAGACCAAATGTAGCAACAATGAACATTAAAAGGCCATTCACCTCACCTGTGTCATGAATAAGTCTAAGAATGGCTTCATATACCAAAATCCCTGCAAGCAACCATATGAGTTGGATAGAAACCAAAGCACCAAGAATCTCAACCCTAAAAAATCCGTAGGACTGCCTGGGGGTGGCTTCCCAGCCAGCAGCCCATAGGGAGAACAAGGAGATGGCAAAAGATGCAACATCTGAAAGCAAATGTGCTGCATCAGTCAATATTGCTAGACTATTGGCTTCGATGCCACCAGCTACTTCAACACTCATGAAGATAACACACAGTGTCACTGCCATTAAAAGCTTGCGCATCGAAGCTGATCGCTCTTTAGCATCCTTAGAGTTGGATTCAGCATCAGAGAATCCACAAGCTGCTTCCCCACAAAACTTACTCCCACCTGTGCTCCCCTCTCCAGTAGGGACGTCCATACTGATTTCAATAATCTGCCCAGTATGAGAAGTTTGCTCTTCCATCTGAAAATTCACAGTGATGAGAAGCAATATCAAAGAAATATATCCTGAATGCTTTATTTTTTTTTGTAACTAAATTATCTGAAATTGGTCAAACAGCAAGTTAGTGCTTTTTCTACCACTCTTTGACCTGCAAAATAGCTTGTTTTAAATTGAGCACAGTACAGAGAACAATATGACTTATCATATCACTGATAACTTAATTACACATGTTAGGTTCGAATAATTGTATTTTATCTGTTGCTATTTGATTTAGAAGATAGGGTTAAGTTTATCTTCTTAGTAGATGTAGTTGAATTGAAGTGTGTAACTCTCCTCTATAAATAATAACAGTGTGTGTGGGGTTATAAGGAAAAAATACCCCACCACTTTTTTAAGTTACAACACATGTTTCTACGGAAGCAGAACAGGGCTCAATGTACTCAAAGCAGAACATCAGCAAGAGATTTCTAAATTGATAAATGAGCTGGATATTGTCAAATATTTTCTAAGGAGATAAACAAAGAATGTGATCAAGATTATGCAAAAAGTGCTTGAATCTTATACATTTCCAAAACCCGCCAAGAAAAAAGTGAATTACAACTTATTAAATGCAAAATTGCTTTCCCTAAAGACTTACCTATTTCATACTTTTTCATATGAAGTGATTTGACCATTTGGTGAAACCCATAAAATCCAAACTGCTAGCATTACCATTTACCACCTTACCATTGTAGGCTAACTCAGAGGATGATTGACCTCTGGACAGGTTATTTTAGGAAACATTCTGCAGCCAACTGTGCTTGTTCAATAATATTTCCGGTCTAAGTGACAAAAAAAAATACTGACTCAAACAAATATAACAGGGGAATTAAGGCCTGCAAATTTCTTGTTGAGGGACTCATCTATACAGCCAACCCAAATAGCTGGGGATAACACTTTGTTAAGTTGTCATGAGATAGTACCCATTTAATTAGAAATATAATCTCAAATACATTAGGAAATCAGTCTTGCGATGTTAGGATCTCATACTAAATCTATAAATACCAAACAAAATACCAATTTAGGTTCCCCTGTTCATTACCCATGACCAGTTCACCAGAGGCAGTTTTTCACTTGTACAGAATAATCGAGTCAAAGAAGTGTAAGGAGAAGCAAGTTCCATTCCCTAGTTTCACTCAAATCCTTAAAGACCACATTCAATCATCCTCATCAGCCAAAACAGGCAATAAATCTGTCACAGTTTCTTAACTATTACTTCAAGTGGAGAATGTTAATGGAGAGATGGAAGTATAAACTCATTCCAGCAAGTTATTTCCGAAACAAATTTTCAGACTGAAAGGTGCATTATCTAAATTAATTATTACTTCAAGTGGAGAATGTTAATGGAGAGATGGAAGTATAAACTCATTTCAGCAAGTTATTTCCGAAACAAATTTTCAGACTGAAAGGTGCATTATCTAAAGCAACAGAGAAAAAAAACAGGTCCAATATCATTCTATCAACCGTCCTCCTCTCATTGATCTTTCATGCGAACCTCATGAATAGAAGCTTTAGGTTACGTTTGGTACACGGAACAGTGATTCCATTAAACAAAAAGAAGAATAACTTTTATTGGAAATGGAATAAGGTGGAATGGAATAGCTTGAAATAATCATTCCCTTATGGGGCATGGGAATGACTATTTTAGGTGTTAGGGTATAGGTATAGCTTAACACCAAAGGTATTTTATTATACTTCTTCCATCCTTAATAGTCATTCCATATACCAAACGTATTCTTAGTATTTTCTAATTGGAGAGGAATAACTATTCCTCAGTTTAAGTAATAGTCATTTCCTCATTGGTCATGGGAAGGGCTATTACAAGTGTTATGAGTGTATGTGTACTTTAACACCAAGGCTACTTTATTATATTTCTTCCATCCTTAATAAAGGCTATTCTTTTTTCCTAATGGAATAACCCTTCTGCGTACCAAAAGCACCCTTAGTGTTTTCTAATTTACCTGCTTAAATTTCAGGATGCACTTTTTGGTTGGTAAAAGTTTCAGGATCCACTACAGTGTAAGAACCATAAGATTCCTCTTTGCCTACACTTCCAGAAGAAAAATATCCGGCGATTGCCTTGATTCCTTTGTATGAGAATTCACAAAGAAGAAAGAAGCCCTGGCTGAGTGTTTCAGTAAAATGAAGCTAGGTACATATCTTTGGACAGTAGAATTTCAACATATAAAAGGATAGAGGAAGATATAGGTCTAAGCTTAGGTGAAGTCTAAGGACCAGTTCAAAACTGACTAGGCTTTGCTAAAAATTAGTAGCACCGCTAATTATTCAATAAAGTCACAACCAGAACAGATATCAAAACAAATTTTGTAGGGGCAACGAGTTTTCAAATATTCAAATAAACATTTTTATACACACGAGAAGGTTAAATTAACATTCATCCAAAAAGAAAAGAAAAAAAGAAAAAGAAAGTATATTTAGTGGCAGGAAATCCTCCCATAAAAGTAGAAGTATGGGAGGAAATCCTCAAAACTCACTTTATCTAGTTTAGCTAATGAATTTTTAAAGGTCTCCTACATCTGATTAGCTATATTTTTATCTATATCATTTAAATATTATTTTTTTACTCTTTATTGATTCTATCTTTATTTCTTTTCTAAAATTCATATTTCACTCTTTATTTTTTCAATGGTAATTTGTTTAGGAAAATGATAAAGGCACAATTTAAACCCAACTTTGGCCCAACTTTCTTCTTGAATTTTTTTTTAAAAAAATTACATGTGGAGGAGAGAAAGCCTTAAACTAGAGAGAGAGAAATTTAGTTTAAAAGTTGGGCCAAAGTTGGGTTTAAGTTGTGCCTATATCATATCTCATTTGTTTAACACAATAATTTTTCAATGATTATTATTTTTCAAATAATCATTTTTGTAACTACAACATTTTTGAAACGATTGTATTTTATAATAATTCTATTTTTCAACGGTTATATTTTTCAAATGTCATATTTGCCAACGTTAAGTATGAAAGCCATATTCTCATAGCAATGTCCATCATATTTATGAAATATTTTTTTATTAAAAATTGTGAAAAAAATATTCTCATAATGATCCCTTCAAAAGTGTGAAAAGTTTTGGGAAAAATAGAAAATAGGTGAGAAAAACAATAAAAAAAAAAATAGCTCCATTGAAAAGTACGGCTACATATAGCTTTTTTTTTTGCTAATCCAATCAAATATTCATTTTGCATTTTTTTTTTTTTGCTAATCTAATGTGGGGGGTATTTTACAAATCTGATTATCCATTTTAGATAAAAACACCATTTGACTCCTCTATTGGGAATGAAACAGGATCCTCTCCATTTCAAATGAATTGGATAATATCCAATTAGTTATAGTGGGGGGTATTTTTGTCTTTTCACTTTTTTAGAGAACAAAAATATCTATCTACTATAACTAACTAACGGATATTATCCGAGTAATGCTATAAGTCTTCCTAGAGTTCTCCTAGAGTCATCTCAAATGTGATGTGCCTTTTAAAATTACCGTTGAATTTGAGATGTGAATTTATTGACTGATAAGCGCTGAATGTTGCACATTCAAACCCCTTAACTTGTATATGTTAATTTCTTAGCATTGTTATTTGTTTGATCTTGTGTTGTTTTCTTATTTTCAGGTATTTAATAAAGATACAAGAAAAACCATTGATTTTGGGCTTAAAGCACAATTTGAGAAGACCTAGAAGATATGGTTAAGCTTAACCAATCATAATAAAGGACATTTATGATGTGGTTAAGTTTAATCAAATCATGGAAAGGATAAAATCGAAATTTCTCCAATTGGAGTCAAAATTGGATTGGATAGAATTTCATATTCTGGACACATTTCAGTATTTTGGCAATAACTTTCATCTCAAATATCGGATTAAGGTGATTCCAGCGGCATTGGAAAACTAACTTAAAATTCTACGAATCATGCTGAAATAGGATTTTCCTAAATCGGACTTTTGCTACGTCAAAATCGTTCCACAAGAGAAGAAGGCAAATCTGGACGCATCCTATTCCAATTTGTACATGGATTGCTTCCTAATTTGACTAGGAGATTGAAATCCAAATTTTTTAGGTTTCCTAGCGCTTCTAGGAGTTGTTTACTCCCTATAAATAGGCCTCTAAGCTTCAAGAGAAGGATGCTTAGTTTTAAATACAAAAATATTCTTGGAGGCTTAGCGGAGTCATGAGCGGCTAAACCCCTTCGTGGGGTGTTGATGTAACCCTATTCAAGCACAATGGTTTAATTGTATTTGATTTCTAGATTTTCAGTTTATGCATGTTGATTGTATAACTATAAGGATTGCTACCTTTTGATTTTGTTCTTAATTATTAATGAAATTGTTCTTAAATTCCAAACTCAATAGTTGTGAAATTATTTTCTTGTCTTAGAAAGTATTTTACTTTTATTGAACTCAAATCATTCTTGTTTTCTGTGATCATGAGGATGATGGTTATACAATGGGATTAATTGACATTTGATCAATAGGATTTTATAGGTCATGCCTAGAGAAGACGGATTGTACTAAATCCTAGTTCAGTGTAATTTAGGTAGACAGTCCGTACCAATCGAAGATGGGTTACACTTATTCATTGATTGTATGTATCCTATTAAATAATTTTATAATTTATACTTAGGGAAGACGGGTCGTGCCGCATCTTAGTGATTAAGTGGACGATCCGTGCCAACCGAAGATAGATTATCCTTATTCTTTAATAAGGTAGTTTCTTGTTTATTTATAACATGCATGGAATGAATTTATGGATTAAATCTGATTAGCCATTGTTGTGCAGATAGAGGTGAAGTCAATACCCTACACTCTCTCTTATATTTAATTTTCTTTTAATTTCATGCACTTTAGTTTTAAAGAAAATCAATCAAATCTCCTTTTTAATTAAGGTATCTTTAATCTTTCAAAATTGATAACGAAATCCATGCAGTCCTTGAGGTTCGACACCCTCTATAGCCATATCCTACGAGATTCGTCCTATTGCGAGTGGTTTAATTTATTATTGATATTTTTGCTTTAAAAATACCAAATCATTGACTTTTGATCTATTGGTGATTTTAAAAGCCATGTCAAATTTGGGATAACTCTAGAAGGACTCTAAGAAGCCTTATAGCATTACTCGATATTATCCAGTTCATTTGAAATTTGAAATGGAGGGGATCCTAATTCATCAGGAATGCTCTAAAAGATGCTCCTACTTTGTTTGAAAATTTGGAACACTTTTCACAACTAGATAAGGATCAAAAACCTTTTTCGGACTATGTTATCCATAAGGCGAAGGATTAACCCAGAGTCGAAAAGACAAGCACCAGCTCATTCAGTTCCTCCTTTTCAATTTCTAATCACCAGATTCACCAGTATATGACCACAAAACACTTGAACAAAATACATGACAAAAGCCTAACACCAGGGTAAACTAAAGACCACAATCCACAAAGAGACTCAATACGCAATAAAATCTCAAGCCTCGGATTAAATAAACACAAAATGTGTAAGCAGTAAGCAGGCGCCGATCAAATAGACAAGAGAGAGAGAGCGAGAGAGAAGCATTTCAAAGAAAACATTGGAAACAAGCGTAACCCATACATCCCATTTCAGAATTTAAATACAGGATTTAAAAAACATATAGAATGTTCACAAACAAGAACAATATTCATACCAGACGACAAGAGAGGGATACCTTCCTTCCTTTGAGCTTCTTCTCGTATCGAATATGAGGGTCTCCCCCTGCTTCTCCCTCTCTCTGTGTCTCTGTCTCTCTGACTTAAATAGAAGAAATCCTGCCCCAAAACTAACGGGATTACCATTTTAACCCTACCAGCCAGTCCTAGATTACGTAAGCATTGGCAATTATGTGATAAAACCTGTCTTTATCAACTAAATTTCTTAAATCCCCAAGCCGGCCACGCAGGAACTTCATCAAGTTTATCTGTTTATGTTTTAGTAGTAGTTGAAGGGAATAATAAGCTTTTGATTAATTGAGTTTACATAAAATAAATTAGGACAGTTGACATTGAGTAGCGGCTGCATATATGTAAGATTATTAATAGTTGTGTCCCATTAAGGAATATCTTCTTCGGTCTATTCTGAACTGGAGAATATTCAATTCATGACTAAGATTTATTTTAAGAAATCCTAAAGCCACAAATAAGACATTTGTCCCACAACCACCTCCAATGGACAAATCTAAAAAAAAAAAAAAAAATTGTTTGGCCCTTAGGGGTAACCGGACCACCCATGTTGGGCAGCCACCCTAGATCGGCAGGTCTGGGGTGGCTTCGGCCACCCCCACGGCCCTTGGGGTGGTCTACCTACCCCCAAAGGCCAAAAAAAAAAAAAAAAAAAAAAAATTGGCCATTAGTGGTGGCCAAACCACCCCATGGCCCTTGGGGTGGTTCGGCCACCCTCAATGTGGTGGCCAACTACCCCTTATTTTTTTTATTAATTTTTTAATATAAAATAATATTTTATTATTATTTTTAGTTAGTAGGACATGTGTCTCAAAATAATATTTTATTATTATTTTTAGTTAGTAGGACATGTGTCTCATTTGTGACTTTAGGATTTTTTATAACAAATTCTAATCATGAACTAGATATTCTTCAATTTATTTTGGACCCGAGAAGATTCTATTCCTGTTAATTAGGGTTATTTGTAAATCCCTAACCCTAATTAATGATGTTCATTGTCTGTCTGCCACACACTCTCTACAAAAATTCATGCATTTATGGGACAATCCATGCATTTTTTTCTTTTTTATTTATAGGATTTCAGATATTTTTTATTATTATTTTTTTTTTTGCATGCTCACACAAGTAGACACAGATCCAGAAAGTTGGACGAAGAGAAACCAAATGGGTATTTTTATTTTTTAGCATGGCCAAATGCCTTTAAATAATTTTTTTTTTTAATTCATATATATATATATTGGGAGGATTTCGGGGTAGGCCAGGGTCATCCCCTGTCCCCGCTTCTGCACACAAGGAAATGAGAAATGATGATTCAAACTAGTGATCTTCATTTCATGAGGCGTGATTCACAGCCGATTAAACTACCTCTTAAAGACGATATTTATTACTTTCTACACTTTCTACAATGACACAGTAGTACTATGTAGCATTTAATGTGAATGCTCATTTCTATAATTGAGAATGTTTGGTCCACCAGCTCTGCATTTAATCTTTTCCAATTAATTTTGTCAACTACGTGTAGCTATTTCTTGCTCACAAAAATATCTTGGATGATTTGAGCTCCTCTTCGATAATTTAGCAAAGGAAAAAAGTACTTATTTGATTCATAGGTACTTTGCAATTGTATCAAACTAATTCTTGTGGTATTACAAGAATCTTAAAGATTCATGGGATAATTTCTCGATCTAAAATGGTTAGTTGTTTTATTGAAATCATTAGATGCACATGTAAATCCATGTCATAATCAATCACCAATTGACACGTGGCACGACGGGTGAGGTGCAACATCTTCTCACCATATCAATGGGGGTCAATCGCGCACATAGATCAAACTTGCTTTCTTGTCACACTTTTTACTTAGTGTTTGTTTATAATTACGTTTAAAAAATATAATTTTTAAGTGAAAAAGAGCTTTTGGACAAAAACTTCATTTTTTAATATTTTGTCAAAAGTGGTTATTTTGGTTATTTTAGGTTTATTGGACTCTTAAAAACGCTTTTAATTTTTTTACTAAACAAGTATTTTTCTTTTATTAAAACAAACCTTTTAAGTGTTAAAAGTACTTTTAGGCATCTCAAACGCAATCTCAAACAAACCCTTAATTACTTAAGTCAGACTCAATCACTCTTTTTGTTTTAAAGAATATCATTCGTTCTTTACTCTCTTTTAATTATATATCTGCCCACGGGAAGCACAACAACTAATTAAGGTGCATTTTTTTTAATAGAAACAAGCAAAGAGTAGGGATTAATAATGTAATTCTACAAAAGTCGTTGGCTGCAAAAGTCGTTGGCTATGTCAATCGGTGATTGGTTAATTCATAATGTGCATCTAACGGTTTTCGTCGGGACGGGTGGCATTAACTATTTTATACATATTGCAAACCCATGATCTGTACTATACTTGTAATACCCCTATGCATTATTTTGCTACAACTATAAGTCTATAAACCCTCGCGGGTCAAATAAGTAATTTTCCCTTTATCTATAAAACTACATGGACAACTCATGAGTAGACTTGAGAGGTACAGAGAGACAGAGGGAGATTTCCCTTTATCTAAAACTACACGAACATCCCATGAGAGAGAGAGAGAGGCCGAGTGTCAAATGTTGTAAGGTAACCGAAATGATGGATCAGCGACACCAACTATAGGCTGATAGTATTCAAATTGACATTTTGTGATCATTTAGGTTTTGATAATTACAACATCAAAATCGTTACGACGTAAGGACGTTGATGTTGATGGCACCTTTTAAAGTAGTACAACACTTAAAAAGTATGTTTGGATTTGTGTTTGAAAAATAGAAATTTTAAGTCAAAAAACGTTTTTTTTTAGCAAAAGTTTTATTTTTAAGTTGTTGTCAAAAATGCACTTTGGCAATTTTTAAGTTTTTTTAACCTTAAAAAACTTTTTAATTTCTTTTTACCAAACGGGTTTTTTTTTTTCTTTTTCCAAACAAATTTTTTAGATATTAAACGCACTTTTGAAGTTCTCAAACATACACCTAAATAGGCCTTTAGTCTGGTCAAGACTTAATTGAGAGTGCTTTTTCATTTTATTTATTTATTTATTTTCGTCACAATTAAATTATGAACTTCATAATTGGCCTGGTGCAGAGGCCTTGTGGATTGGGCCAAAACATCCAGATAATTCCCTCAACAACTTACTTACTTTTTGACTAGCACTGTTTTTTATGACCCACAAAATTAGGATCAGCCCACATCATGACACTATAACGTGTTTGGTTCTCTTGAAAATTTATTGGACGGCCGAGAAACTTTGGTTTAATTAGTACGATCGATCGGGGTAGTTTTGAAGAGCAAGGAGGAGACACTCTTTAGCAGTAACAGGAAAGGTGGACCTAGAGGCCGGACANCACCTTTTAAAGTAGTACAACACTTAAAAAGTATGTTTGGATTTGTGTTTGAAAAATAAAAATTTTAAGTCAGAAAGCGTTTTTTTAGCAAAAGTTTTATTTTTAAGCTATTGTTAAAAATACTTTTTGACAATTTTTAAGTTTTTTTAACCTTAAAAACCGTTTTAATTTCTTTTTACCAAACGGGTTTTTTTCTTCTTCTTCCAAACAAATTTTTTAGGTGTTAAACACACTTTTGAAGTTCTCAAACACACACCTAAATAGGCCTTTAGTCTGGTCAACACTTACTTGAGAGTGCTTTTTCATTTTATTTATTTATTTATTTATTTTCGTCACAATTAAATTATGAACTTCATAATTGGCCTGGTGCAGAGGCCTTGTGGATTGGGCCAAAACATCGAGATAATCCCCTCAACAACGTACTTACTTTTTGACTAGCACTGTTTTTTATGACCCACAAAATTAGGATCAGCCCACATCATGACACTATAACGTGTTTGGTTCTCTTGAAAATTTATTGGACGGCCGAGAAACTTTGGTTTAATTAGTACGTAGTTGGTCGATCGATCGGGGTAGTTTTGAAGAGCAAGGAGGAGACACTCTTTAGCAGTAACAGGAAAGGTGGACCTAGAGGCCGGACAAAGAGACACCGGAAGAAACAAGAAGATAAGGAAAACAATATCAGTAGAAGCAGTCATCCAAAGAGTAATAGCATATACTCAAAATTCAGATAATTAATGAGATGAAGAATACCGAAGAATATATATATATATTCTATCTGAATTTTGGATAAACCATATGAAAGCTTTGGTTTATGTGTGTGGAGTTGACTCTATGATATGTTTTCTCTCTTAGACGATGATGTTACTTGTTGTTCACTTATTTTCATTGTGGCATGACGATGATGTTGCTTGTCCATGTATTCAGTGGACAATCTAAGGTTGGCTCGTTGACACGGGTAACCGCCTCTAGTGCATAAGTAGCGAGTAGAGATGAAGCATGCATTGTGCCCCTTGACGATTATGCAGCACATAATTAAAGATGGTTGACATAAACATTTGTAACCTTAGCTAGGATTAAGATGACTTTAGCATGTTGCAGCTATGACTATTATATATATATATATATATATATCTGGTGTGGTTTAAAAGGATTAGACTGAAACCGACTGACATAAGAGTGTTTAGAAGATTGCTTCACAAGCTTTGTTGTTACCAAAGCGTCTCCACCATCATTAATTAATTAAGTAATTAGCAGAGCAATTGACCACTTTTTATTAATTAATCAAGGCCCGTGTGAATCTGATACCTTCGATCTCTATCCATCCACTCGACACTGGGAATCGAGAACGGATAGTACTGAAACACTTGATAGATGCGATGCCCATTATCGATTGGGCCTCTCCATCGTACACCACTCATTTTTCTCACTGTTTATTCTAAAATCTACTGCTTTTTCTTTTTCTGAGTTGATTTTAAAATCATAAACTACGTACACAATCGATGGATGAGATCATTGGAGTGCTCTTTCTACTGTACGTATAAGGCACGTAAATTAAATAATAAAAAAAGAAGGAAGTTTCTACAAGAGTCCTTATAACTTCGTGGGGGAATTGAAAGAAAACAGAGTGTCTTACTTTTTCAAGTGAAGCATAAAAGAGTGAAAAGTGGAGGCAAAAGTTTTTTTTTTGTTGGCCCATGCGGCCTTAATTACCATCTACCCCACCGGGACCTAATTCGCTGCATGGATAGCCATGCGTCAATAGTTTTTGGTGCCTTGTGGCCATGCACATGACTACACCAACAAAACGCCAAACCCAATATCTTAAAGGAATCAGTTGATCAGAATGAATTGCAGAGATGAAGCTGTGATGGGGGTGGGAAAAAGAGAAAGAAGAAGAAGAAGTAGAAAGCTTCATTCATATACATACATATATAGAAGCGGCAACTATAATATATATATATGGAAAACATATATTTGATGCATGGCCCAAAGGGAGAAAAAAAGGAAATAAAAGAAAATTAGAAGCGGCAACTATAATTATATATATAAAATTGATCTTCAAATATCCACTTTGCAGCCCGGAGATCCAAGCAACGGCACCTGACCGACAAAACCCTTCTTCAAGCCCACCAAGACATCACATTTCACATAAACCCCATAATGCCCCGTCCTTATAGCGCCAGCCTTCCACCTCAGCCTCCCCAACAAAGCAAGCCTCAATCCCACCACCCCATACGCCTCATCCTCCACCAGCCCATTCGCCACCTCCACCGACACCGGCACCGCCCCGCCGCCGACCAAAGGCGAAACTACGACGGTGCTGTGCCTCTCGTGAAAGAGAGGAGGCAGCATCACCTGGGGCGTGATGGCTTGGTCTCTGTAGGACACAAAAGCGGAGAGCCTGTCATAGTAAATGGACACGCGCTTGTTGGGGTTTCTTGTGACAAGGGTGAACTGCATGGTGATGGAGATGAGCGGGGGCGCCGAGGTGTTGATCTCGTAGATGGCGGCGCCGACGACCTTGAACTGCGGCTTGTGGGGGCGGTAGACTAGCCAAAGGGTGAGCGCTGTTACACCGATTAGGAGGAGAAAGATAGTGATGCATGAGCAGACAGCTTGGCGCGAGTCTTTCGGTGGAAAGCCTGGACCCATGCTGTGAATTTGAATTTGCAGAACACTAAGAAACGAGAGAGAGAGAGAGAGAGAGCACAAAGAAGGTGAAAGGGAAAGTTGGCGATGGGGGGGTGGGAAGATGGTGGCGAGTGAATAAGGGAAAAAGTTGAGAGAGAAGCAGAAGAGTCTGTGGGACAAATGGAACAAAAAAGGAAGAGAGAATTGGTTACTTGAAACTAAGGCTGTATTTTTCTCATTTAATGTAATTAATTATTACATCAATGGACAACGGCTGTTTGCTTTTTATATTGGGAAAAATATAAAAAAAACCATTCAAACTACCAGTCGTTTACAATTTAGCCCCATAATATTCAAAAAGTAATAAAGTAACCCCCAAACTATCAAAATGTAACAAAAATGACACTTATTTCTTTATATTCCTATAATATCCCTATTCTTTTAACAAATAAAATATTAAACTAATTGTAAAAAAAACCCAACAAAAAAAAATAATGGGTGAATATTTATTTATTCTAAAAAACATTTTTTTTTCTGTATTTACTAGCCATTGTTTTTTTGTATTTTTTAAAAATTGTTTTTGTTTTTTACAATTATTTTATTTGTTAAAAAAATAGGGGTATTATAGGAATATAAAAAAATAAGTGGCATGTTTGTTACATTTTGGTAGTTTGGAGAGCTATTTTATTACTTTTTGAATATTGGGGGGCTAAATTGTAAACAGCTGGTAGTTTGGGGGGCTTTTTTATATTTTTCCCTATCTTTTATCTTTTTTCTTAAAAATAAAAGTGTTTCTCTATTTTTATTTCCTTTTTCTTTTTAGCTTTTTATCTTCAATTTTATTTATTATTTTTTCCTTTGTTTGTCAGCTGGTCTAAAGATTGGAAAAGCAATGCAAACAACAACAAAAAGAGATTGAAAAAGGGAACCCATTGAAAGCCGTCCATGGCTTTACCCAATATATATATATATGCATCTAAAAATTAGGCAAAGCACAAAAGTTTCAGAGATTGCAACGTTCATTTCTTGGTTTTTTCTTCTTCAATGACCTTTTTGTCTCCAATTATGGATTTTGGACTTGATTATTGATTTTCCTTCAGTTGTAAGTATAATGATTTATTATAGGATCGTCATATATAATTGGATGATGTGGCCGGACAGTAAAAATCAGTCCTTAATTTTTATTTTATTTTTTATGAGAAAGTTTATATATCTCTCTCAATTAAATTGTTATTCAAATGATAATGCATGTTTTTGTTAAACTTTTAATTAAGACAATTATGTCCATCTAAACTACCAAAAATTACCAAACGATAAAAAATAAAAAAAATCCTTACAAAACATTTCAATGAACAAATTGAGAAGGAAAAAGAGAAACAGGGTGCAAGAGCAGTCTGAGAGGGAAGAGACGTAGTTGAGAAGGGAATGCTTTATTACTGTGTGTGATTGTGTGGATAAAGCTATAGGGTGAAGGCATTGCAATGAGGATCACTCACCGACATGTATTGGATAAGCCATAGACACCACCCAACAGTCACCGCATTTGAGAATAGGTGGCCCTTTTTACACATGCTTTTTCCCCCCTGTTTGGACTATATATCTCTATATATATATATATATATATGTCTCGTCACCATCCCAGTACGGCTTATTTCAAAACTGGGCCCCCAAGTTGCCAAGCACGCGTTGGATTCATGCTTTTACACGTCCGACTTCCATGCATCTCTTGCTTTCTGTGTGAAAAAACACTTCTCTTTACTTTTTGTTCGCCTGCACAGTGAAGATGATTTCGTCACGATCGGGTCCAGAGCCGCCTACGAAGGAACCAAGAAAGAAAAAAGAAAACTCCAGCACTGTTTCGATCTGTTGTTTGCTTCACAGTAATGGGGTCCGGGGACATTTNAAAAAATCCTTACAAAACATTTCAATGAACAAATTGAGAAGGAAAAAGAGAAACTGAGAGGGAAGAGACGTAGTTGAGAAGGGAATGCTTTATTACTGTGTGTGATTGTATGGATAAAGCTATAGGGTGAAGGCATTGCAGTGAGGATCACTCACCGACATGTATTGGATAAGCCATAGACCACCACCCAACAGTCACCGCATTTGAGAATAGGTGGCCCTTTTTACACATGCTTTTTCCCCCCTGTTTGGACTATATATCTCTCTATATATATATATGTCTCGTCACCATCCCAGTACGGCTTATTTCAAAACTGGGCCCCCAAGTTGCCAAGCACGCGTTGGATTCATGCTTTTACACGTCCGACTTCCATGCATCTCTTGCTTTCTGTGTGAAAAAACACTTCTCTTTACTTTTTGTTCGCCTGCACAGTGAAGATGATTTCGTCACGATCGGGTCCAGAGCCGCCTACGAAGGAACCAAGAAAGAAAAAAGAAAACTCCAGCACTGTTTCGATCTGTTGTTTGCTTCACAGTAATGGGGTCCGGGGACATTTTTACAGAAAGATTTTGCTTGCAGAAGCCAGAAAGTGCGAAACTTTGTTTAATGGAAACGAATGTTTTTATGTTCTAAAGGGGAAAACAATGCACCTTAACTTTGTTTTCGAAAAAAAGATTTTTAAAGAAAATGAAATTATTCCTTTATGCAAGCGTTGAGAAGTGGTAAATATGCATGGTGGAGGAATGTGACCCGTTTAATTAAATGAAACGGGTTAAAGTTGACTTATATAGTCTTATACTTATGCTTCGACATAACTCAAACCCTACATACAATATAATGACATAATTTTTAATATGACATTCAAACCCGACATGAACCCAATAACAAAATTAGACAGTTAAAATTGAAAAATTTAACAACTTTAATTAAATAAATCGGATTAAAATTAATTTATATAGTCTTATACACATGTCTCGACATGACTCAAACACAAATTGTCATCCCTACCTTTTTCCTCTTCCCTTCCTTTCTCTCCTTCTCCCTTGTTCAATCAACGAGATGAGAAATGGACGCCAAGGAAGATATAAATTAAATAATAATTGAGGTACAACGCATTTCTTTCCTTATTGTGCTACGTCCTTGCTAACAAATGAAAAGAACTCCAACGCTAGAGGTTGCAGCAATGAACAGGGGAAAAAAACACCTTTTTTTTTTTTTTTTTGTTGAAGCAGATGAGAAGATGCAAGGCAAAGATCTTTTCATAGCAAACTGCACTATACCTCTCAAATATCAACTAGCATAACCTGTCAATACAAATTATAGTACAATTAAACCTGTCTTCTCTACACCACTCCGTTGTCCGGTGAGCATGCAAACATATTTACAAGAGGTGATATCAAAAACTTGGGAAACCCCACTGCATGATTACAAAACTACCTTTTTCAGTTGATGTAAAGTTATAGTCAAAACCCTGTGAACACTAAAAGAGACTAACGATTCAGCTCTCTCCATATCACCCCCCGATTCTCTTTGGCTAGCAATACAAGAGACACCACGTCAGACAATCAAGTACTCTTTTGTAGCTACAGTTTAATCAATGTTCATCGGGAAAGTGTGAGAACTCAGATTGAACAAGCAATAATGAAGACCGTCATTGGCGTCACCAACTGGAGGATCAGACTCTACACCTGGCGTACAAACTGTCCTTTCACTCGAGGACGTTGCTCTGCCAATCTCTTCCGGCTCTGATATCGGACCTGTCCAAGAATATCAACGTTTAAGAAAAGAGAACACCTTTATAAAGAGTAGTGTGATTTTTCATATTCTCATCACCACACACAACTAAAGTTGTGTATCATTCTAAGCGGCTCAGGCATGATTGGCCTCTGAATCTAGGTTCATGGGATCTGAGAACTGGGGTTTCGGAGCTATTTCAAACTACTGATGCAGCTTAGTCCAGGACCAAGAATCATTGGAATAACAACTTTGTCCGGACAACAGAAAAGGAATTAGGGTAGCAGCACAGATTGTGGAAGAACTAGCTCACATTTAGTTGTAATGAAGCAGCCATTAACGTCAACATAAAACCAGAATTTCTATAGATGGGGTCATGAATCCAAACTAGAGTAACAAAATATAAGCATTTGTATACCTTTTTCTCAAAGCATCGATCTTTCCGCTTTAGTCGGAACTTTGTAAGAGCAGCTTCCCTCTGGGTAGCGCGAAGTGAGTCCATCCCTCTAGATACATCATGAACAGAAAGACCACTTTCATTCCAACTCTCAGGGGCAGTGGCAGTGGCAGTCTCATCTCTCCTAGTGGAACTGCTCCCATATGCATCAGTGTGATCTACAGCACCATAGCATAAGCTACTAGTGGTATTCTGACCAGCAGCAGGAAAACCATCTTTAATTTCCTCCACATGCTCCAAATCGTTCTCCTCATGCACAGCTTGATGAATGGAATTGTTGGTAGTCTCATCAGATTGGTGATAACCTAGTTCTGAGTTGGGAATTTCAGGATTGGATTGAACTGAGGCACTTGAAGGAAAGGGAGAGTGATGTCGCTCACAGGTGGGTTTGGGACTCGACACAGGGGGTAGACCAGATTGAGTAAAAAGCATGGATGGGAAAAAAGGACTGTTTCCTGGGACAGGTACCGTCCCAAGCTGATGACTTGGAAACTGTAGTTCAACTTGTCCAGATTGACCAATGACCAAAGTCGGCATATTTTCCTGACTATTACTCAATGTGGCACTAGCTTGGAGAAAAGTGCCATTGGTACTTCCAGAGAGCTGATTTGATGACAGTTCATAGGATTTACTTGCACCCTCCTTCAACTTAGAACAATTGCCAGACAGTGTTGGTAGAAGGGGCTGCAGCGTCTTACAACTGTTATACCTGCAGACAGGAGCTTTGGTTTGATCATCTAATCTTACAACTACTTTTCACTCAAAATTCATGCAACTTGGAAAGGAGATTTATATACAGTGATTGAGATTGATTTTGTCATTCACATGCTTTGTCAAGATCATCACTGACAAAAATTCAGTGACTTCAATAATATTTATATGGGTTTCTTTAGCTTGTTATTAAATGTTTAAAAGGTATGTGAAAGGCTTCCATTAACACTAGTCCTGTTGGAAGTACGCCCACCAGAAACCAGATGTCAGTAATTAGTCTTTAGCATGTACCCACTGTATCTAATAGAAACATAATAAATACAATTAAAAACACAACTCTTTATCTAGAAAAGTCTCCATAGGTTCTTCTAGGTGCTAAATACAATCCCGTGATCCTTCCAGTGCAAGTGTTAGGAGGGTCTTCTAGTAATCTATGTCACTACTGCCACTCACCACAATCACAACCATCTCTATCATACCTCCTTTGCTGCTGCCATAAACACTACACCAACAGCTAATTTCTAACTTTGTAGAACATTATCGAAATTCATTAGTACTCGACAGAAATTGTTTTAACCAAAGAGAAGGGAAAAGAAAAAAGAAAAAAAAAAGGAGGAAAATAATTAAAAAAAAGGAAGGGGATGAAGAAGATAAACTGGGTGTCTTCTTGCCTCCCGATTGATATTTGAGAAAAAAAAAAAAAAATCCACTTGTATTAAGTTTTGTTTTGTTTTTAACCCAAATAACTCACCATGAAAATGCAGATGCATTAGAATGGATCAGGGTATGCCTTTCATCAGTCCCTTGGTAATTTGAGCTGCTTGGGCAAGTTCTTCTCAATGAAAGTTCCAAATGTGGAACAAATTCGAACTTTTTTGTGCCGCCATCTTTATAACTAGAGTTCCCATCAGTGCACCTTGGGTGATTATCAAATGTGCCAATCAAGTCAATAGCTCCATTAGAAGGTTCAACCAGTTCATCATCACAGTTGTGAATCTCACTAGCAGCATTAGCATAGCCTCTATTAGTTTCTGCTTGCACACCCTCATTTTGACTCATTGTTTCAGCAAGAGTGTGGTCTTCCTCCAATCTCAAAAGAGTTGAGTTATTGGCCTCTCTGTAGGGAGAAATCTCTGATCCCAATCTTTTTGATTTCTCTGCAGTAATTAGCTTGTCAGATTTCCCTATTGTTGATTCTAACCATATGGGAGGAAAAAAAAAAAATCTAGAAAAGAAAGAAGACAGCCAAACAAGATAATATGACAGACCTCCATTTTCACTCTCAGGCAAAACTGATTCCTGATCCAACTTAGTACACTCTCCATGCTTCTCCATGTCAGTATTGCTCAAATTTGAAGCACTCCCACACTTCATCTGAGAAAGACCCTGCATATTTTGCATGTCTGCACTCTCAGCTTCCATGTAAGGTGTTGTACAAGAGCTCTGCACAAGTGGCAAACAATGCAGTCTCTAAGTGAAACTTCATGTTTACATATGCATTGTTCCATGATTAATCCTGTATACACTATTCTAATAACTTGTTTCTTTTCATGTCAACCATACAATCCATGGGCCAGATAAAGGGAAGGGGCAAAACACACTTGATGATTAGCAATTCAAAAGGGAAATTCTCAATATGTTTTTACTTTCTTTAGGTACCACATTCAGAGGAGACTGACTTCTGAGAAAGTTATAGAAGCTGGCATAAATATGCATATGAAAATAATACTTCTCTCACAAGTCGCAACATACATATTATTTAACATTTTTATGAGAATGGGTACAAGATGAAAAGGTACATACTTGGGCATCACTCCCTTTCTCACTGCATTCGTTTTTTCTGTGTGTAGAAGCCACACATTCACTTGAATGACTGCTTGATGCATTATTTTCAGAAGTGCCTTCAACTTTTTGCTGTGGAACAGCTATGTTTTGAGGAACATGCCGACCAGCCAACTGTTTAAAAAATTAACAGAAAAAAGGATGCATTTACACGTGATTTCTATGCTCTAATGAAACAAAGAAACAGAACAAATCCAACAAATAAGCAGAAGAAAAGTTAAAGGATAGAAACATACAGTGTGCCTTCTCCATACATGCTGCCAAAGGTTCCTCAGCTCATTCTTCCTAACGGGCTTTATGAGAAAGTCAGCTGCACCTTTTAACATGCATTTCAATACCATTCCAATTGAATCATGCGAAGACATCACTGTATGGCCATGAGAATAAATGTTAGCACCTTTAGCTTCACACCCAATTTAAGATCAAGAGAATCAAATGAGGCAACAGTTTGTTCAATCTGACGTACTTATGACAGGAATATTTTTGCAAACGTCATGCTCCATGACTAAAGAAAGAAGTGCAAATCCAGATATTGACGGCAATTCCACTTCAGTCAATACGAGATCTATGCTATGAGGTCTCCCCTTTAGCGTCTCCCATGCCTTTAGTCCATCAGCAACTGCTGCAACTGTTTAATACATAGAGTATATGTTGAGTTCCAAAACTCTGATTTGCCAAAAGTGAAGATGTAATACCTACCATTGACTTGCTTGAAGGATAAGTATATAAAATAAAATTTGGTGTTCAAAAGAAAGTAGAAATCAAGTGAGATATAATTTTCACAGAGAAAGAGGAACTGCAATAAGCTGAGGCAAATTTCTGAACCCCACGTAAGTTGGTTCACTGAAGCCTCAGCAGCAGGTAAAAACATGCGATGAGCAAAAGCCAAATTTTGCAGAATTGTGAACAATTTTTTGTTCCAAAAAAAAAAAAAAAGCATAGACATAAGGCACAAATTTTAACCTCCCCCATATGTAACACAAACACCTGAAGAGCTTTGTTTTATATATACACACCATGGGTGACCTTGAAAATGTGCAAATATGTGTTTCCATCATTGACAATAATAATAAATAAAATCACACATGTAACGACCTAGGTAAAAGTGCTAGCCATATCTGCATTATCACCCCCAAAAATACTAATCAATTTGAAGCTTTTCTAAAATCACTTACAAATATCAATTCTATCTAGTAAGTAAGCAAATATGAGACTTAACATCCATGAGTGTCTTTATAATCACCCACTCTATGTGGGCTACTAGTTTTCCCAATTTACGACCAGGGTGTTACAACACCAAGGCCTACTCATAAAACTGATGCACTGACAGCGAGTCAACTTGAACTTTAGTGACCCATGGAGAAAAGTAGATCAACAAGAGAACTTACAACAATCACCTTAATATGAGCTCTGGAGGTGTCTGACATCATAACAACCCTCACTTCTGTGATGCAGCTATTAAAATTGGCCAAATCAATGATACTATAGCCACCATTGATTATTGATGCCTTGTTCCCATGGAAATTAGACACACTGATGATGAGGTACATGTTATTGTTCCTATGAGACAGACCCATATCTTGTTGGGCAAGCCATAATTATAAGATAATGAAGCTTCTATGTGGACATACAGAAAACCTGTGTTTCTCTCTTTAATTGTAGCCTTCTAGAGCTTAATCCCCTATATATAGCAGCTGGATGTGCCAAGTAGGTGGAAGCAGGCAACATTTCCAAGGGGATGGTAAGTGAAGAGGGTTGAGTTAGCAAAACAAAGGATGTAGAAATTTTTTCTTTCTCGAGCTTTTCATATCTAAACCAGCCCTCCTTAACCTTAACTCTAGAGTTGCTCCTCCCTAAACCATAATTGGTAATTCTTTGAATTTTTAGTGTACTGTAATGGTGTAGAAAAGAAGGTCAAGGAAGTGTTTAATCTACCTATCTATACATGAAATTTAAATTATCCTACAGGTGTTTCATTCGAACATCCTGCACTGCTACTACACCCTTCAATTAACCTATACAGAGGCCACTGGACCTTCGAAAAGATGGAAACGCACAAATCCCCCAAAATGTGTACATAATAAGTTCACTACCCATTCAACGAACAAGCTAGGCTTGCAATCTCACCGTGACAGAACTTCTTCTCAAACAAAAAAGAAACTCGCCCAATTCTTGATCATTCTTGTCACACCAAGCCACCGGTGAAGTCATCGCTTAAGCAGGATAAAGACTAGTCATGCTTGAACAATAAAATGCCATCAAATAATAAAAATCTAATACAATACACCACCAACTTCAAAAACAAAAACAAAAACAAACAAACAAAAAAAATTCGCATCACAAAAATAATAAAATAAAAAACTTCTTTTCCCTCTGTTATCTTTTGAAAAAAGGCCATTTTAAATGAATTTTTTTTAAAAAAAAAAAACCGTGGAAAATGCACAAAAACCAAAATACAAAATTCAACCAATCAAATGAATGAAAGAAAGAGATATTAGAGTCAGAGCCAGAGGAACTGACCTCTGTAACTGCATTTCCGGAGAAGCGCGGCGATGATCTGACGAGTGGAATAGTCGGCTTCGACCAGCAGAACCCTCAACCTCTCCCACCTCACCACCTCCTCTGCCCCGTCCTTCTTGTCCAGCTCCATGCCCTCCCCACCGCTCAACACCGCTTCACCCATTCTCGTACACCCTAAACACCACCAAACAAAGCAAATCGAAACGCAGAAAGCACAAACAAAACCCTAATTTCTCACAGCTTCCACCAAGCAACAGTAGCTCTGTAACAGCATGAGCAAGCAAAGGCGAAGCAACAAAAAAAATGCTACGGTTACGATTACAAAATCTATCCTGACGCTCTGCCTTGTTTTAGAGCAAACTAAATCCGCCTTTGAAATTTCTAATCATCACCATTTACTCACAGCCGCGAAAACCGGGGAAAATATCTAGGGGAGGGCGGATCAAAAGGTAGGCCGTCATTGGCTTCTGGTTGGTGACGCTGACGTGGACGGATTTGGGCCACTGTTTTTGATTTTTTTTTCTTTCTGAGATAAGTGGTGGTGGTGATGAGATTGTCTTCTTGGGGCCCACCGGAGGGACACGTGGTGGGGAAGCGTGGGTTTTGGCCTTTCGAGGGAGGATATTTTTCCTCCTGATGAGAGTGCCACGAAAGCGTTGCGAGACAGCTCGATCCTTATCTGTGGTTCAAAGTTTGACACGTGAAACACTGAAGGGATCTTTGGTTTGTGCCTTTTTATGCCTTCGAACTTGTGGGCATAATATTCAAAGACTTTTGTATTTAAAAAGTAGTTAAATTGTCTTAAATCATTTCTAATGAAGTGGATAGCATTAATTAGTATGAATTCTTCTTTTTATTTATTTATTTTTTTATGTATATATATTATAGGCCAAGACTTTTTTACTTCTTCTTTTTTAAGGCCCTTTTGCTTATTTTTGACTCCCAATTTTTTCTTTAATTCCTGTATTACCATTTCTTTTATAGAAATAATAAAAAGTAATCTTCATTTTATATTTTACTTATAAAAAAATATTGGGAAAATGATATATGACATAACTTTTGTTTTTTGCTTTTTGATTGTTTTTGTTTTTTCATTTTTTAGTTAAGATTGATTTAAAAATAAATTAACATTCCTTCCTTGTTTATTAATTATGCGGATTTTCTTTCTTGTTTTTCTTTTTCTAATTAGGTATTTTTCTTGTATATATCATATGTATTTTTTGGGTGCCTATACTTTTTAATAAATTTCTTATAACTTATAAAAAAATAAAAAAATAAATTAACAATGTTCCATTAACATAATAAAATAGTGATATAATATATTATCATTAATCTATGTATATCTGTCTAGTTAGTTAATCACTTAATTGGCTATTGATCGCATGGGCCCCCTGTGTTCCTATGTTATGCTATTCTTGCTTGCACGACCACAAAAAAAGCATTCTGAGAAAAAATAAAATAAAATTAAGCTGTTCTTAATCATCATGATTATTCATGAGTCAAATACACGCCACCCTTACGCAATCATTTCAAAATCAAGTATATATCTTAAAAGTAAAACTGAATATATATATATATATAATCATAATCATAGGTGTAAGAATAATAAGAAGCAAAACTTAATTGACTGAATTAATCTTATAGATTACAATTCAAATGAATTAAGTCTTAGTTTATTAGGGTTGCACACCGACTTCCACAAAGTCGGAAAGGCCTTTTGTCTCTTTTAAAGTAGGAAACATTTGAAAAAAGAAAAACCTCCTATTTGGGCTGCAAAAGTGGCGTTTTACAACAACCAATAGAATTAAGACACATCACCTAAAGTACAAAATTAAACTACTACCTAAAACACTAGATTTTAAAGGTTTTCTTCTTCATTATTTTTACCAATCTGCTGACAACTCTTCTCCCTTAACATGAGAGAGAGAAGGAGAGACACAGATTTTGAGAAAAAACCCGAACCACGGCTAGGTCACAGCATGTGGCATTAGAAACGGGTTAACCTTTCTCTCCAGGATTTAGTTTTAAATCAAAAAATGAGTTTTGAGGCTGTGTTTGACAGGAAAGTGGCCGGAGAGATTGACCCAAGGCTAGGTCGTGGGTCTGGCCGGCTAGGTTTTTTTGTTTTTTCCTCTCTCTTTCTCATTTTAATTTGGTATGGTTGTTCTCTCTTTTATTTTTTTGTATTTTTTTAAAATTGATGATGGATCACGTAATAATTAAAAGCTACAAAATGGGTGTTATTAGGATGAACCTGATAGTGGGGCCTCTCATTGAAAAAGCCTTCAACACACCTCAAATAGAAACGATTTTCAAGATGCTTTTATTTATAAAAAGTAAGAGTTGGTCGGAATAGTCAGAAATAATCATGGATGAAGAGATCATAAATCTTTGTCCGATTAAGAGATTGAGTCGAAGACGCCTCGTTTTTGTCAAAAACAAAGATGTGAAGGCCGAAGGAAAAATGAAAGGATTTCAAAGAGACTCAAGGAAAAATGAATATGCAATTGATTTGTTTAAATATAAAACTAGTCGGGCGGGTAGGACTTCATTGGAAATCCACATGAGTTTTCAATTTGATTTCATCCAACTTGTTTTTGTCATAAACCAACCTATATATAGATCGAAAACAGCCAGTGTTGGGTCGAATTATCATGTGGGCAGGTTTTTGCACATCCCTAAAACCTACTACTTCCCCATTCTTTTAATTGAACAAAAAAGTTCACTTGAATTGAGTGAAGCAATTATATTATTTGTCTAATATCAATTTATTGGTCTACTTATAAATGGAATTTCTAAGTAAAATAATTAATATTCCAGTTAAAGATAACAAAAAACAAAATGATATTCGCATCACTAGGAGACTTTCGTAGAACATGACCATCTCTAGTTAATTTGAACTAGATAATATCAAATTAGTTATATATGAATATATTTTTATCTTTTCACTTTTTAAGAGAATAAAATTAGGGCTGGGTATCGGTCATATCGGTCCGGTTAATAGGGTTATCGGTTATTGACCGATAAGCTATCGGTTAACAGATTCTTGACTGATTACCGACCGATAAGCTATCGGTTAATCGGTTAATCGGTTATATCGGTAATCGGTTAAACCGGCCGGTTAAATCGGTTTTTGTTAACTTTTTATTGAGTTTTTTACTAGTTGTTAATTGGGCAAAAAATTAGTTATTTTGAGAGTTCAAATACTTTTTATTGGGTTAAAACCTAAAATAACTTATTAAAAATTAGCTATTTTGGCCCTTTTGGGAGCCTAAATATATATATGGCTAAACTAGCTTATTGAATCTTTTTTTATATTGATCCACTACATCTTTTTTATATTATAAAATAAAAATCAAAAGAGTAAAAAGTATAAAATTAAAAAAAATTAAAAATTAAAAATACTTATCGGTCATATCGGTTAACCGATAATAAAATTTTAACCGATCGATTACCGACCGATAAGATTATCGGTATAAATTTTTTAACCGATTACCGACCGATAACTAACGGTAACGGTTATATCGGTTCGGTTAATATCGGTAATCGATCGGTTAATCGGTAACGGTTAATTTGCCCACCCCTAAATAAAATCATAAAAATATCCTTCAACTATAACAAATTGGATATTATCTAGTTCAATGGAGAGGATCCTAATTTGACTTTCATTGTTTGAAATGGCTAGCAAAAGCATTTATCAACAGCCCATAGTCAACTTAAAATAAATGGCTCTGATTGGCAAAAGCCAAATACTATTTCTCAAAAAATTCAACTTTTGCCATTTTTATTTTTTATATCACATTAATTACTTTTTTTTTTTTACTATTATTTAAATAAAAAATTACAACAAAAATTTTTTTTTATACAAAATATATATTTTTTCCTTCATATCAATCAATATTTACTAAAAAAAAAAGGAAGAGGGCGGCTTCGTTTGCCAAAGGCCCAGACTGGAGAAAAAGGGACTCGCACTGTAGTTTTATGTGATGGTTGGCAGGCGTTTCAGTGAATTACACCTTCCCATGCACAGCCTGCCATGGATTAATGGGTTGGGTCAAGTTTTTTAGGCTTCGTTTTTCAACTTTCCTTCGCCTTGGGAAGACTTCCCACTGCAGCTGCTGCACCAGTCTGCCACACTACAATACCAGTCTCCAACTTTTCCCAATCTAAGCCTTTGGCAAACGAAGCCAATTAGACACAAGAGATTGCCGAAATGTGACTGCAGGGAATAGTTCCGATGCCTAAGTCAGAATCCTTACTGAAAGAAATGACAAATGAGATTACTTGAATGGTCAAGTTCTGATAACTTACATGTGACATCATCCTCCTATTTATACCAATTGATTCAGGTAGTGGAGGGACCAACATTTTCTGGATCTACGAGTCAAGACCCGTGAGGTGTTCAGGTTGTAGCTACAAGCCATGACGTGTCGCCNTTTTAACCGATTACCGACCGATAACTAACGGTAACGGTTATATCGGTTCGGTTAATATCGGTAATCGATCGGTTAATCGGTAACGGTTAATTTGCCCACCCCTAAATAAAATCATAAAAATATCCTTCAACTATAACAAATTGGATATTATCTAGTTCAATGGAGAGGATCCTAATTTGACTTTCATTGTTTGAAATGGCTAGCAAAAGCATTTATCAACGGCCCATAGTCAACTTAAAATAAATGGCTCTGATTGGCAAAAGCCAAATACTATTTCTCAAAAAATTCAACTTTTGCCATTTTTATTTTTTATATCACATTAATTACTTTTTTTTTTACTATTATTTAAATAAAAAATTACAACAAAATAAAATTTTTATACAAAATATATATTTTTTCCTTCATATCAATCAATATTTACTAAAAAAAAAAGAAGAGGGCGGCTTCGTTTGCCAAAGGCCCGGACCGGAGAAAAAGGGACTCGCACTGTAGCTTTATGTGATGGTTGGCAGGCGTTTCAGTAAATTACACCTTCCCATGCACAGCCTGCCATGGATTAATGGGTTGGGTCAAGTTTTTTAGGCTTCGTTTTTCAACTTTCCTTCGCCTTGGGAAGACTTCCCACTGCAGCTGCTGCACCAGTCTGCCACACTACAATACCAGTCTCCAACTTTTCCCAATTCGGGTCTTTGGCAAACGAAGCCTTAAGGCCTTTACCAAGCAGAGCCGATTGGCGGGTGGGGTCATCTACCCGAAAAGGCAGACACATGGCATATTTTTACCCACTTATCAAGATCATTAATTAGTTTTGATGGTGGATAGAATTTAAGGTTGAAACTGCCTGCTGTGACAGCTTAGACACGTGACTCGTATTTTTCGAGATTCATTAACACGCGTGCATTCCTACTGATCTTTTATTTTCTCTTTTATTTATTTATTATTATTATTTTTTTTCAGAATGTTATGGAATGGATCATAACTATAGTCGCATATGCAACTACATTAAACAGTCATCACTTTTAAATATTTTTATTCACTTTTTTGGTGGGTGACTACTAACCGCTAATCACGTGCTTATTGAAGGCAAAATTGTACCGCTAACCCCCTATTACATGATGAACCTGTTTTAATGTTTTGAACTTTCTTTATGCCTCTTTTTATGGCCTATTTTAACCAATTTTGAAACTATTTTACACATGTCTTAGTATTTTTTTTGTTAAAGATTAAATTCATATCTTGATTCCACGTTCCAACTTAAAAATAACAAAGAAAATACAAATGCCCCATAATAGGTTAATCCTTTCCAGCGTCTCTTGATATAAGGAACTCATTCTTATCATGAACTGCAAATCTTAATTGTAGGGAAATGCTGCTATAATTGAGACAAGCCACACAAAAGGAATTGGTTTATGTAGAAGCAATCAAACTCACACAGACAATCACCAAAAATTAAAGAAAATACTTCTTATCTTGGACTGCAAATCTTAATTGTAAGGAAATGATGTCATAGAGACAAGCCACACAAAGAAATTGGTTTAATAACAACAAATTGATGTGTGCATTGTTGAAAGCATACATTCTTTTCAGTATCAAGGCTATGCAAAAGCAATCAAACTCACACAGACAATCACCAGAAAACAAAGAAATCCATTCACACTTGATGCCAACCTATCTAACACAAAAAGATTCTCAGCACTTCGTTTATTCAGCTAAATTACTAGAACTATGTTGGGGGAGATAAACGGTTTGGAAGTTTTTAATAAGAGTGCATTAATATACATATTTAAACACCACTCTCGCCAAAAGCCTAAGCTAACGAGCTTGGGTCCACTTAGGTATATAAACTATTCTTTCTCTTTATAGTTTCTCAATGTGAGACTTAATACTCACAAGTGCACTTACAACAAACTATAATATAAGTAGCAAGCAAAGACTACAATTTGTGTTTAGGATCAAGTTTATCCTAAACTTTATCCTAGTTTTAGTCTAATTTTAAGAGTGCCAAATTGAACAGTGAAGAATTTAGACTACTATGTTGGTCATTTGTAGGAAAAGTTGAGCAGCTGAGATTCATTTAACCTCACAAACAAAAATCAAGAATTTTGAAATCAATATCAGGTAGCATCAACTGTTCTTCTATGTGATGCATCTATGGACCATCAGCAATTAAAATCAACTTCAAGAGTGAGATAATCCTGCCTAAATTAAGTCATTGAATATGGAAAATAGTCATGATTTGAATACGTTTGCATTTTTAAGTTTGAAGGTTGAACCAGACCAATAACCAGTAGACTCAAATAAATATAACAACAAATAGCGATACTCACATTTCTGTGACTCTATCTACAAGCTAGGGCCAAAGGTCCACTTCAAAATTGAAATTGCCGTTAAGTAGCACATAAGAAAAAAGTTGCCAAAAAAAAGGGGATACATTGAGCTCAGAATCAGTGGTAGTCCAGTAACCAAGCCATCGCTGTAAGGATATCTGACAACATGATATCCCATACAACACTAGTCAAGCTAGTTCGGGGGCTAAAATTCACTGAAATAGACCAACCACTATCACCAGAATAACCCATTGGCATTGCTAATGTGAAGTTGACATACAACAAAACTTGAAAGAGTATCCAAACTTCGAATTTTGTGCGCGTTGGGAAACTTACCCGTCCTGCCTAAATATCTCACCAAGAAAGGGTGCTCCAAACTATCTGATTTCTATCAGAAGAATCCTCAATATAGGATGTATGCAGCAAGTAAAACTTCAGTTAGGGCTTGGTCCTTTCCACGCCTTCTCTAACTACTATTGTTCTGCCAAGGAACTCCTACAAGTGAGATGAAGTAGGTAAGATACATTTACACACATCCAAAAAAGAAAAAAAGAGATGAAGTAGGTAAGAGAGACACAAAATGACAAGAAAAAAGAAACAAGATTCAGTCGTGGTAGAAGAGGACTCAACTGTTCCATTTAAAGATATAGCTGCATCACGTTCTGCAGCTGAAGAAAAGGAGAGAAACCCATAACAACGGTTTTTTCCCGCTTTTTGATCATGCAACACTCTTGCGCTAAGCAAAGTCCCAAATTGGCTAAAATGATCCCTCAAATATTCAGGTTTAACATCTCGGGGAAGATTGCCCACATATAACTTGTGAGGACTTTCATATACTCTCTCTTTCTTGGGCGCTGAATTCAATGCCTCAGGATTCCTCCTCCTAGGATTCATATCAACCGAAAATCTAACCCGCATTTCTCGGCCGCCAACATCCTTTACATAAAAAGAGTGATCAATTTCAACGGAAATACAAAGAGAAGAATGAAATCAATATAGAGGGTAACTAGTTCCAATTCACACTCACAGATCCATCCAACGCAGCAACTGCAAGTTTTGCTTCATTTACTGAACTCATTGTCACAAAACCACATCCCCGACTTACACCGGTCTCAGCATTCCGGGAAATCTGCAACCAAATCAAATCAGCACTGCATAAAATATCCAGTGCTTTTCCATGCCTCCTATTCTCTAAAATTAATTTTCCTTCGTTTTTTTTAAGCAATAGACATCTCACTTATCTTCAAATTCTCAAATAATTCAACGTTAAAAATCATTTACTCTGAATTTTAGCTGAACTGCTAAGAAATTACTAAGAAAAGTCATCCTCTCCATGCAACAGGACCAATTTTTTCCGAATTTCTGCTGAATTATTCCAAGTACTTATGTATTTGTCTAACCTAAAGTCTACTTTAAATTCTAGTATGAACCAATTGGTATGTATTGAGAATAACGTTGATAAAACAAAATCAACTCCTCAAGATAATGATGCAATCGGATATAGAAGATCAAGATAATCCATACATAAATAATACACAAAAGCCTCAATCAAGGCAGAGAGGAAATTTACTCAAATCATCTTTCATTATCTGTTCACACAGTATGAAGCAAGTCGTACCTCGACAGACAGTACAGTTCCAAAAGGCTTAAGCATTTCAAGCAGCTCTACAATGCCGCAACTCGTGGGGAGATTACACACGTAGAGCTCACACGGTCTGGTCTGCTTCTTCCATTCCTGCTCCAAGACGTCGTCGTTCTCGTAGTCCACATTACCATTACTTCCCTTCGCGACCACTGCTTCCGCTTCGCTTACAACGCCCAAAACTCCCGAAACCCTAGCTCTGGCAATAGGCTCCAACGCCGAAGAGCACTGGATCCTCGGGTAGCCGAACTCGTTGGAGGAAGGGAAAAAAGAGCACGAACACGAAACGAACCGTTTCACTGTACCGCCACTAGCTCCGGCTCTTATAGAAACCAAAGACGTAGAGGATGAGGGGGTTAATAAACCAACGATGCAAGTGCTCGCCATAGCTTCGTCGCAGTGATACCCAGCCGTTCAATTTGGATCAGATTAGAAAATAGAGAGAGCAGAACTATAGCAGTTTTTTTCTTAAACCGGGTCGGAGCTCCCAAAACACAAGCGGGTCGATATAAATAGCACAATTTTCTTTGAGTTCTCTAACCGAACCGCCAGCTTTGTGGTGGTTTCTTAAGAAGAGAGACACAGAGATCTCAAGGAAATGGGGTCAGCGCCGAACGGATCGACCGGTGCTGTTATGGAATCGGACGACGACGACGTAACGAACTCCTCGATGTCGATGAATTTCGGGTCTGTGGAGGCGCTGGAGCGCATTCGGAGCCTCACGGACGTCGGGGCCATGACCCGGCTCCTCCACGAGTGCATAGCGTACCAGCGGGCCATGGACCTGGACCTGGACAACCTCCTCTCGCAGCGCTCCGACCTCGACAAGCAGCTTGTCCACCTCCAGAAGTCCGCCGAGGTTCTCGACATCGTGGCCGCGGACGCCGAGCACATGCTGGCCAATGTGTCGTCCACCTGCGACCTAGCCGACCAGGTCAGCCGCAAGGTCCGCGAGCTTGACCTTGCGCAGTCCCGCGTCAACTCCACCCTCCTCCGCATTGACGCCATCGTCGACCGCTCCAACTGCATCGACGGCGTCAGGAAGGCCCTAGAGACGGAGGACTTCGAGTCGGCCGCCAAGTACGTCCAGACCTTCATCCAGATCGACGCCAAGTACAAGGACTCCGGATCCGATCAGAGGGACCAGATGTTCGCCGCCAAGCACCAACTAGAAGGCATCGTGCGCAAGAAGCTGTCGGCAGCCGTGGATCAACGCGACCACAAGACGATCTTGCGCTTCATACAGATCTATTCGCCGCTGGGATTGGAGGAAGAGGGACTGCAGGTCTACGTTGGTTACCTGAAGAAGGTGATCGCAATGAGGGCGAGGCTGGAGTTCGAGCACATGGTGGAGTTAATGGAGCAAAAAAGCAAGAATCATAACGACCAGAGCAGCCAAGTGAATTTCATCGCCTGCTTGACGAATCTGTTCAAGGACGTAGTCTTAGCAATCGAAGAGAACGACGAGATTCTGAGAGGTCTCTGCGGCGAGGACGGGATCGTTTACGGGATTTGTGAGCTCCAGGAGGAGTGCGACTCGCGAGGTTCGTTGATCGTGAAGAAGTACATGGAGTTCCGGAAGTTGGGCCGCTTGTCGTCGGAGATCAATGCGCAAAATAAGAATTTGCTCGCTGTGGGAGGAGGATCAGAAGGTCCGGACCCGAGGGAGATCGAATTGTACTTGGAAGAGATACTATCCTTGATGCAATTGGGCGAGGATTATACCCAATTCATGGTGTCGAAGATTAAGGGCCTGAGCTCCGTTGATCCAGAGTTGCTTCCGCGGGCCACAAAGGCCTTCAGGAGTGGAAGTCTTAGCAAGGTGCTGCAAGAGATTACCGGGTTCTACGTGATTCTGGAGGGCTTCTTTATGGTGGAGAATGTGAGGAAGGCAATCACGATCGACGAGCACGTGCCGGACAGCTTGACCACTTCCATGGTCGACGACGTCTTCTATGTTTTGCAGAGTTGCTTGCGGAGGGCCATATCCACATCCAATATCAGCTCCGTGGTGGCGGTATTGAGCGGTGCGAGTAGTTTGTTGAGCAACGAGTATCATGAAGCTTTGCAGCAGAAGATGAGAGAGCCCAACCTCGGCGCCAGGCTGTTCTTGGGTGGTGTCGGCGTGCAGAAGACCGGCACAGAGATCGCTACGGCTTTGAATAACATGGATGTTAGCAGCGAGTATGTTCTGAAGCTTAAACACGAGATCGAAGAGCAATGTGCTGAGGTTAGTGGCATACTCAGTTACCTTGTGGTTTTGTTTGAACGATTGAAACAGGACTATTCTTTTACTCTATGCCTCGTGTTTCTCAACTTGATTATGGTTTATTGCATATCACCTTTCGCACCCATGCAAGTCCAGTTGCTCTCCCTGTACAATGGGATAGTTTCTGTAATATATCAGTAGATGAAACAAATTAGATAGGTTGAAGAAAAAGAGATGAATCAAAGATTTAGGAAATTCAGTCTTGTTTTGGCACAAAAGAGCATTATTTTACTAATTTACTACATGATTTGCACATCCAAATGATAACCTTCATGAACATGTGTGGATCTGTAATCAAACATTGAACAGTTCGAAATTTACAAACAAGGCTAGATATTATTTTGATTAAAAAAAACTTGATTTCCTTCTTTTTTGTTGTTGTTGTTGCCAAAACTGTGACGATCAGTTGAACTAGAACTTGATGCATTCTATACCTGTAATGTCTGGCATGGGATGAGTTCGGGTTTATATTGCTGTCTTATGAGAGCAATTGTTTCATCGCTCCATGGTAATCATTCAGGTTTCCTGTTAAATGTCATCCTTTTTTTCTTTATATTGGATGTATGACATATCATAGAAGAAATATTCTAGATGATTCTACTGATAGGTAATCAGACCCCAAGGGAAAATTCTTTCTATTATACCTTACACTTCTCTCATGCTTCCTCCTTGACATTTTTATATATTTATGTGTTAGTCATGACTCATTATCCAGTGTGACCATACACCTGATTAGCTTCTTAACTTGTTGGTATAAATTATTCCTGTTTTCATTTGAATCATCTCATTCAGATATTCCCTGCACCAGCTGATAGAGAAAAAGTGAAATCGTGTTTGTCTGAATTGAGTGATATGTGCAACACTTTCAAGCAAGCTCTGAATGCTGGTATGGAACAGCTTGTGGCAACTGTAACGCCCCGGATCCGTCCGGTATTAGATACTGTAGCAACGATCAGCTACGAGCTGTCAGAGGCTGAATACGCAGATAATGAGGTGAATGACCCATGGGTGCAGAGACTTCTTCATGCTGTTGAGACAAATGTGGCATGGCTTCAGCCATTAATGACTGCCAACAACTATGACTCATTTGTTCATTTGGTCATTGACTTCATTGTTAAGAGGCTGGAAGTGATAATGATGCAGAAAAGGTTCAGTCAGCTTGGAGGCCTTCAACTCGACAGAGATGCAAGGGCATTGGTAAGCCATTTTTCTGGCATGACTCAGAGGACTGTTAGGGATAAGTTCGCCCGTCTTACTCAAATGGCAACAATCCTCAACTTGGAGAAGGTCTCTGAGATTCTTGATTTCTGGGGTGAGAACTCAGGACCTATGACCTGGAGATTAACCCCAGCTGAGGTTAGACGAGTGTTGGGTCTCAGGGTTGATTTTAAACCTGAAGCAATTGCTGCTCTGAAGTTGTAATTCTCATCTATCTAGTCCCCACTCTCCCTTCTTATTCTTTTATTCTTCGGGCATGTTTGGTACGCGGAATAGCCATTCTATTAGAAAAATGAATAGCTATTATGAGAATGGAAGAATATGAAATAGAATAGAATAGCTATTCCTATTCCTAAGTTTGGTTGTAATGTTGAAATAGAACACCGAAAATGTATTACTTTATTTGTTTCATTGCAATACATTGGTAAATGATATCATATTGTAACCAAATTTCTTAAAATGCCCTTATAATACAATTTTAATTACTATTTTTAATGAAATCATATATATATATATGATCTCGCGCACACACAACATATATTTAGCAGAAATACACTCGCACCGTTTACCATGAGCCGCTATAACCAATTTAGCTGGCAACTTTTTTCGATTATCTTTTTTGCCTCCATTCAAGGATTCCCTCCAAATCTGTCGATATTAGATTTTCTTTTTAATATTTTGTATTTTGAGTTCTATATTTTTCAATATTTTTATATTTCTTTGTATTTGTTCTTACTCGTTAAGAAGAAGAAGATCAGTATATATGAGAATAAAAGCATACTGTTTTGTATTCTTTAGCGAGACTGGTTCTTACCTTTCTTTGATGGGACTGATTGTGATCCGAGGATGAGTTTAATAACACTTGCTCTTTGCCTTCTGGCTTTGTCCGCGAGAAGTGGCGAGAAGAGGAGCCCCTGATTTTTCTTTAAATTGATCCCTCTAATGTCTATCCTATCCTATCTCAAGTTACCATTATGGGGTAATTTTATTTCTGCCTTAGAAAAGAGCGATGGCATTAAAAAGAGTTGTATTCAATATGGATTGGAGGAAAATTTGTAATATGTTCCTTATACTGACATTAAAAAGATGCCAAGACGCCCTCAGATTTACTAGTATCCGCTACTTCCAACGACTACCATTGCCCTCGACTACCATTGCCCTGCACGTGCTCATGACATGCTGCCCTATCACGCGTGTGATGCACATGCCACCGCCACCCCTATATTTTTGCTTATGCAGTGAATCTTTAGCTTCTCCTCTCCTTCCTCATTAGATCTCTATAGATAATACATTCTTTTTGCCTATGGAGAGTCCCAGATCTAGTTGTAGATATATATATGGTATCCACCAAGCCTATTCTGATAAGTACCTCTCTCACTGGACACCACGGTGGTGCTCCTCGTCGGTGGCTTCGGTTCAGCCACCACATATACTTANACCCATTACTCTTCTTTTCTATAGGCTATTTCTCAGCCAAGACGCCCTCAGATTTACTAGTATCCGCTACTTCCAACGACTACCATTGCCCTCAACTACCATTGCCCTGCACGTGCTCATCACATGCTGCCCTATCACGCGTGTGATGCACATGCCACCGCCACCCCTATATTTTTGCTTATGCAGTGAATCTTTAGCTTCTCCTCTCCTTCCTCATTAGATCTCTATAGATAATACATTCTTTTTGCCTATGGAGAGTCCCAGATCTAGTTGTAGATATATATATGGTATCCACCAAGCCTATTCTGATAAGTACCTCTCTCACTGGACACCACGGTGGTGCTCCTCGTCGGTGGCTTCGGTTCAGCCACCACATATACTTATCTTCCTAATTTTGTCTTCAAGGCTATTTGTTGTTGCAGTATGTGTTATTTCAGACAAATCCACCTATAGACTATCCATTTAAACCGTCATTTATGGCAGCCCCTCTGTTGGCTTGTAGGCAAAGAACTCATTGGGCTCAATAGATTTTAGGTTTTTTCAGCATTGTACTAGCTCAACAAAAGCTATCCCACCCATATATTGTATTTGTTTTTGTCATTTGATGTAATTCTCTGCTTCCCCTTTCCTTGTATTCACTCTAGGAGATACATATAATGGAGATATGCTATATATCATTCTCTCAACCATTTTTTTTTTACAAATCTAATAAATCCACCATTGATTTGTAGACTCATGTGGATTCTACAAAAATTCAATGGTAGATTCATTCATTCGCTATAGAGAGATGATTGAAACATGGTTAAGAGAATAATTTTTATAATTTCTCTATTAAATAGGATCAAAAGAAACATCTGTCAATCTGTCAATATCCTGGTTAAACAATTAAAAGCCCAGAGAACTCTGGTTAAATTCGATGGCACCAGTCTCATGGCAACAGCTTGAAGGGGGTCTAAAGAGACATTAACTTCTGCTGGATAGGAAATGTTGGATAACTTTTATGTTGGAAATTCTGAATGGAGCCAAATATTAATAGAGATGTTGGATGTGGATAAAATAAAACTATGAATAAATTAGGAGTGCCAGTATGTGTTACTCGGGAGCACATCAACTTTGGTCCATGTGGTGGTCCGCATGGTATAACAAAGGGATCTTCACCCACACATTCCTGATCAGCATAATGCCCCAGAAGCTTTTATCATCCTTTAGACTTCTTCATACAGGTTAAAAAAATAAAAATAAAACCAACTAAAACAAAATAACATATAAACGGGACCCTGATGTGCAAAATTTGAGAACATAATGCAACCTAAAGAGCAAATCCTGCTTACAACAGAAAAGCTGACACATAATCAGAAGTTGAGTAGAGGTAAATATAAACCAGGCATCCATGAACTGAAAAGTCACAAGTAGATTGAAAAGTTACACATGAGCAGTGCCTTCAGTGAATTTGGGATCCTCACATCTATATCGCCCATCAGGTCCAATTCCAAAACCTTTTGGATCTGCAAACACATTCTCCAATAGCTGACTGCGACCTGGATGAGGGCTCTCATCTGCAAACTCAACAGCCTCCTCAACCACCTCATCTATCTTCTTCTCTATGGCCTTTAACTCTGCTTCACTCGATAAATTATTCTCAATCATATATTTCTTCAACGCTGTCACAGGATCTCTAGCAGCATAGCGCGCCTTCTCAGCTGCCAAAATAGAACCACAAAGGAATTAGAGGTCATCTTTGGGTAATCATCCAGTTTATATTAATATATAACACATACTCTGCAAATCAAAAGGCCTAATATGCAAAAGTAATTCAACGTATAACTATAATAGCCTGCAACTCATGACAGCCGAAATTATAAGGTTACGTATAGTAATAAAGAAAACAATGCAAAAGCCACAGGGCCTATATTATCATCAACTTCAAAGGTTTCTTCTTTTCAGGAAAAAAAATGTTCCTAATAAAATGATATCAGCTCATGCCCTAAGAAACCAAAAACACGATCATCCTAACTTTTGACCCAAAAAACTAATAATAATAAAATTGCACTTGACATGCTCCTTCTATCAAAGTAAATGACTGCCTAGCCCATCCAGCTAAAGAACTAGCTTCTCTATCTAGCATTTAAACAGCCACACTAAAAATCCTTGCATCTGTAATCCAACACAGGTGATTTAACATCAGAATATAGAAAATTTCCAACACAATGTCACATACAACCAAGAATGGGGTGGCATCATTCCTAAAAAAACTAAGAAACACAGAAGTCAAACAATGGAAAAGAGTCGATAACTGAAACTAGCTATTAAAACGGAGAATTTGCAAAAGCATAATCACAATCTACAATAAATGAAAGTAAATACGCTACTCACCAACAAGGGAAAGCAAATATGCAAAAGAGGAAAACAAAAGTCAAATTCTCACCAGGGTCACGAAGCTCATCAGGATCAGCCAATGAGTGTCCTCTAAACCTATATGTTTCACATTCCACCAACGTCGGCCCTTCTCCTCTCCTAGCCCTTCCAATTGCCTCCTTTGCCACATCCCTAACTTTCAAAACATCCATGCCATCAACGTGAACACCGGGCATCCCAAATGCGGGTCCCTTCTTCCAAATCTCCGGATCCGAAGTAGCCCTCAAGTGTGACATCCCAATAGCCCATAGGTTGTTCTCCACCACAAACACAATCGGCAATTTCCACAAAGCCGCCATGTTCAAACACTCGAAGAACTGGCCATTGTTACAAGTCCCATCTCCGAAAAATGCCACTGTCACATGATCACAATCTGCCTCTTGCAATACCTCCCTCCTATACTTGCTGGTGAACGCTGCACCCGTGGCCACCGGAATACCTTCGCCAATGAAGGCGAACCCACCAAGCACATTATGCTCTTTCGAGAACATGTGCATCGAACCACCCTGGCCTCGGCAACATCCGGTGGTCTTTCCAAAGAGCTCACTCATCACGGCACGAGCAGGGACCCCTTTACTCAGGGCATGTACGTGATCCCGGTATGTACTGACCACAGAATCTTCCTTCTTCAAAAGCTTGATAAACCCAGTTGACACGGCCTCTTGGCCATTGTAGAGGTGAACGAAACCAAACATTTTTCCCCGGTAATACATCTGGGCACACATGTCTTCAAAAGCTCTGCCTAATATCATATCTTCATAGAGCACCAAGCCTTCGTCTTTAGTGATCAGCTGAAGACCCAATTAAGCAAAAGCAAAAAATCAGAGATATTTTTAGTCTCACCAGAAAATACGTGAACGAAAAAGCATTCCAGTAAAAGAGAACGACTCATATGTTAAGCCTATTTAGCTGTTAAAATCTAATGCGAAGGATAAATAACAAAAATTTCTCAAATACTATCAGGTTAAGACACAAATAAGTGTCAGTCAAAAATAAAAATAAAATTAAAAAATAATTTTAAGGAAAATTCAATAGCATGATCTCAGTTCTTTTGGTTCCAAAATATGAAATTAGTCTTCCCCAAATGAATCAAATAGTTCCAATTGGGCATTCTCAGCTAGCGAATCCTAATAAAACTCAGCAGGAGTACTTGAAAAAATTATTTTTCCTTCACTCAGATTGAATTTCACGTGATTGCAGCATTGAATTCTCACCAGATTGGTGCTGGATTTGGGCTTCTTTTCCTTGACTACCTCGGATACGGCGACCACAGCGGATCGACGGTGGAGATTAGCCTGATGGGACTTGGCAAGAGAAGTGAAGCGAAGCTTGTTTGTGGATCCGAAAAAAGAGGTGGGCTTGAAAGGGTCGAGGAAAGGCTTGTGGTCATTGGATCTGGCGGAGGTGGTGTTCAGAGGGAGGGGCTGCACGAACTTAGTCGTCGACGTGAACGACATTATCGTTTCCCTTCCTCTACGAGTTGGGATTTGTTTGGGAGCAGAGAAAATGGAGAGGAAGCCGATGGAAAGTGAGGGAAGAGTGTGGGAGAGAGGAGAAGAATAAAAAGGGAAGGGAAGGATTGAAGGGGGCGGAGGAAACGAGGGAAGGAAGTGTGGAACTAACCGCCTGGAGCGTTGGGAAGGATTTTTCTTTCTTTCTTTCTTATTATAATTTTTTTTTAAAAAAAAAAAAAAATTATATTTTCCAACGATGGAAAAAATAGAAGGAAATTAAGGGGAACGAAGGCAGTAAGTAAGCCAACAAACTCCAACCAACAAACCAACCACCACTACTAGTTCTAAGTGTGCTCCTGCGAAGCCAACGAAGCCCTACACAACTGTTGCTTTGTGAAGTCAGACATGTCTCGGCACATTTGTGAATTGTGACTGCTTATTGGGGATGGTAATTTATGTTCGTTTATCGGGTTCGGATTGTATGGAACCCGATAAGAATACTTGCCCTATACTATTGTCTATTGCTCACCAAAATAGTAGGTGAATTAGGAGATTAAGGAATTCAAACATCAACAAACTAGTTAATTACATTATATATTTGCTTTGTAATGATGAGAAACCCTATGAGGCACTGCACTTTATGTGCCCACTCTTGAAGGGAAATGTATATATTGTTCTAATATACCATAAGTTGTTGGTGAATTATTATCTGGGAGATAAAAATACTTATTTTGAAGTGGCCTTAAAATCTGCAATTTGTTTATAAATTTTTTTTTAAAAAAAAAGTGTTGTGATCGTGTGGACAGATGAGTTTCAGGCTTGGCACTTGGCCACCAGATAGGATCAAGGTCGCTATCAATTTTATGATGTTATTTAATTAAATAAATATAAACGGATCAACACCAACTTGGATCCTTAGCTCAGTGGTAGAGCATTTGACTGCAAATCAAGAGGTCACCGGTTCGAACCCGGTAGGGCCCTATTTTATAGAGTTTTGATTTTATTTTCTCTCTGACTCACAGTTTTCGTAGATTTCTTTCAACGCCTTCCTCCTTCCCTTTCTATTTTCCTTAATTTTCTCTACTCATTTGGTACCCATACCAATTGCTGTTTTGTTGTTCAAAATGGCCCCTTTCCCTCTTATTGATTGATATCTTCTTCATCTTCTTCAATTTCCGATGCTTCTCAGATTCATTTTACAAATTCATTAAACTCCACTCGAACGTTAAAACTATAATCTCATAGCTTCTACTTATTTGGATTTTCATACAAATCTACAGAAAACACCAGGAATTCAATAAACCATTCTAAAGAAAATGTTTCCTTCATTAATCGCTTGAATCTACTTCAATTTTGTTATAAATACCTTCCAATTATTCGACATACACGTTATTCTACTTACATAGTACTTATAATATAAAGTTAATAATATAAACACAGATCAAATATGAAAATATACAACAACAACAACAAAAAAAAAAAAAAAAAAAGGAAGAAAGAATAAAGATAAGTCAAAAACTCAGCCAAAATAGTTTTCATCATCTCCAGTATTGTTAGTGCTCTATAAATACACGACGCTCGCACTACCGCTTGCTGCTCTTCTGCTTGCCTAAAGAAGTGTTTCCCCATGTGTTAGAATTGAACAGCATCACAAAAATTTAGCAACACTAAATAGAATTAATAACAAAACTCACCAAATATACTTGATTTTAAAGGGAACCGAGATGATCCCTTTACTCTTAGCTCCCTCAGTTGCCTGATTTTGCCTGGTTTCTCTATTTTTGCAAGGCCATTGCTACTTTCTCCAGTAAAAATATCCGTTCCTTTCTTCACTCTTTCATGATACACAGCCGGCGGTGCAAGCCTCAACTGGGGGATGTTTTCTATCTGGGCTAATCTCTGGTCTTTCTGCAAACTAGCCAAGATCTCAAACTGCAGCATTTAGTTCACCTTTGATTAATTTTCAATGTCTGTAAAGTCCAGGAAACAGAAATGATAACCATAACTATAAGAAAATATAATGTACTTTACCCGTGAAATTGGCTGAAGCCCATAGGGATTCTCTGATGCATCGCTTTCATGCAGGTGTAGAATATTAGTTCCACGTGCTTGTTGGGGTCTGGACGAAAATTTACTCACTAAACCATTGTCAGGAAGAATCGATTTATTTTTTGCTTTCTGAGATTTCTTCTTCGGCATACAAATCGGGCATCCAGATGAGGTGCCTCTACTTGTTGCCTCATTTTCTGGAACTTCGCATTGGAGATGAGTTGCATGGCCACAATTAAAAACTCGAATGCTAAAGGAAGAAGAGTCCTTCATGAACAGGCAATTACATATACAACATATAAAACTCCGTGGTGCATATGCATGAGAGGCCCCCTTCTTGAGTAAGCTCATGGTATAGAATGTATCATCCTCTATTAAGGATTTGGCAGTATCCTAAAAGAACAACATAAGTAATTTAAATCAATAAGAAAAATACCACTTTGGAATAAATCATAATCACAGTTGACTAAAACACTGTTACATCTAACTTAAGGAAAAAGAACAGTCATTCATCCACTAGAAGGTCAAGAATTGATAATGCAAATGTTGATTAGATATTCCAGTCAAGTTAAAATGTCACTAATTTGAGGACCAGGGTGAATGAGCATGGCTACAAGCTAGCTTTACTTGTATCTAAAACCCGATGCATTGATGCAAACTTTGCTGCTTGCTTCTACATAGCAGAAATACTACGTGTAACATGCCATCCAACCTTTGGTCAGAATTAGATACAAGACGGCAAAATTCATAGCATTAACTATGAGGAGACACTAAATTCCCAAAGGTGGAATGCAAATTTATTCATGGATCTTAAACTAAAACTCCTTTACAGGATCATAGTAAAGAACTCAAAATTCGCATGAACCTTTTTAACTTTATGCCCGTTGGCATGCTTAAACCTCAACAAAGATGCAAAAGTAATTCATAGTACATGAGTTCATGCCACACAAGGATAAATAAGCCAGACCATATGACTAAAGCACATCATCAGCTCAAAACACAAATTACCAGAATTCGTCTTTCAAAGCCATATATTCCAAGCATGCCCAATATGGTAAGTTTAAAATCACCAAACTCCTGGCTGCCATTATCAGAGAGGAGTTTCGACATGATAGTTGGGAGGCGAACATATCCTATCATTCCCTCGACAATCTCTTTGATGAACCGAGAGAACAATTTTCTCAAGATATGAGCCCCTCTATGGGATTTTGAGATTCTCCACTTAACCATGCCTGCCTCTTCATCCTCATGTGAGGCTGATGATTCAGGTGGTAGCATTCCTCCAGACACCATTTCATCACCATATGAATCCATTAGAGGGTCACAAAACCTGCAATGAATTTGAGTGAATAACTAGCACTGAAACAAAAATTGCACAGGTATGAATATTAATTCTTCAGAATATAATAACTTCCTCCTAAGACAAATTACATATACAGCAACTTTCAAAGAGCAGAAAAGTTGTTAGCGTGAGAACAAACAAGTGAAACTACTGAGTGCTTGGGCATTAAGAGAAAAACAATTAAATCCAGGAAGCAAGAGAGAGGAACCGAAGCCTACTAGGAGTTTCTGCCACTTTTTAACCACAGGAATAGAGAAAATAACAGTTTATAGAACTTTTATGTCCCCCAAAACTATACGATCATTGAAAAAATGTGATTTTTTCTCTATCATTTGTTCTTAAAGAAAATAATAAGGGCGCTGTTATGGAATGATATCATTTAATCATGACAATCAAGCAATCAGTATAAGACAAACTGCTATAATGGATGATTACATACTGATCTGACGATCTTGCAATGAAAAACACCTATAGAAAGATCTAACATAAGCAAGAAAGCAAAAGAAAGATTCATGTTAAACTTACGAGTCAAGTAATCTGAACCAAAGTGTCTCTGACTCCTCAGGGTAACGAGGGGTGTTCCGCTGGCACAATCCAATACAGGCATTCAATATATTGTGTATAGCATTCACCTGTAAGAAAAATACCAGAATCAATATGAAGGTTTACAAGAATCATACATGCACACACAAGAAGCTTAAAGATATTATCTGATTAAAAGTCATATCTACAGACCTCCTTCATATGTAATACGGTGCAGAAATCCTCTCTACCAGCAGCAGAACTCAAAGCACCATTAGAAACTAAACCTCCCAAGGCAGTATCAAGCTCAACAAATTTGCTATCAAGGCCTGAAAGTGTAAGTAAAAGAGCACTCCCCACATCACCAACCCTTTCTAATAAGAATGCGGCAGCATCTATAATCCCATATTCCTGGCACAGGCGTAAACAGTGTTCCACACGATAGCTATCAAATGTCTCCAGGAATTTGAGAACTGAATCAGGTTCATATTGACATAATAGCTGCAAAAATGCAAAACATTTAGTATCTGAGGTGCTATCACCCAATAAAGTGCTACCAGAAAATCTATGAGAATTAACTAAAAGGAAAGTAAGAACATTAAGAGGGCCATAACAATGACCATGCTTTCTGGCACACAGTCAGCATAGTCTAGAAAATGTATGTAAGAATGAGCAGAGTGATAAAAACAAGATTTTTATTGCCACCCCAATCACAGAAAAAGAAAGGGAACAGCTGAGCAAATAATATCTTTTGTGGTGGTGGGAGTGCGGGAGTAGGAAAGAGCACTTCACTAAATGACAAGAGCATCAAAAACCAAAGGATAAGACTGAACGAGCATATATTCATTTTAGGTTGGGGAAAGAGAACTTTCATGCCTTGCTTGGATAAGTGGATTTGCATAGAGCAGATTTGGATTTGACACCCCAAATCCAAAGCCTTTGTTTGGTCATTTTGAAAAAGATATTGATTTTGATTTTGATCAAAACCTCCCAGGATATTAGAACACAAAATTAGCTGCGTTCAGATTACATCTGACATCTACCTGTCACAATTTGACAAATCAACCAAGCTTCCACGTGGACCTTTTATGACTCCATTAGTGTGGCTCTTCACTCCTGAATCTCTCTCTTTCTCCAACCCCCAGACCCCAAAGCCAAACCATAACACTTACATCAATCAGTTCCATATGTATGCTATATTTATCTCATTAGGGTTGTCTGGAGAGCAAGAAAATCAGAGTGTCTAAGGAAATGAAACCAATACATGTTTTGGTTTTGCCCTCAAACCCCTTCTCATTAATTTCAGAAATCCCTTTCAAACAAAAAGAAACAACCACAATATTTCACTTGAAACCCATGTTCTCGTCTGGTTTCGTTAAGGTGAGAAGATGCTGCTCTCGTCTGGTTTTGTTAAGGTGAGAAAATTGCAGCATCTTCTCACCCTAGACTCAGTGTCACCCTTACCGGAGTCGTTCACCAACTCAGTCTTTGGATATGAGCGATGTTCACGGCTTGGGCTGTTACTAGGAAGAATTTAAGTTTGGGGAAATCGGCTTGGGCATATGGAGGACTAAGTGGGTGAATGCATAGCAATTGATACTTAATCTGAGATGAAAGCTTGTTTTTTCTTCTTCACTTTTTTTTTTCCCCTTCTTCTGTAGAGCACCTTTTTTTGCCTGATTATTATCAGTGGCTATTGCACCAAGCCACCAAGGAGTGCACAGGGCAATACCTTCTTCAGCAAATTTTTATTTTAAAAAAATAAGTTACTTATTTTTTTTTTTATAAGTAATGTTGTATATAACAAAAAAAGTACAAAGCGCCTCTAAGTATACAAGAAAGTATACACTAGTTATGTTAACATAAGTTACTCATGTTAAATATTCACTGGTGCAAGTTTGAAGGAAGAGAGATTTCAAATTCAAATTCATAGCATGTAAAGTATCCAAATAAGAAACTTCAAATTCTGGATTTGAAATACTTCTATGTATACAATGGGTTTCCAAATGCTTTTGAATCTCTGCATTGCAAATGCAAACCATAAATCCAAATGCAAATTCCAAACGCAACCTCAATCATTTCATACTTGAATTTCAGATACAGTTTACAAATGCTCACCTCCAGATAAAGCTCAATCATATCATCAGTCACTTCAACCGGATTATTACGCAGGAACTTGGGGAAATCAGAGATTTTCTCCATGTAGAACTCAAGTGCTCTAGACTGATCCTTTAACCTTCTTCCATCAGAAGAATCCATAAAATCATCTTGTCTTAAATAAGAAAATTTGAGGGTGCCAGATAAGTGAACCTCGATGACTGTTTTTAGATAGAGGAAAAGGCTTCGTGGATGAGAGTGAAGTTCAGACAGGATATGTGAAGCTTCTTTGTTGAAATGATCAATGACCAAGAAGAACGAACCCTCTCTGCAAAGGATCAGGAATGCATGAGATCAAATGCAGAATAAATAAATTCCTGAGCAACAAAAGATCCTGGTTACCATTTAGACCCACAGATAACTTGAACAATAAAAAGCATTACCTGCTTAAGTCAACCAGCTCCGGTATCCGAGAAATAACTGCTGATTGAAAAACAGCATGTTCACTGTCACTCAGCTGTAATAATGTTTTGTTGATAAAGGAGAATGCATGAATGGGTTCATCTACATCTTTCATGTAGCTATCCAATGCAGCAAGATACTGGTGTCTGATACTATGAATTAAGCCACAAACCTACAAAATTACAATAGAGCTGATATTACAGGTAACAGAAACAAAGAATTTATAGATTGTGGCAATATGCTTCCAGGCAAAACATCATAAGAAGTATGTGTAAAATACCTGGTAAAATTGTGCTTTCTCACATAGATCTAACACATGAGAATCATTCCAGTCAGTCTCAGGAACTACTTCTAGAAGGGCAAGCACCTGCTTCTCTCTTCTTTTTGAAATTATACGATGTGTGGAAACACTAGGTGAAAAAGTATTCTGTGATGTTAAATACTCTAAAATCTGACTCAGTACACTTTTTGAGACATTAGCTCTTCTACATGCAACATAGTATGCTATAAACTCATATATATGACCTATGTCTTTCTTTGAAGGCCACTCTTCAACTGATCCCATGACATCTTCACTACCAGACCTCTCTGTTTGGAAGATGTCCCTATTAAGAATATGAACAAGAGCATTCAACGTATCTTGAACCAATAAACTTTTACAGCCATTATCTTCTTTTTTCACCTCCATATTTTCATCTGCTGAATCATGCAATGAAAAGTTGGGTTTTGGGATTTCATCTTCAACAAAAGCACATCTCAGAACATCTAAAGTAGCTTCAGTATCTAACTGTAAGAGATGATACAGGTTCAGGTATGCTCCTCCAGATGATAAGCTTGAAACTGCTTGTGAGTTCAGGGCATCAGATTTTTCTAGTAGAAATTGTAGAAGTTCGGCCCTAAGTGATGGCAAGCGTGTAGTGGGCAGAGTTCCTTGTCCTGCAAAAGGCAAACTTTTGGCTTCAATGTTTCTAAATCAGTTCCATCGCACACACATTGAAATGAAGCTCTACAAGTGCTACAGCTTCAAAACATGTACATTATAGAAAGAAGCAAGATACTCCTGCATGAATGCCTCATACTCATTCCATAACACTGAAATCCAGTGCAAAATCTAGAGACCAGGCACTACAGTTAACAGTTTTGCAAGAGAAACAGGTCACTTTTCGACACTCAAATGCTCACTATCCCATAACAATGACAACCTTCAAGGTTAATCATATCATGGGAATTAAGGCTGGAATATTAACACCACCATTTTGAAGTAATTTAAGGTCCTATGCATACAGAATGAAGAAAGTAGACGGGTCCCCCTTTTATGAATATTAAGTTGCAACAAAAACATTTGTTAATGAAGTCATAATACTGGTATCAGGCTGTACCCTAGCTATTACTAGCATGATTAATATTGACACTGATATTAGTACTTAAAAACCACACGTTTTGAAAAAAATAAAAGAACACTAGGCCAGCTTGCTAAACACTCTAAACTCAATATTCCATTATCGAAATCTCTCAATTCTTTAAGTATGATAAAGCATAGTTATGTATACTCATCAACAATTTAACCTGTTATGACTAAGACTCCTAATTTGACTAGTAAACAAAAGACCTACTAAAACCCAATAAAAGACTACTTTAAATTCAAAGAAAATAAACCCAAGATGCTTACAAACATCTAGAAAGTTCTAGACTAAACTCAATTAACAACCCTTATTTGTAGGAAAATGAAAGATCAATAGAGCCATTTTCACATTCACTTGCAGAACAGATTGAAAAATTCCAACAACAATAAATACTCACCTGGCGGGAAAGCAAGACCTGAAAAGCAGTATTTCAGATAAACAAGCATCCTATACCTGTTAGCAAGAACAAAAGGAAAAGGTGACTACTTCAAAGTGGTAATAGAAAACTAATCATGAGAAGTCAGAAATCTAATTATAAGGAGCCAAAAACATAAATAACAGTATAAATATGAATATAGTTATATTTCAATCAATCCATCCAATTCCATAACAGTCTGAATAAGCAAAACAATAAGGGGTCAAGGGCAGCTCTTCTTATATTTCAATCAATCCATCCAATTCCATAACTCTGTGAAGATAATTTTTGTAATTCTATTACTACCATACTAGAATAAAGTAACATCTCTCCAAGATATGCTATCATAGTCGTATGCCATATGTTTTATTCAATCAAAAGTTAAACTACCTTTTCCTCAAATTTTTTATACTATTTTTTTTAATTCCCTGTAAATGTTTACACTACCAACCACTACTAAAACACTCATGTTTTGATACCCTATTTGACACTTTTTGTTCATAGTTTAGAAAATAAAAGCAAAACAAAAAGGAATTTCTTTAAATGTAACCTATGAATAGCATGTTGCACGCATGAATAAAACTTCACTAAGGCACAGTTGAGATACAAACAAGCCAGAATAAGTATCTTTTATATGCTTTCTCAACAAACAAATTTCCACGGAGGACTACACATACTATAATAAATTTTTTTTTTTAATAAGTAACCGAAATATCATTAAAAAAGCGAAAAAAAAAACACGACCTAGGTACACAAGAAGTATACAAGAAAACCACTTAACTCAAATGAGAAAAAGATGAAAAAAATCATGAAGAGCAAATAATGATAGAGAAACGCAACTGAAGATACTCAACGGAGATATCTCTACACCATTCGTGAAGTCTAGAGATCAGCTAGCGGATATGTTTACAAAATCATTGTGTCAAAAGAAGTTAAGAGTTTATTTGTTCCAAGCTGGGTTTATATGATATATATGCTCTAACTTGAGGGGGAGTGTTAGAGAAGAGTATTAGGGTCAATAAGTTATATGGGTATATTGGTCTTTGTATTCAAAGTTACAATATATATATAGTGTGTGTGTGTGAGGGGAAGGGGCAACGTGATTATTGAGCCCCTTCTTCTATTCTCTTTTCATGCAAACCCTAAACCCTATAACACCTTCCATATTCAATAAATTAGAATATACATGAAACATATCAACACAACATACCCAAGGGCAGCAGCACTTTCCTTTAGACTATTTCGCAATACCACAAACAGCTCCTCTAAAGGAGCCCTAAAATCATTCAATCCTTTATTGAAGAGATAAACCAGAGCACCATATAATCCGTGCTCCCTACATAACCTGACAACCTTCATGATAACAAAATAATTCAAGTCAATATATCATAACAAATAAATTTAGTTCAACAAGGAAAACAATTAACAAAGATTTTGAGAGTAAGACCTGATTGAAATCCAAGGAAGAGATATCCATGTGAAGGACGCATTGTTCAACTCGCTGTAACCACCCCTTGCTGCTATAATGCTCTACAAGTGCTTGCATAATCTTACCAAAGAGAAGGAAAAAGAAATATCATAATGTATGATTAAGCTGCCAATGTGGCTAAACAATTGGATATCAGGCAATACCTCAGGTGGTAGAGATCCAAGCATATCCCTCAAAATATATGGCTCCAAAAGCTCCAAAAATGTGTCTAAAAGTTGTAATGAAAGGAAAATCAGTGCAAGAGTAGCTTTTAAAGGCTGCTAAATGGGTTTTTTTTTATAAGTAAAATGGATAAATTACTGTATGCGACAACAAAAATATGGAAAGACAAAGGAATTTAGGAAATCGGTATTCTATCTTTGCTCATTCCATTTGAAGAAAGGAAGGATCCCAAAGAGAAGGAAATACCATTCCCACAACCTGGTCTCGTACTATCAAAAAGTTATGGATTCAATCACTCTCAAGGTGCTAGAAGAGAACTTAATATCCTAGCCATCCCTTTAAATAACAAACTCAAACTTAAAAAGGCAAATGTAAAATATAAATAACATTACAAAAAGTTCCATTACAAGGAAAGCTTGCTAAGCATTCTCTCGCAATTGATCATCTTCCACCAAACATCCAAACATGTCTTGTTGCCAGACTATAGTAATCTGACTGTCCAAGCAGTCAGAACCCATTCAAGTTAAAAGAATTCCTAAAAAAACCTTAAGTTAAAGAATTCCTAAAAAAACATTCTAAGCTTGGAGTTTAGTGTTATGATTATCACAGATTGAGTTACCATAATATTGCACTTAAAATTGGATACCAACCCAGATATCAAAACTTCATTCTAATTGAAGCATTTAACGCAAGAAGAAATATAGGTGTGATTATACCTGTCTGTTGAACAGCCACAAACTTGGAGAAAATTTCATCAAAAAGAATGTCAGTCCTCTTGATATGAACACAGAATTCCACAGCAACTCCACCCACGCGAGTGTATTGCTCTTTTATTTCAGAGTGCACAGAACTGCTTCTACTATTTGGGTTTTCCAGTTGTTCCACCTTTTCAATTTGGTTGCAAAATGCCACCGAAATATAGGAAAATACTTCATCTACATATGACAAAAGCAACTCTACCAGGTACGACATTATGGCCTCCTGTACAGCATCCAAGCTTCTAGGGAGGTCAATAACACCATGAGCTTGGCCATCATAAAGTGTCATCGCCATGTTAAGCGCACCCATCCAGTCACCTGCTTTCTTCAGAACCTGAATCCGTTCCTTCCATGGAAGAAGGCGACAAATAACAAGATGCATAGGTCCAAGTACATATACAGAAGCTCCTCTTACAGCTATACAATTGTGATAAGCTTTCTCAGGGTTTCCAAAGATATTGATGAAGTGAGTATGATATGAAACAAGATCATCTCCTCCAGAGCCATCCACAGAAAATCTTGTTTGGTGAATCACAGTTCCATCCTTAGTGAACAAACAGAGCTGTCCAGTTAATGTGAGCACCACCAGCATCTGGACAAGTATAAAACCCTCATCTTCATATTTATATGGAGAAAACTAATCAATCAAATACTAAGTAAAGAGAACGCACAATTATTTACTAGGCAAAGAATCACCGAACCAAAACAAGTAGCCTGAATTATGTTGTCGATATACAAAACAAGACAAATGAACAGAAGAAAATGTACCTGATCATCCAACCAAGCCAGACCTAGAACTGGACTGTCAACAGACCATTTCCCATATACTTTTAGCTCAGATTTGACTAACTTTGCAACCTGAACTTTACGATCCCAAGCAATTGCGAGCAAGGAAACTCTCTCTGCTGCTTCCACAGGCATATTTTCTGTAACAAATTCAAATATTAGAAAGATCAAAGATCTCAATATGAAGTTCAAGAGACTCAATTAATGCATACCAGTAGGTGAATCGTGTGATTGTGTCATGCATTTCCATGCAGTATAAGGCATAGCACCCTCACGAACCCCATCCGGCTTAGAAAGTTGGGCATAGACTTCCAAAGTTGGGGTGAGCCTTACCTGTAACAAAGAAAAGATATACCCACAACGAAGAAGAGATCAATTCACAAGAAAAAGGTACATGGAATTTGCACAATCATCTGAGGGCTTCATACCACCAGAGCAGTTTGATGGGTGACAAATATGACCACACCTTCTTCAACTAAAGAAGAGGCTTCATTAAAGAGTTTCCAGCCTGCATCTCCGCCAACTACGCCTCCCACCATACTACCAAGACTACTGGAAGAAACTGCATTGTTTCCCTGAGAGGACAGGGAAGCAACTCCAGAGAATTCGTCCAAAAGGAGTGGTGAAGCTGATAGCACAATTCCGGTTTTTTGTCCGTCAAGGAGACACTATTTCAAGCAATAATATGATCATTGGTTCGGGTAGGATATCAACTCATAAGCATATAATACATGATGGTAGAAATCATAAATCACATATTAAAGCAGACTAACATTTTACCTGGGTTTTGATGGTGAACCTATTGAGTAAGGGAACCACTGAGAAAGCATGCAACAGAACTAGACCCTTACTATCACCAGTAACTGCTTTAAATTGACGAGTAACCTGAGAATCCTGACCCAGAAACAATGTATGTACTATTGGTGATGTATGCTCTCCAGTAATAACCTTTGCAGCTGATGATCTCTGTATGTCCCAAACAGTAATATGACCATCACCATAACCAGCTAAGAGCAGGTCTCCTTGCTGATTGAAGCACATGGAAGTTACAGAGGCATGTGATCGATCCCCTTGCACACCAAGCATCAATGTCTGGAACATAAACATCATAGTTTGTTGAGTAAAGTTAACTATTTCTATCATAACTAATCCAACAAATGAAATAAAAAGGACAAATGTACTAGCAAGTTTCATAATTTCACTACACAGGCAGATGTTCTGCATGCTGAAATTCCCATAAATAGGAAGATTCCTTGCATAACATGTTCGAGAACCATTTCCAATTTACCTACTTATGTCATGTCTCTCCTCCCTCTTCCTGTTGGTGTGGCAAATTGCATAGAGAAGCTCTAGCAAGATTTCATATGGGGTACGATGGGTGAAGAGTTCAAATATCACTAGGTTAGTTGGTCCAAGGTTGGCTCTCCAATTTCTGATGGAAGGTTGGAGGTTCGGAATTTGAGGTTGTTCAATCGTACTCTTTTAGGGAAGTCATTATGGCACTATGTGCATGAGAGAGAGACATAGTGGAGAGTTATGGAGTCTAAATTTGGCAGTTATTTGGGGTTGGTGGTGTTTTATTGAGCCTCCCGGGCCATATGGGGTGGGCTATGAAAGAATATCAGGAAGGGTTGGAGGATGTTTTATAGTCACACCAGATTTGAGGTAGTGAACGACTCCAAGATCAGATTTTTGGATGAAGTGTGGTGTGGGGAGAGGGCCTTAAAGAAAGCTTTTTCCGGATTTATATAGCATTGCTTATGTAAAGGATGCTTCAGTTGCATTTCATTTGGATATTTCTAGTAGTTCCCTTCACTAGAATGTAAGCTTTATTAGAGTAGCTCACGATTGGGAGATGGATGTCTTGGCTTCGTTCTTCAATTTGTTGTATTCTTATAGAATAAAACGGTAAGGAGAAGACAAGCTTTGATGGGCCCCTTCAAACAAAGGGATGTTCGATGTTAGATTCTTTTACATGGTTTAGATAGGGGTTTTTCGTGTATACTATTGGGTTATGCTTTTAATGATATTTTGATTACTTAAAAAAAAATAAAAAGAGTATGAACTCCAAAAAATTTTATCATACCACTACATGATGTTCCTTTTGTAATATCAACCTATTTATGCATTGAAGTCATCCTTACAGAATACACTCATGCTAAGTATACATATCTACATTATGTTTCCTTTTAGTAATATGAAGCTATCTATGCATTGAAGTCATCCTGTACAGAATCAAGTATGCACATTCTTTCGTGCGAAATTAATGGGGGCATTTTGGAAAGAGAAGCAAGCAATTCAGTTGATATTAAATAGCATTTTAGCACTTTCTCCAATTTTGTAAATATGACACCAAGAATTGGCTACTTAATATCATTTTAAAGGGGGCAACAGCTCATTCTTCCTCGATTTCAATTACACCCAAAATATATTTCACGAAATCTATTCAAGTTTCAACCAGAGCAAGAACCAATAGCACAAAGAAACACAGAATCCTCAAGGAACATTAAAGACTAATAAGTAAGAGCAATATAAATGAATTGACGTAAAAGTAACCTTTGCGTCCATGTGGTCAGGATTATAACAGGAATATTTACTGGGCACGACTAAAATGACCCCTTTTGACATTCCGACTGCAATATAACTAGTATGAACAGCCAAGACTTGAGGGGAACCATAATCTCTCCTGCATAGATGAGAAGAAATGGTCCGTGTGATAGTATTGTCCGACTCAATATCAAAGTATCCCAACGTGGTCGACCCCCTCCGGACGCCCTCAAGCCTCATTGGCTGAGCAGCTGCACCCTCTTCCCAATGCAAACCAGTGGAAGCATTCTTCTTTTCAAGCTCCTCAGCTAACTCCAGCGGCTTCATCGAAGCCCGTGATTTCTGTTCCGCTCTTTTAGTAATTCTCCTACTCTCTAACTGCCCAATTCTCTCCTCCACAAGCTCAGTAATATCAGATAATGAACTCGTATCCTCGTCATCTTTCAAACCATGCATTTCTTTCCCCAAATCACGTGTTTCCAAGGCCTCCATTGTCGAGTCCTCCTCAAACTTCCGTTTCTCATGAAATTCGTCCAAAGAATGACCGCCCTTGTCTTCTGAACCATCAGCATCCAAAACTTCAGAATTGTTCTCGTCCACCACACTAGCATTCTCATTTAGATTTGCATTGCTCGCGTCCTCATCAATATTCACCGGTTCAACATTGGAATTTGAAATTGAAGTGCTTGTTTCCGCCAATTCTTCGTCGTGATCACTAACCCTTAATCCATCCACTTGAGCCACATTTTCTGCTTCGCTCTCGACCTCTTTAACATGAGAAACGTCTCCAAAACCCTCATCTTTAACACCCTCCAAAACCTCAGTAGACTGAAAGTCGCCCATTTTCTCATCACGAATTCCATTCGCAGAGTCCGACCCATCCGAAACCACATGGGAGATCGCGGCCCTCCTCGACTTTATTGCCGCTGCGTGCGGGGTCGGCAGAGCCCTCGATGCCGCCGCCGCCGCAGCCAGCGCTGCCCCGGGCTTCGCGTTCGGTCTGACCCCGCCGAACAGCGACGGCAACGCCCTCCGAAGCGTGTCGTCCGAGAACCCACCGCCAGGCCTGACCCGAGCGAAGGAGCCTGGTTTGGACTGAACCGTTAGGGTTTCGGAGATTGAAGACTCCGAGGGGGCCTTAGGAAAGGAGACTGAGACGGCGTCGTTAACGGACTGAGAGACTTCTTGTTTGGGATCTGCGGCGCGTATATGAATGGACTGCGGGGAGGTAGGGGGCGAAGATGACGTGGAGGAATCGGAGGCGTTGAGGATTTCGTCGATGGTGCGGTGAGGTACAGAGTTGGGATTCTCGTTGTCGTCATCGTCGTCATCGCTAGTGAGGGGAGAGTTAAGGAAGGCGTCGAGGTCGAGTTCCATTGTCGAAGGTGGAAATTCGGTGGTTGTGAGACTCTTGGTCATGACGTATTGTTGTTGCCTTTTGTTTCAGGAAGGTGTTTCACCTCCATTAGATCACCAGTCACCACCATGGTTCACGAAGAAGGCGAGCCTTTTGGGTCTGTTCTCCAACCGGGTCAACTGGTTCAGTAGTTTTTTTAATGGGCCCTAACGAAAATCGTTTACTTTGATATGAAATCTAAAAACATAAACATATGGGCCTCGGCCCATATGCCCGCGTTTGATAGAAAAACAAAACAAAGAACAAAATGTCGGTCCGAACATTTCAACAACTATTCTTTAATTTTTTATTTTATTTTTTTTTAAGCTTCATAAATGACTCTTGAATTTTCATATATATGAATTTAATATCTCAAAAAATAATAAAATAAATGAAAATTTTATTTTTCTCCACAATTTGCCATTCATATATATGCTTTGATTTTGTGAGAGCAATATATAGACTAACTTGTCAGATTAGCATTATAAACTATGGACGCTTACTATTCTTTTATCTCTCATTCATCTCTATTTCAAATTTACTATTAGATCTTTAGCATGTATGAATGGAGATGATCAGATGAATGGAAAAATAGCATTTCTCTAAACTATATGTACAAAAAGAAAGTGTTTTGTGACTTGTAAACTCACAATTAAATAAAAATTTAATAATAATTCATCACAAAAGTGAGACAAAAACCCTTATTCTAGCTAGCTGATCACTTGCTTCATGAATAGCCACGACCTTAAACAATTATTGATAACAGTGAAAAGTTAATTGGTTATATTGCTGAGCCATCTCTGCCTCGCATTTGCTTGTTTCATATATATCGTACATGACGAAAGATAAAAAAAGAATAGAACAGGGAGGGAAAGTCCAACGAAAGCTATGTTCTGTGAGTGTGGTGGGGTTCCATCATAGCTAGAAATGATAATAGCCACGAGAATTATCCTACTCATTAGCGTTTTATCCTTTTCACTGTTTGTAATTATATATCTGTGACTCTTAAGGCATGAAAATCCTGAGGACACAACTGAAAATTTGAAGAGAGAGTTCTGTTCCTTTAAGCTCAATAATTCAGGTAATCTTGGGCATCACTCTGTGGACTCGGGTCTAGAAGAAGACAGTAACGAACGTAACGAATGCAAACAAGTGCTTTCAGCATATTCCACCACCAGACTGTCTCATCCCACGGCTCTCGTCTCTTGCGATTTGTAAGCCGCAAACAAATCCTGAGGTGGGAATTGAAGTGGCACTACAAATGGCAGCTCTCGGGCATCTGCAGAACTCATGCTTGGTGGCCAGTAGTACTCCACTGCAGCTTATAGGAGTCTGATAAGTCAATGTAAGCATCTCTCAACTCAACTTCATTGCTTTTCTACTATAATTAAGCTTCTCCTTCAGCATTTCATTTGATATCCTAGCTTCCAATGTCACCAATTCTTCATCTTCCCAAGAAAATTACATGTGGTAGAATATAGGTAGACTGTAGAGTGTAGAACAGCCATATTGTGCCTACACTACACTTGAGCTTTTTCAGCAAGTGGGTTCTTATTAACTCCTTCATAGTTATGTCTCTATATATGAGCATCAATGGGTTACATCTACATTTCTGTTGTCATTCTTTTAGCAGAAGGAAATATCAGCAATGGCAACTGTGGCTGCTTCAAACTTTGCATCAACAAGGTCACTAGTCAACTATGGAGTAATTTCTGGAGCAGAGTCTAAAGCAAAACATGGACGAATGTTGAAGTATGCCACGGCTCACGAAGGGTTAAGACCCTTGAACCAAGTGGATGAGCTGCGTGTCAAAATCATGGGAAAAGTAGCTGCCAGGCAGGCTACAAATTATAAAACATTTAAGAGTTGGAATGCGAGGAGTTCAGGAATCATAGTTTGTGGAAGTGGGATGAATTTGGTATTTGTTGGAACAGAAGTAGGTCCCTGGAGCAAAACTGGTGGACTTGGAGATGTTCTTGGAGGTCTGCCACCTGCAATGGCGGTCAGCTTTGTGTTTATCTCTTTCGTCTCATTCTTTCTCTCACAGATAAATGCATTGAATTATATGATTAGTTGGCTTGTATTCTCACTACAATCAATCCTTCATCTCGCCAGGCCAATGGGCATCGTGTGATGACAGTCTCTCCTCGTTATGACCAGTACAAAGATGCATGGGATACAGATGTTATAGTTGAGGTATATTCCAGTCTACTACATTTCATTTCTTTCCAGGAGAATTTTGTTACAGAATTTCAAAACTAGGATGTATATATATATATATAGCTACTTTGAGGTTTGGGAATGTTTTAAACAGCCTTACAAGAAGAGTCATTTTTGAGACGGTCGTGATTATAATGGTTTGATTTAAATCGTAGAGAATGCTTCTAAGGTAGATCCAACAGTTAGATTTACGTTACCATTAGTAAAATCAACTTTTAGATTTTAATGAATATTTGATTAGAAATTATGGCGGTTAATTAGATTAGCAATTGCAAAATTACATGTATGTTGCTGAACGTAAAATTCTCTCTCTTCTGTTTCTCTTAAAACCTTCGTATTCTTAAAATTAGAGTCTCTCTATCTTGTTCGAAAGAAGCTCGAAGAGTATTCCGATTTACTCTAATAGCAATTTTCTATATTTAAGAACTTAAAACCCATTTGACATGTAGCTTAAAGTGGGAGATCAAAAGGAAAAGGTCCGCTTCTACCATTGCTACAAAAGAGGAGTTGATCGCGTTTTTGTGGATCACCCATTGTTTCTTGAAAAGGTTGGTTCATTCATTCCATGATCACTTCTCATCTTGCTTCAGACTCGTAGAGAGTCAAACTGATTAACATACGCTGGATGACATAAAGGTGTGGGGGAAAACTAAATCCAAAATTTATGGGCCCGTTGCTGGAGACGATTACAAGGACAATCAAGTTCGATTCAGCCTTCTATGCCAGGTCCATAGTCTCTATATTGATTGCTTTTCCTCTCTTTAGTTTATCATGTTCAAGTGTATCCAACCTTAGTTATATTTACTCTCTGGTTTCAGTTCCCAAATTTATGACCTTTTTTTTGTCTTCTAGGCAGCTCTAGAAGCACCAAGGGTTTTAAATCTTAACAGCAGCAAATATTTCTCCGGACCATATGGTACGAACAGTAGTGATTAAATTCATTACTTCCTGTCAAGTTTATACTTTTTGGAAAAAGTCGTGATTCAATATCATAACAAAGATCCTAAATTCGAACATTGTTTCTATCATTCACGTCTCATTTCAATCAAATATTTCACTTCTTTGCTACCGACATTCATGCATGCAGGTGAAGATGTTGTGTTCATAGCCAACGATTGGCACACTGCCCTGATCCCTTGCTACCTGAAAACATTGTACAAGCCCAAAGGCATATATAAAAGTGCCAGAGTAGGTACCCTGTTTGCCTGTCTGGAACTATCTAACATAAGAATTCTGGTCAGCCAACTTTTACTCAAAAGCATGGATTTCTGCTTTGTCAATTGTCCAGGTTGCTTTCTGCATTCACAACATTGCTTACCAGGGCAGATTTGGCTTCACAGACTTCTCACTTCTCAGTCTCCCAGATGAATTCAAAAGCTCTTTTGAATTTATTGATGGGTAATGATTTTGAAGATCTGCTGATCAGTATGATATAATTGTATATGATTAATTTCTATATGACAATAATAACAACTTTGATTGCAGGTACGAAAAACCAGTTAAGGGTAGGAAAATTAATTGGATGAAAGCTGGAATTTTAGAATCAGACAAGGTTTTGACTGTCAGCCCATACTATGCCCAAGAACTTGTCTCTGGCGTTGAAAAAGGAGTGGAATTGGATAACATCCTTCGCAAAACTGGCATTACAGGAATTGTGAATGGCATGGATGTCCAAGAATGGAATCCGTTGACTGACAAATATGTAGGCGTCAAATATGATGCTTCAACTGTAAGAATCTTCCAACTATGCTCATGATATCCGCCATTGTTTAAACCTCCCTGCTGCTCTATTTGCCAATATTTCTCAAATTTCGCATTCCTTCACAGGTGACGGATGCCAAGCCACTGTTGAAGGAAGCCCTCCAAGCAGAAGTGGGATTGCCGGTGGATAGAAACATCCCTGTTATAGGCTTTATTGGTAGGCTTGAAGAGCAGAAAGGTTCAGATATTCTTGTAGCAGCCATTCCCCATTTTATCAGAGAAAATGTTCAAATAATCGTCCTTGTAAGTATCAGGCTAGGAATTTATTTTTTTCACATACACAAAAACAGGTCTCTGCATTATTGTGAGCTGCTTCCTGATATATATTCTTTTAGGGGACTGGTAAAAAACCGATGGAGAAGCAGCTTGAACAGCTGGAGACAATATATCATGACAAGGCCAGAGGAGTGGCAAAATTCAATGTTCCCCTGGCTCATATGATCATTGCTGGTGCTGATTTTATATTGGTTCCTAGCAGATTTGAGCCCTGCGGTCTGATTCAATTACACGCCATGCGTTATGGAACCGTACGATCAAAACTTCTCCTTAGCTTGCTTTAAACTTGATAGAAAATAATAAATTTAATTAATTAATCAATACTTTACCCCAACTAAATTGACCATCTTGCGTAGGTACCTATTGTCGCCTCAACTGGTGGATTGGTTGATACCGTTAAAGAAGGTTTCACTGGCTTTCAGATGGGAGGATTCAATGTTGAAGTAATATATATATATTAACTCATCTCTTTCCTGTGCTTCTAGACGGCAACATCAAAAGTTTTATTTGAATTTTGGTGCCAGATGAACATAAATTCTAACCAATGATCTTCCAGTGTGATGCTGTGGATCCTGCGGATGTGACTGCTGTGGCTACAACCGTTAAAAGGGCCCTCACAACCTATGGAACTCCAGCTTTCACCGAGATTATAAAGAATTGCATGGCGCGAGAGCTCTCCTGGAAGGTGGGTTGACGGGGTTAAAAACCTCCATTGCAGGAGGCTGCTGCAATGAAGACTTTCTTTTCTTTGTTTTGTTGTTGATTCAAGGCCTAAAGAAAATATGCTTCTTACTCTGATAATTATGTTGTATTGGGGCAGGAACCCGCTAAGAAGTGGGAGAAAGTGCTGCTGAGTTTGGGGGTCGATGGAAGTGAATCTGGAATAGAAGGAGAGGAAATAGCTCCCCTCGCCAAGGAAAACGTTGCAACCCCATGAGAATATCGATCTATAATAAATCGAACTTGTGTTTCTCCTAATAAACCTCGGACGACAGCAGAAAGCATTCCAAAAACGAACACACGAGAATGTTCAACTGGTAGAAGTCTAAAAGAGCTGCCTGATTCGTTGTTATTCTCACCAAAAATCGTTTTGGGAGTATCAAGTTATTTGGGAACGTAATGCTGGCCAAACAATGTGTAATAACATTTCTTATGCCGGACATGTAACTTGGAGAATAAATATAGCAATTCCTAAAACCATTGCTCATTTCCATTCCAACTCAGTGTGCCTAACAGACGGAGAACTCTCTCACATTTGCAGTACCTTTGTGTAAATTCTTCTCTCTTTTTTTTTTTTTCAAAAGAAGCATAGGCAGCAAAAGCCTTCTAAAACATATTGAAACAAGTCAAATACCAGTAACATATGCTAGAGCATGCCAGATAATATATGCTAGAGCAACTTGTTAGATATATCGCATACTTAAAAACAACAAAATTCAAGAACTGACAGCAGAGGAACCAAATATCGTCTGAAAAGACTTGCAATATATCCGAAAGCAAAATCACACAATTAGCAAAAACAAGACTTCCAACTACTACTTCATCCTTCATGAATACAAATATATGAAATTAACTTAAACAAGTTCTACTAGATCCAGCATAGGACAAAATCATACTCAAAGGAGCTCCTAATCAAACAAACTGAACCCCATATCATCATCACTCTCTTCCTTTGCTTCTTCCTGTATATCACAAAACAGACCCAACAATCAGATAACTCAAAAGCCCAGAGCACCAATCTTGACAACATAAAAAACCAAGTCAAAGAGAATTATTCACCTTCTTCTCCTCAGGTGGAGGAGCGGCAGCAGCAGCACCGCCACCGCCGCCTCCAGCTGATGGAGCAACAGCAACTGCAGCACCACCACCACCAGACGCAGCATTCAATATGAGATCATCAATGTTCTTCTTCTCAACAAGCTTAGCAAACAAGGATGGCCAATAAGATTCAACATTCACATTTGCTGCTTTCACCAATGTGGCAATCTTGTCCGCCTATGACCATTGACTCAAGGAAAAACACATCTTCCCAAAACATATTACATACATGCCATACTACCATTAAAAGAGGAAATTGAATGAAAATGTTATGCCTTGAGAAATTAAGGAATCGGGTAACTTTCCAATCACAACTTTTCTTATAAATGGAACTAGGATAATGAAACCACAACTCAACATAAAACAATTAATTTGTCTTAAGGCGACTCATAAATCACTTTTCCATTCTTATCAATTAAAAGAAAATATTTGTCTATATTCAAAGCATTACGTTTTTCATTTCTACTACTTTATCAGCAAGCACCCCCAAACTAACGGGCAACACACATAACATTTTCCTCCATTTCTTCATCAGTTCCTAAAAAGAGCAATCAAACCTAAAAAAGACTGATAAACCGCAAAAAATCACACTTCTTAGAGATCCATTATGCGTCAGGCTAATAAAATCAAGCATTAGCTTAAAAAACAGAGAATATTAAGATTCAATAGAAAGGATACATTGATGGGAATACCATCGTCATGGAGGATCAAAGTAGCGTAAACGCAAGCTTGCTCAGAAACCGACATCGTTTCTCACTATAACAACACAATAGATTGCTACTGTTATTCAAGTAAATGAAACGGAAAGAAACAGCATGAATATACGATAGAAGCCTACGATTCAATCAACTGCAATTCTTGGAAAACAATCAAAATGAGATCTATAATTTGAGAAGCGAGGAAAAATTGAGAAGTTCTAACCTGAGGGTAGAAGCGCTCTAAGACTCTCGGTGCACTTCGCTGCTACGGCGCCTCCAAAGCGATTCTAGGGTTTCAGATTTAAAGATGGAAGTGAAGGGGTTTTATTCAAGAGGGGGAGCGAATGGGCTGTAATGATTCCTTAGGCAGCCCATTGTGATTTGTTTGGGCTAGGCCCAGATATATTGAACCTTGCTCGTAAGTCGTCGGACCCATCAGCGCTGACGCCTTACTTTATAATTATTTTTCCATATACATTTACTAAAAAAAATCATAAATAACTTATTTCAAATTAAATAGTTAAAGGTTTTTTTTTTTATTAGCTTTGTCGCCATATTAATCGATTAAAGCATTCTTAATGGAAGAGTTAATTTTTTAATGTAAAATAGCTCTTTAAACTTAATTTATTTAGTTTAGCTAATAACTTTTTAAGAGCCTCTTACATCAGATTAATTATATTTTTATTTATATCATTTAATTTTTAATTTTTTATAATGATTATATTTTTTTAAATATCTTATTTTTCAATTTTTGAGAAAAAAAGTGATGTAGAGAGAGAAATAATAGGAGAAAAATTTAGAAAAAAAATGAGATGTGAAAGAGAAATAGTAGGAGAAAATTTTTTTAAAAAAAGAAAACAGGTGAGAAACAATAAAAAAAAAACATGGAAAGAAAACTTTGGGAGAAATAATGGAAAAAAAAATGTGAAGAGAAAATTTATGAAAATAACTCTTTAAATAGTATCGCTACAACTTTTTTTTTAGTTTATTTAATAAAAAATATATTATACATTTTTTTTAGTTTCTCAAATATAAAAGGTATTTTATTAATTTAAAAAATTATTTTAGGTAAAAATATCATTTAGTTAGTAGTCTTGTCTTACAATTATCTAGCTTTGGAATGGTGGCACTGCGCGTTAACTGTTTGCTATTTTGCCAAAATGCGAAATTTGGCCTAGCGCAGTACTTGGGTATGCTGTGAACGAAGTGCAATGCCCTTCTTTCTACCCGAAATCAGGGCCCTTTTCCCCCTCCTTAGTCCCACGCTCGTCTCCTTCTCCCCTGTTTCTTGCTTTGGACCAGACTGACAGAATGAGAGAGAGAGAGAGAGAGAGTTGAAAACGAGGGAGAGACAAGCTGAGAAAAGAGACGATTGAGAGAGAATCGCGTGAGGGGCCCAGTCCTCCCCGTTTCCTGTCCTGCGCAGCCGTGGAGCCACCGGCGTGGTATGGGTGGTAGTCTGCACCGGAATCACCGTGTGTGACTTGGAGATGGAGATTTGAGGCTTACGCATCGAGGGTAAGGTTGTTTTCAGTTGCTTAAGTTTTCAATAAGTGGATTTCTGTTATTAGGCTTGTTGGTTGTTTGGGGTTTATGTTGATGATTTGGAGTTTGGGGATTTCTGTTATGGATTTTTTAGGTGTTTCTATTGGTTAACCTTACTTTGATGGACGAATTGGGGGATGCCTATAGTGATGGTTAATTGGGTATTTTGTTGAGATTGTTGACTCTCTCTTGCTGCCATAGCCGAATGTGATGAGGACTAAAACAAAATAAATAAGTATAAAATGTAATAAAGGAATGGACAAATAAAGAAATAAGATAGTTAAAAGGTTAAAGTGAACTAGTGAGTAAAAAAGATGGCTCAATTATAAATGTTTAGTGGCTCTTAGACTTTATGAGAAATGTGGACTCATACATCCACGTGTTATTGTGGTGACCCTACAATCGCATAGACGTTGCTTTTGATTGCAGCAGGTAATTGACACCTGTTTTCGTAGATCGCATGCGAGCTTAGATGTTGTCGAAGGGAATATTTCGAGTTGTTAGCTGTTGAGGCTCTGACTTAAACTGAGTCAGTCTCTCTTTGTCTTGTTTAGATGCCAAGTGCGGCATGTTTTTGTCTTCTACTTGGTGATTGTATTTTGTGATGTAATGTTATTGAATAATGATATAGAAGTTCTGGTTAGCTTTATTGATATGTTTATAAAGTCAATTTAAAAGCAAAAATTTATTGCAGGTTTGTTAATTGTTTAATGATATAGTGGTAGCGTCTTGTGGTTAATTGTGAAAAAATTTTACTTTCGCCCTTGCATTTTAGGGCCAGGCATTACGTTGGCTTTTGTGTATAATGTCTGTTTCGGGCACCTGATTATATTTGTTGTTCAGTACCAGCTTATTTGCTTATACTGAGGACTTATTGTTTCAGTTATGTGCGAATGTTGAGACACCATGACTGTGAGATGGCCGAGGCTTTTGACACCCACACAACTTTCTCAGATTATACGGAACCAGAAAAACCCCTTAACAGCGCTCCAAATCTTCAAGGAAGCCAAACGCAAGTACCCCAAATACTGTCACAATGGTCCAGTCTATGCCACCATGATTGGCATCCTCGGAAACGCAGGCAAAATCAGTGAGATGAAAGAGGTGATTGATAAAATGAAAGAAGACTCGTGTGAGTGCAAGGATTCAGTCTTTGTTAATGCAATCAAAACCTATGCGAAAGCTGGATTGCTAGATGAAGCGGTTTCTCTTTTTAAAAGCATTCCTCAGTTCAACTGCATGAATAAGACAAATTCTTTCAACACCCTTCTGCAGATAATGGTGAATGCAACTAAGCTTGAAGCAGCTCATCGCTTGTTCTTAGAGAGCTCTTATGGGTGGGAAGTGAAATCTCGGATTCAGTCCTTGAACTTGCTCATGGATGCTCTATGCAGGCAGAGTCGTTCTGATCTTGCATTGCACATTTTCCTAGAGATGAATAATCAAGGTTGCTGTCCTAATAGGGAAAGCCATCGAATTCTAATGAAAGGGTTGTGTGAAGATGGCAGGCTGAATGACGCTACTCATTTGTTGTATTCAATGTTTTGGAGGATCTCTCAAAAAGGTAGCGGTGAGGATATTGTAATCTACAGAATCTTGTTAGATGCTTTGTGTGATGATGGGCAAGTTGAAAGGGCTGTGGAAATTCTCTGTAAGATTTTAAGGAAGGGGCTGAAGGCTCCTAGCCGGTTTTGTCACCATTTTGATCTCAATCGGTGTAGTACTGGTGAAGATATGGAAGGCGCCAAGCGTTTGATTAATGAAGCTTTGGTCAGAGGTGGGATTCCCAGTTTGGCTAGTTATAGTGCTATGGCTATTGATCTTTACAATGAAGGTAAGATTGATGAGGCCAACAAAGTGCTTAGTGAAATGCAAGAAAGAGGCTTTAGGCCATCATACTTGATTTATGAAGCAAAAGTAGGAGCATTATGTAGGGAAGGGAATGCTGATGAAGCAGTAAAGGTAATTGAAGAGGAAATGGTCAAGGGTAATTGTGTACCCAATGCTAAAGTTTATAATATTGTCCTAAGAGGGCTGTGTAATGAAAGGAAATCAGCCCATGCTGTTGGGTATTTGAAGAATATGGCTAACCAGGTTGGTTGCATTGCAGACAAGGAAACCTATGGCATTTTAGTTGATGGGCTATGTCGTGAAAGAAGATATCTTGAAGCAAGTATAGTTTTGGAGAAGATGTTAATTAAATCATATTGGCCTTGTGTTGACACTTACAATATACTTATCAGAGGTCTTTGCTCTGTGGGCAGGCAATACGAAGCTGTTATGTGGTTGGAGGAGATGATTAGCCAGGGTATGCAGCCAGAACTTCGTGTATGGAACTCGTTGGTAGCATCTATATGCTCCAACATTGCTGACATTGATCTGTGCTTTGAGAGATTTAATTAGCTTTTCACTTCTTGGTTGTTCATGTTGTAGGAGTTAAACGGTGGAAACATTTGTACTCATATTCTTCCTTTTCAATTGCATATTGTCTGATAATAATGAAGGAAATTTTTTTATGCTAGTTGAGTATGGGTAGACACTTGTTTTAGTATTGAAAAATATATTAAGTTTCAAGTTGTTCTATGAAGTTTAAAAGCTTGCATTTTAAAACAAAAAAAAACTTTCAATCAATATTTCAATTGGTCTAAAAGGTTGTAGTTAGGTTATTTTTTTCGTGAGATGTGACACAAAATATTGACAAAACAAATTTGACTAACATGGCTTGTGCCACATGGATATTTATATTTGTTCATGGCCATCTTAATTAAAAAATTCTTAAATTTTTATATTTTTTTTATTATTACAACAAAATTGTAACAAATATATGTAATATAAGAAATTATAAATGTTGTCACCAATTTCTCTGTTAGTCATTTAACAAAAATGCTTTATATTTTTTAGATTGTTTGGGATTTGATTTTATTTCTTTAAACTTCAGATATCAAATTGAGACTTTGAATATTTTTCAAAGAATAAAACAACGTTATTGATCTATATACTTGTTAAGAAATAGCGGCCAAAGTGATAAAATTTAAAGATTGAGAGAAGCTTGTTTTTGGATTCAAAGCTAAGGCAAGCCAAACTCTATCCGAAATTTACCTTAAAAATCTAGAGAGTATCTTCTCACTATTTTGATGCTGCATGCTCTTATGTGGGATAACAAATTAATGATGGTAAAACTTAAGTTAACATCACTCCCATTCTTTTCCATAACCATGTCAATGGTGGCAAGAATCTTTAGGACCCTGGGATATTGTCATTATTCAATGAATGGGGATTTAGGGTTTAGAAGGTAAAAGTTGAATACTTTTGAACTAGTTGAGGTTGTGGTAGCATGAAAGCTATTAGAATTTTATAGAGTTTTGGGGATCGAATAAGTAATAATAAAGAGAGATGTTTTGAAAATTGTGTATGCTTTGCAACAAGAAAGTTGTTGTTAACAGTCGGTATGACCAATTGATTTAACATAGAAAAACTATATTGAATGGTTTTCAGTCATGGTTTCTAAGGCATGTTAGAAGAAAAACTAATGAAATAGCTCACCGTCTAGCTAAGTAGCTCTTCACCAAACTCTGAAACAAATACAGGGAATGGCATACTTTTTCTTGAGTTAAATAAAAGCTTGAAAGTGTTTCTTTTATATATATATAAAAAAAAATGGCAAGTGTCCTTTCACAAGCAAGTAGGAGCAAAAGTGGTATAAATGTGATATAATTATATCTCCCACTATTATCACATTGAATTTGAAGAATCAGAAGCATAAATATGCTGCAAGATCCGCATGCCCAACTTTATAGACAGAAAAAGGACATCGGCCATTGACCCCGTTGTGAGATCCCCTTGGATTCTAAGCACATTCTACAGTGCTCCACCGATGTGACTATGCAAAAGAAGAATCACAACAAGTAAAGAATGGCGACTGAAAGCGAAAGATGATTTGTTTGTAAGAAAAAGAAACAAGATAAATCTTCTTGTCCCAACTAATCCTATCTTAAAAAGTAGCAATCATGAAATTAAAGAAAGAAAAAAATTACAAGTTAAATGGCTGAGCTATCCCAGCTCGCCTTTTCATCTTGACCAACCAATCGGGGTTCAAAGATATGAAATAAATCTTTAGAACCCATTGAGCTGCCAATATAAACAAAAGAAAACAAAAGAAGTTTTATGTCATCGGATGCTCTCTGCGTCCGAGGCATTGCCATCTAGCAATTAGTCTGATAAGGTAGAATCCAAAGCCATTTTTCAGTTTCTACCTTATGCTAATACATGAAATGAATATGGAATTCTTCTCCTAATTAATCTATTGTCCTAAACCCAAACTGGGCATGAATTTGACAAAGAAACAAAGACTGTTGTTAGTGGAACAAGCTTTTAACATGTCCCTATATGCCTGTTCCATGAATGAATCATCTCATGCTGCAGGATTCTTGGATTCCTTTTCCTTCAGGCATCCTCTTTTGAATAAGTAACTTGATATTCTTCTTTGCTTATTCACTTTTTTCTCTCTTTTCTGCTTGTGACGATGCTTTTAACCCTTTTGTCCATATTGTTAGTCTTGTAAGAAGACATTAAGTTGACGAATTCTGCTCAGAAGCTGCTCCGGAGGCTTGTGAAGCTGTTGCTGTTGCTGTTGCACCTGTTGCATTTTGCATGTCATCAATTCTCTGCTTTATCATTCACACTAATGTATTCCAAGCTATGAATTAATCAATTACCTGCGCTTGAAGCTTGCATTGGCATTGAAGAAGGAAGAGAAAGTATTCCAGTGGAGCCATAGGGCTGAGGTAAATATGGGTACTGCACCACTTGGCCAGGATATTGAACTCCAAAACCATGAGCCTGCTGGCTAGTTTGAGCATATTGTGCATAGTATGGGTACAAATTGTGGAACATCCCCGGCGGCCCTGCCGCCCCGGTGGTGGCGTAGTAAGGAGAGGATTGCTGACCCCCATAAACACTGTAATAGTTCTGGGATAATGCCATCAAACTCAAAAATCAAGCAATGCAATAGAATTAGTACTATATAGCTTTGTCATGTATGCATACACATTGTACTAACCGTGGGATACATTGCATCATGGGAATAGCCAGTGTACCTGAAAAGAGTGAGAAAGATAGGAAATAAGGAACAGATTAAAAGAACAAAGCATTAGCCTAAGATTTGTCCCTATGATCCTTTCTGGCTTACCCATAAGCTGAATAAGGAAATGTGTATTGACCAGTTGGTTGATGGTAATATGCGCCATGGTAAGCAGGTGGAGCAACCAAGCCAGTTGCTGGTCTAAACCGGCCTGAACCTGAAAGTCCATTGCAAAATGAAATTAAATTTTCTTTGTATCCTATGCCATTTAGAGTCATATAATAAAAAAGTTGCTTGGGTTGAAACAGAGACTAGAATGAAAAATGAGCAGGATTGAAACCACATTTTGGAGAATGGAAAATACATGTGCAGAGTTGAAAGGTATAGCCCAACATTGTTCATTTTCGAAATGTCTCATCATTCCATGTCAGATGAATACTTAAGGATCATTAACCTTAACATAGAAACTGTATATTGGAAATGCCTATTTGATTATAACAGAGCAGGGAAAAAAAGAGAGAAAGATGGAGACCATGTTGAGGAGTTGGTGGACGTGTCTTCTGAGCACCAAGAGATGCAAGATTGCAGTTTGCTCTCCTTCCATCAATCACGGGAGACGGGTTTTGGCATGCTCTCATGGCTGCCTCTGGATCCTTAAATGTAACCTAGGAAACCCAAAAAAAAAGACCCGCTTTTAGAAAATCATAGAAACAAATGAAAGAAACAAAAGGAAAATGGCATTGGAAAACTAATGAATCTAAATGAAAGGAAAATGGGCTTACAAAACCGTAACCCTTGGATCTCCCAGTGTTTTTATCTGTGATAACAACAGCCTCCAGGATGTCTCCAAACTGCTCAAAATATCTTCTCATTGTATCCCTTTGAGTCTCCCAAGCCAACCCTCCAACAAAGATTTTGGTTAAAGTTGTGTCATTGTACTGCCCCGGATTGTTACCACCCACCATCTGAAATTGCCTTTGTTGAGACATGGAAAATATCACACACAGAAAAGAAGCGAAGCAAAAGTGGCAAACCACCCCCCAAATAAAAGCAAGACAAAAGAATAAGAAGGAAAACCCAGAACAAAACCAAACAATCCCCACAACCCAAATATATATATATATATATATATATAGAGAGAGAGAGAGAGAGAGAGAGAGGGTTAAAATAAAAAAGGAAGAAGATTTTGGTAAATAAGGCCAGAAAGAGAGAATTTGTTTTCTGGAGATCACATCAATGAAATCACAAACACTCGTGCACTTGTTATACTGCTTGTTGTTCTTCTTCTTTCTTCTAACGTCATGTTCTTTTAGAGGCCATTAACTGCCACTTTTTTTTCCACACAGCCACAACAACAACTCCTCAGATTCCTCAACAACGATACCCGTAACGAGAAAATCATTACTGTTGAGGGTGGAAAGAAAGGGAATGAGAAAAGAGAAAGAAAAAGAAAACCCCCAAAGAAAACATTTATATACGCAATTAATATTACTCGCAGATTGAGAGAGAGAGAGAGAGAGAGAGAGAGATTATAAACAAAGAGAAGAGGAAAAGGAGAAGACAAAAAAGATGCTAGTGGGCACCCACGACAACGGTAGGCATAGAGAGGGTGTCCATTGAAATGTATATTAAAGACCGAAGACCAACCTTTTTTGCTGTATCACCACTTTCTCTCCGATACTAAATTATTCATGTTAATAATAAAAATAATAATATATTCTTTTGGGAGGTGGGTCTGCTCCATAGAACACCTGCTTCGCTGTATTCAACCTTCCATTTCCTCTCCTTTCCTGATATTGCCTGCCTCCTCTGTTTATGGCGTCTGGTGGGGCTCTGAGATATGATGCCTTTATACACACCACTCATGCACACGCTCTCTGTTTGGTTCCGTTCGACTTCCTTCTTCCTGCAGGCTGCAGCTACAGCAATTCCCCTTAACCGAAACAGTACAGGGAAACAGGGTAAACGATGGTTATGCTTGGTGGGCCAGAACTTTCTGGCACAATCTTCTAAATCCTCATTTTTCAAAAAATTGAGGGTAAAAGGATTAGGAGAGCAATTCTAGGAGCACCCCAGGTTTCGATTATTAACCCAAGGCGGGTCATCCTTTGATTTAGGGTCCACAAAAACCCCAAATTGCCCTTTCTTTTATGTGGTGCATTTAGGGCTGTAAATAAATTAATCTATTCCACAACTCGTTCGATACTTGCTCGGTTTAACTCAACTCGAACTCAAGCTCGATACTATAAAAATTCACTTGATTAATAAATGATACATACCTAACTCGTTCGAAAAAACTCGATAGGGGCTCACGAGCTCAGCTCGTTTAAAGCTCGACCAATTCGTTTACCCAATTCATTAACTTGTTCATATATCTTGTATATATATACAACTATATATTAATTTATTACTAAAATTAGTTATATAAATTTAAGTATGTACGTTAATAATTAAGTAATATATGTAATATAAATTACTTAATATTTATTTATATTATAAATAAATGTTTAAAGGTTGTTTTAAAATTTTGGCCTAAACTCTACTCGGATCATACATTAAAGAATTTAATAGTTTAGTTTGAGTTGAGCCCAGCTTGGGTCAAATAGCATTCTTAACAAACTCGAGCTTGAGAGCTTGAGCTTGAGCTCGCCCAAATTTTAAACTAGCCGAACTTGAACACATATTTCATAACTCGGCTTGAATAAGAATCTTCGTAAATGAGCAAGTCTTAAAATCCTAAAGCTCGACTCGATTACAATTCTAGGACTGTGCATTGAAGTCTCTATAGTCGAGCTCTCTCAAGTGTTCAATTTCTAGATTTGGCTTGGGCTCGCAAAGATCTCAAGTTGAGTCTGTATTGAGTACTCGATTGACTCGAGCTCAATAAGGGCATTTTTAAATTTTTCAATAGAAAAACTAATAAAATTTAAATATAAATAAAGCAATCTAAGATATTTTTATTGAAAACTATACATTACACACTTTCAACATAAATAAGACTCCATGCAAACAACAGATTGAAAATACAAGTAAATTCAAAGGGCTTAACAATATGAGCTCCACAGACTGAAACAGCTAACAATATATATATATGAAAGATCTAAAGAGATAGACAGTTAGGTTTTAAAATAATCTAAACCTTACTTAGATTATGAGGAAATCTAAATTAAAGATTTGAGATTAATTATCTTTAATTTTATTAATCACTCACTGGTTTAAATAGAAAAATTAAAACAACATAAAATTGGAGATAAACTCCTACAACTATTTGGAGAAAAGTACTCATCATTGGAGTCCTCAAAAGGTAGTTCAATTGGCTAGGACCACACCTAATAAAATGAATGTCACAAGTTCGAATACTCCTCCCCCGAGTAATTCTTGCCGGCCTACCAGAGTCCTACTAGCGTCCAACTCCACGCCCCACATCAGCCCTATTTAAAAAAAAAAAAATGAAAAGGAGTTGGACGCTGGTAGGACTATGGTAGGCCGACTAAAACGACTCTCCTCCCCCTTCTTGTGCGAATATAAAAAAAAAAAATAAATAAATAAAAACAAACAAACAAACAAACTCAAACTCAAACTCTTAATTAAAATATATAAGTATGAACATGCGATTATCATAACATAATTTATACTAATTAATCTTGTTTAATTAATAATTTTATCTTGTAGGCCAACTCATTCATCAAAAACAAATATATTAATGCATATAATTACTTCAACTGGAGGCTGGAGCACTTCCTCCAACAATCCAACGTCAACATCGGACCTTCACCAACTCATCATCCACCGGCTTTCCAAATTTGTCAAAATGGGTCCCTATATGTTTTCCTTACTGGTCCCAAATACGTGTCTCAGATAATAAGAGACAATGCATCATTACACGGAGGGGTAACATTGTCTTTCGGAGATCCGGGTGGGTGGGGGCTGGGTTTACGGGCACTCATTTGATGTTTGTATATAATTGTTTTTTGCTAATTAAGAAAAATAATAAGAAAAGCAGAACAATATTTATTGATTAAAATGAAAAAAAACAAGTGGGAAGCGTGGTAAGCGGCATCGATAATGGTCAAAAGGGATGAGGAGAGAGAAAGAGAGAGAGAGAGGGTAATTACTAATTACTAATTACTAATTAGATCTCCACCATACATAAATTTAAACACTGAAACCGAATCATGACTGTCGCTAGCTACCACACAACGGAAGAGATCGGTCAAACTTCTCCTTTTTTATTTATTTATTTATTATAAGGGGAATCATCATTTTCCCTCTTTTCTTTTTTTTTTTGTTTAAAAATATTGTGTAGTAACTCTCTATACATATTTGTTACCACTTTCTCTTCTGGTTTTGCTTGCTTGTTTGTTTATTCATACCCTTTTCCACTTCGTTAATTTGTCGGCTCCATTGGCGGCTATTGCCACTAGGCAGCTGGGCTTCGGATAGTGGGTGCGGGAAAATGTCTCCTGTGTGAAAAAAAATTGAGCTCCTTCAACCTTTTCAAAAAGAGCTGACACTGACAGCTGATCATGTACCTTATCTGTTACCGGATCCAGATTGGGTTCAATGTCTAGGGTATATATATATAAATTAACAGCTCAAATTATGCCACATCATTCTATATATTTAAAGCTTGCAAATTTTTTCACTCTCACTCTCTACGCCAACTTTTATCACTTCACCACACTCATGGCCACTACCATCAATATCACCATCCCCACTAAGGTGGTGGATAACCTATTTTAACTCCATTGAAGGTGGTTGAACCACCCTATATATATAATCAAAGAAAAGATTTGATTAGTTTTAAGCCACTCTTAAAGGTTGAATTGTGATTGCTAAATCACCATTATGATCAAGAAAAATAAGATGTCACACGCAACGCAAGTTTGGTATATATGCAAGCTATCATTTGCCATATGTAGCGTTCATTTTTAACGAACAACCCATATAAGAGGTATTGAACCGAATCTCAATCCACGTAACCCTCTTCTTATTTTATCATTTGATGAGTATGAAATTGAACCTTTTTTTTTTGGGGGGGAACCGAAATATGTGAAGACAAGCTTATATAAGTTCCCTTTCGGTGATATGCCAGAGTAGGAGATTTTCAGGATATTAAAATGAAAGCACCTGAAGTCTATAATTATCACAAGTCTTTGTGACTTCAACCTCCATGGCCAGCCTCAACTGAGGTCAACTGAATGGCAATAGATTAATAGGTTTATGGACATTAATCATTAACATCCTTTTAATTCTCTGCCTGTATATGAGTGCCTTTTGGAGCTCCAACTAAGAATAAGAAAGCTTAGCTTAATAATTTATAATTAAATCGACAAATATGTTTTGCTATAGAATATGCGTACGTGTGTATTTGTTTTATGGACATGCTGCAAAGAGGAAAGTTTTCTTCTTGTTCTAAATGGTGCTTTCGTTTGTTGTAGTAGTAAAGAAAATTGCTATGTGGGAGCGGATGTCATGTTGTAATTCAAGTTTTACCATTTATAATTCCAAGGGTAATTTATACTTTGTCCCTCCCTCCTAAACTATTTCACTTTTAGACTTAATTCAATTCAAATTAATGGTCAAATCTAATATAGTGGTTAACTTGGAATATTTTTGATAGTTTGTATATGTGTACAAAGGGATAAAAATTCGAACTAATGAGATTCACTTCATAAGTCGTGGTCCTTAGTTTAAGGATAGCTCGGTGTTATAAGTTTTATATGTAAATTACATTATAATTGAGTTAGAAATTAAAGCTAATTAAGTATATTCAGGGTTGTATTAGTCTATGCTCATTTGTCATGCATAATGGACGACAAATGTCTTTCAGGGAGCTTATGATCAATTAATGTCTTCTCATATCGGTTAAAATGTTTCATCTACTAATGTCTTTTAGGAAAGGGTGACATACTTAATTGGATAAATTTTTGTTGGGTTAAATCATTGAAGTAAATACTTGGTCACTTTGCTTGGTAATTGCTGTCCACGTGCGGAAAGCAAGTATAATTTGCTTGTACGAGTTTCCTGTCTGCAGTTAAGTGTTAACCCATGATAGATGCACAGGCTGTCCATGTGTCCAAGTAAAATAATTAGGTGAAACTTTAATTTATTTATCAAAAGAAATTAAAAAGATGCAAAAATCCTAATAGCCTATAACTCTAGGGAAGCGGTTAAAGAAGGCCATGAAGTTGGATTTGCAGCTTTAGACTAAGGAATGTGTCAAATTAGCTTCCAAGTCCAAGGAGATATGGCTTGCCTAGTTGCCATGGAAGATTGGAAATTTGGAGGGGAGGTGGGTGGCGCTTAAAAACCTTTTGACTGCACTTTTGCTGATTTTTTTTCTCACTATCATTTTTTTGCATCTCTCTCACTCTCTTCTTAATTTTTTTTTTTTTTTTAAATTCAATTAATTAATTAATTCTCTAATTTTCAGGATTTGTAGGTATTCCAAAATGATTTTTGGGCACTGAAATTATTATAAAGTCTAGGGTAAACTTATCTGTTCAAAATAATCTCTTTCGTCCAATCGTTTGATTTGAAATGTATCTCGCTTATAACTTTCATTGCTATATTTGATAGGAATCAAATGTACTGCTTTGTTGAAGCAAAATGTTGTAACTAGTAGCTACAATATTAACAATGAGCAGTTTAGTGACATTAATTAATAGGTAATTACAACTGTATACATCAATCTCCCCTAATTTTGCTAAGAGTGAATATATTGAATATCATTGGCGTTATTTGCAGGCAATAATGCAGCCAAGCAAGGGAGACCATATCAGAGACGACTATCACTAGTTTTTCTTCATTATTTCTTTAGATTGCAAGGGTGCTTATGCTTCACATGCAGCGCCGGCCATATACCTCTGCATTTTGCTAATTAAGCTTCCTATAGAAAGTATTACGACGTAGTTGGAACTTAATTGGAATTAATTAGTTTGCCATGCTTTGTCTTATATATAGGGATTAGGGGTGTTAGTTTTTTTGTTGGTTTAATTCGGTTCCAAAATGCAGAGGCTATTGTCCACGGGCTGAAACACTAATATAGAATGTTCATAATCTAATCTCCACCGTTCACAATAAGGATTCATGTGTCATGAACGTCCCTACCGATGGAATGTCATCTGCAGGGGGTGTCTGGACATGCTGCTAGGGTGTCCGGACACCAATTCCAGCAAGCTCATTTTTGCTAGCTTGCAAGGCCTTGTCCGGACAGGCACTTAACCTGTTTAGACACCCCGTACCTGTAACAGTTTTAAATGATTTCAAACTATGTCCTAAGTTTAGGGATTATGAGGTTATTATAAATACATCTTTATAGAAATAGAGAAATACAAATTTTCACCCTAGAGAGTTCATCGAAAGCTGTGCTAAGAGAGATTATATGTAGTAAGAGTTAAATTGAATCCTTTAGAGTTTTAGTTATTAGTTTAATAAATCTACAGTTGAAAAGTCTATCGGAAGGATCCGGTAAAAGATAATCACGTTAAAAAAGATTGTAAGTAAGGAGACGAGTTGTAAGCTTGTCGATCTTACAGAGCCAAGGTCTTGCAAAGGGTTGTAAGCGTTCCTAGTGTCTGTAATCTCTGGATAATCTTTTGATAGTGATTTCCTGCATTTGGCTATCCTGGAGAGGTTTTACTTTTAGATCTGTTTCTAAAAGGTTTTCTCTTCGTAACCAAAATATTTGTGTCTACCTCTTTATTGCTTTATATATTTTGGTGATTGAATTGTTTATTGCTTCATAGTATTAATTCCGCATAAATTGTAATAAACAAGTTCTTGGAATTGGTTAAGCGTTTTTCAAGGGGCCAATTGACCTTTTAGTTTTTAATATGGCTAGGGCCCAACTACCCAAATACTACCGATTACCCCCTTATAAAAAAATATTTCAAACCATGGTGGCTTGCAACTGATTCCATGTATCGAGTCCTACTTCTTTCCATTGAAATCGTGCCTCTTTAACGGCAAATTTGTCATCTTCATCCACGAAATGCGGATTTGATTGACGATAATGACTGCTAGCAACACCCATGGTGGCAGATTGGTCAAACAGTGCTCTGATTTGTGCACCAACTTGTTCTTCAAATTGCTCGTCCATTTTGCACACATCGTCAATTGTTCCTCACGTCACGCGAGACCAAGACATACATATCTAATTAGATGATATAAATTTAATAACGAATACAAAAATTTGAACTTACCACATTTTCTCTTATACCATGTTAATATGATACCTTGGCTGTTGTCCATGAACCATGTTTTATAAAAGAATTCCAGATGAGATGGAGATGGAGATGGGTCCATGAAAACTCGTGTAACATCTTAAAAATAAAAGAAGAAGAAGAAGAAGAAGAAGAAGAAGAAAATGGCGAGCTAGCAAAGTTGATGAGGGGGGTGATGGCTTGAAGTTGAGGACGAGGAAGCCGAGCTGAGAGAAGGAGAGTCGTGAGAAAGTCCACGAAAGGGAAAAAGCAAAGTTTGGAGAGTGGAGGAGTGTGTCGTACTATCCACTTGAAGGCTGCAAAAACAGGAACCGGTCAGAACCAGCACATGCCCGGCCCTTCCCCCATTCCATCTCTTCCATTATTACCCTCACAACCCCGTTTTACAAAACTAACGTACACCATCCATTGGATTGTCTTGAAAGAAATCCAACGGCGTAGTAAAAAGGATATTCTATGTTGGAGTGGAGTGGTCGGCCATGCATGTGATCCGATCAGTGACAGAGAGACTCAGAGAGAGAGAGAGAGAGAGAGAGAGAGGTTTCTTACTTTCTTACTTGTTTGAGCAACACCAACGTGGGCCGACATGTTTCCTTGGACTTGCATTTACCTTTGTATTTGGACTAATCACTGAAATCAGTGCCACTGGTACGCAGCCGGAGGCACCTGCCGTTCTGCCACTATTTTCTGCCTGCTTCCTCAGTCCTCACTAATTGCATATCCTTTGACTCGCATTTCCCCTCAACACACGTGCCCAAACAGTACTCTTCTGCATGCCATATATGCCCCCAAATTATCAAAATTAATTTCACATATATATGCAAACAAAATTTGTTGGATAATCTTTTAAACCGTTAAAAGTCTTCTGTAAATTTTTAAGAGGAATGCTATATTTCACCTTTTTTTTTTTTTTTTTATGATGTGTCACAATTTCATGAGATAGTGACACATTTTTTAAAATAATATATTACATAGGATTATGACACATCATTTGCAGATTTTGAATTTTGAATTTTTTTTAATATGTGTAGCATTTTTCAAAGATATATATATTTTTTAATTTGGACAATGTTCCTTTAAATTCAAACTATCAAAAAGTTGTCAATGTTCATTTCAAAATAAAAATAAAAATAACAAAACAAAAATGACATTTTTTTTAATATATAAGTGAAAAATAGGAAATAATTCACATACTTTTTTCAAACTACCACACCTAATTGACATTGCCCCCCCCCCCCCTCCTCCCCCAAACTTTCAATTGCGACAATATCTCCTTTCAAACTACAAAAAATTAACAATGTTTCCTCGAATGAAGAAAATACCCTTAATAAAATAAAAATAAATATTTTTTTTTAAAAAAAATTAGGATATGAATTTTTTTTTTTAAAAAAAATTGTTGGAGTATTTTTGTCATATTAAAAAAAATTATGATCACTTTTGTCTTTTTGATGGTCTTAGAAGAGACATTGTCAATTGTTTGGTAGTTTAAATGACATTTTCAATTGAGTGGTAATTTGATGAGGATACGTGAAATTTTCCATAAAAAATATCTTTATAAATTCAAAAAAAATAAAATAAAAAACTATGATTAAAAAAAAGAAGACAATTATTATTATTTTTTTAAAAAAGAAAAGAAAAGAAAAAGAAAACCAGGGTGGTTTTGGGCCTTTGGCCAAGTGGTGCTGTTGGTGCTTCATCTCTTCTGTTGTGTAACATGTTTGCTGAGTTGATGATACATCACATCTTGTCTTCTCTCTTCATTCTCTTGATGGATTGTGTGTTTATTACTAGAAAAGGAACGCACATGGGATTGGCACAGAGTCCATTGATACAATACGTAGAAGGATATTGATGATATATATGATTGATGGCCTCAGTTTTATTTATGTTTTTTAATTTTAGTTTTTTTAATATTATTTTAATTTTAATTTTATAAAGAATATTTTTATTATCGGGAGATATTAACAAATTTTCATTAATTTAAATAAGAAAATTATCGATTAGATAATAGTTTAAAATTAATATATGTGCTAACTTTTCTTATATATATTTATCCGGCTGCTGGCTTTCATAATTTGATACCCCCTTTCCCCAACCCACGAAAAAAAAAAGAAAGAAAGTGTCTTTAATGCTTTAATTTTTCTTTTCAACTATTTTTTATTGTTATTTTAAAGAGAATATATTTCTTATAAAAAGTTTGATAAATTTCAGTGAAGAATAATATGAGAGCCCTTATGAGGATATATATACATGTTTAAGAGAAAAGCACGTACATGCACCACAATCAATGCGCGCGGTATGAGTTAGCTAGCAGTTCAAATCTGTCATCGTTAAATCAATTATTGCCAAACAATTGAAAAATTCAGAGGCTAATTAATCTTAATGTCATGTCAACATAATATGAATTTGAATGTATTAATATAATTAATAATATCCTATTAATGTCACGTCAATCAGCAGAATATAATTAGACCCGGGTTTTTCACTGCCGCATAGTTCCCGTTAAAAGTTCGGGTTTATATTTTCAAATGAGTTTGATTCTTCATAGGGGAGACATTGTCGATTGTCATGTGCCAAAAAACTTAATTATGAATAAGTAATAAACAAACAACCAAAATAATACACGAAATATTTTAGTGAGGCTGTGAAAGACTGGACCTCGATCATTTTGAATACATCCCTCAAGTTGGGCCAATGAAAGCCCAATCATATTCCTCCCCCTCCTCCTCCCCCATATAATTTCACAGTCAGCAATATTGTCATGTTCTACACTTTCATTTCACTCTCTTTCTACATGATAATGTTCTTTTATTATTTTAAATAATAAAAAAACCGTGTTAACATTAACTTCATATACACTATTAGGTGTACTAACTTTAAATCATAACCATAAAATAGATATTATCCATTTCATTTGAAACGAGACACAGATTTACATGGTTCGATAAGGTGCATATATACGTTCACAGGAGACAGTACGGCAGACATATTTTAGAGAATCCCAAAATACCTTGTATCATGGGCCAATCACTAGTATACAGATTTACATGGTTCGATAAGGTGCATATATACGTTCACAAGAGATAGTGCGGCAAACGTATTTTAGAGAATCCCAAAATACCTTGTATCGTGGGCCAACCGCTAGTATTTTAATATTACTGTTTATATATGAAAGAATATGAGTTACCATAATCAACTCTCACTAAAAAAATAAATTTCAAGAACCCATACAGACACTAACACATCAACCCATGGCCAGTAGCAATTAAGAACACAATTGAAACGTGGAATCGGCTACAAAAATTTGCTAGAATTTTTCTCACAGCACTTAAACAAAATCCGAGTGGACGTTTCAAGCTTTGCAGTTGTGAAGAGGGAGAAATGGTACAAATTATATCCAATAAATTTTTTTCCTTCAAACTAATTTGCTACGAAGAGCCTTCTGTTTTCTACTTTCCTTTTCAGAGGAAAACGAAGAAGACCACCATAGGAACATATATAGCTCCATAGCCTTCTGCAAGCTTCGTTAATATTACAAACTTTTTCTCCATACACATGCAGCTCGATCAGGTAATTAATACAATCAACCAGTGGCGGAGCCAGGTGTTTCAAATTGGGGGTGCCGTTAAATTTTTTTTTCATCTTACAAATTTTTTCAACCCAAAAATCTTGGTAATTCATATAATATATATACATCACAAAATATAAATATATATATATATAAGTTCCTAAATATGTTAAAAAATTCAAATACAGAAAATCAACTCGGGCAATATAACACAGCCTATCACGAATATTCAAATCTCGCTTAGTACGTTGTTAATTTCTATGGGTTTTTTTTTTCATTTTTGGAGAACCAGTAGTTAGAGTTCCTATAGGTTTTTTTTTAATTTCTAGAGAACCAGACTCCGCAGATACATACATGTAGATTTACTAACTTTTATTCAATTTTCTAGGCAACTAAACAGAAGATAATTAAACGAAAACAAAAAAAAAAATTACAAATAGAAAAGATAAATTTGTGGAAATTAATAATCAGAAAGATCAGATCAAGACCCAATCGTTCCCACGCCAAGTGCACCATATAACCTTAAGAAACTGATAAAATAAATCGAAAAATCCAAAATTAAAACTAGGTAAAAGAAAGACATTAATTAGAACAAAAATCTAACACAAAAGCGACCAAGAGTTAAAAAAAAAAAAAAGAAATAAAAAAAATAGGGGAAGTTACTTTACTTGGTGATGATGATGGTGGCGTCTAAACACAATATGGAACAAAAGATCCTCAACCCACTTTACTTGACAACCTTATTGAAGACCGCAAAGTAAAAACTGTGTTAAGAAGTAATTGTAGTACTAGTAATATTGGGGTGCTGTGAAATGGGTAGATAAAATTATTTTTTTTTTTTTTTTTTCTTGGGTGTAAAAAATTTTTTTTGAAAAAATCTTTGGGGGTGCCATGGCACCCCCAAAGCCTGCTGTGGCTCCGCCACTGCAATCAACATAAATCATATGATATAATCGCGATCAACACAGAATTGAAATACTTTTTTTCGTCTTAATTCCCGGTTTGCCGATGCTAAATCTCTCTACACAAACATATATAAAATGCAAACATAAACGAAGAAAAACGTTGAACACGTACATGATCTAATATATTTTGATGCCTTCCAATTATCATCACTATCTTCTCCGGGGATTAAACCTCTCCTGCGGCCAAACACGAGCACTTAACCTGCCCTCCATGCATTCCTGCAGAATCAAGCGGCCGAGCTCGGAGTCACCTTTGCTCAAATCCATCAGCTCCCGGAGCTGCGTTTTGGTCATTCGCACCTTGACTCTCAAACAACTCGGTGAGTACTCCTGTGGGAGTGGGTGCACCACCTTTTTCCTCCCAAACCAATTCCCCATTATTTCTCCGATCTCCACCCCTCCTGAATCTCGCCTGCTAAAAATGAGTGGATCTGGGTCTCCTCAGGTCACATGAAAAACCGCTGAAATCCAACGCCTGCATTAAATACAGAAGCGGCCCACAAAAAACACACGGTTTAGCATTAAAGGTGACGCGCGTATAGCAGTTTGCAAAGAAAAATCTTTGTCAATCATTAGCAACATAAAAATTAGAATCTAGATAATATCCAATTAATTATAATGAAATAGTACTTTGTCCCTTTAAAAAATAAAAAAATAAAAATATTATTAAAATATAACTAATTAAATATTTTTCACTTCATTTGAACTGGAAATATCATGTTCTATGAACTGCTTAAACAAAATTTACGTTAATTAATTAACAACCAGTGGTATAGTATTTTTTTCCTTTTTCTTTTTTCTAAATAACAACCAGTCATATAGTAGTTATAACGTGCCTCATGCATTTGAAGGTGGTCGCACTTCGATCCCTAGATTATACTAATTAAAACTAATTGGTATATTTCTGCATATTTATTTTATAGGGTCTGCAATATCTGCCAAGAATTTGATGATGAAAAACTGGTTTAACGTTATGATATCAGTCGTCAGATATCATGCTTTAATTAATTTAATAATTAATTAAAGCATGGTAGGCAATATTTCGGGATGGGAATGGGCCGAATGGCCGTGCTACTAAATACTAATTAAGAATTCGTCGAAAATATCATTTTGACTTCTTCTTGAGAAACATCCCAATTAATACACGCCTCTAATATTTTCAATCTATAATTTAAGGAGATAGTGATTACCGGCTAGATCATGCATGTTAATTGTTTCAACAAGTCTTTTCTCTGTTTTTGAGGGTGTAGCTCAATCTGCTGTGTACAATATTTCATGTAGCAAATATCATTAGTTTAAGTCTTTTTTTTCCTTGTTTTGTTTGAACATGTTAAAAAAAAAAAAAAAAAACTAGTATTTTCTCTTTTTAAAACCAAAAAAACATTTTTTTTTCCTCAAAATATTTAATAAAAAAAATCACCTTTTAAACACAAAAAGCAACACTTTTCAACAAAAAACAATACACTTTTTATACTTTTCCGTAGAAAACTTTTCACTCTCTCATAACAAAATAATAATAATAATTTTTGAAAAGGCTTAATTTTTTCTCCTGTACGTAAGGGTTGATAAGATAAAAAATAAAAAATAAAAAATAAAAAAGTAGTTGCACGAGTATCCTAACAATAAAAAGAGATAACCACCTTAATAAGTCAAGAGTGATTGTACACCTACTCCAATAGGTCAGAGGTGGCCATGCGATCACCCCTCTCATCCATTAAGATCAAGTAGCTCACGAACACATTTTTATTTTTTAATAAGTAAGAAATCAACTTTGCATATTTTTGTGTTTTCTCAAAAAAAAAAAAAAAAAAAAAGGTATTTGAAAACACAAAATTCTGTTAAAAACAAATTAGCCTAATTTTATTTTCTTTGAACAATTTTAACTCCCTTGAGTAAGGAACGGGCTCATCGGATCATATTCTGAGATACATGTATTTAATTACACGATTTTCCCAACGATGAGTAACATAATTTTTTTACCAGACAACTCACTCTTGTCTGAAATACCATAATTACATCATTGGTGATGAAAGCCCATTAATTAATTAGCCCACAATAAATAGTGCCGCCACTCAAATTTAGGGAATGGGGTCCTCTCCAGTCCATTTTGGACTGGAGGGTATCCATGTAGAGACGTTATATTCCGTATTCAACCTGTAATTAATGTCTAATGATACCAAAAGCCCTCTTCTTCTTCGATATAAAACTGTCAAACAATAGGATGCCCGTTTGCTATTCGATACATGCTTTATTTATTTATATGCAAAAAAAAAAAAAAAAAAAAAAAACCATTGCCAAAAGTTATGAAAGTACAATACACTCAAAATCTAATAATAAAAAATGTATCTACTTCCTCCAATTTAATTTATGTGTACATTTCATTTGAGGGGTAGATTAAATTTGAGTACATGGGTAGGTCTTATTTCTAAAGAAACAAGTTTTATTGACCCGGCAGGTCGTGAGGCAAACCCCTCGTATTGAAACTATCTCCCTCAGCACAAAGGCTAGGATAACAAAACTAAACAATAGCATAACAAAGAAAACCAGTATCAACGGCAAGATCCAACAAGAAAATGGCAAAGAAAAATCGGCGCGTGAGGCTCACACGCAAAGCACGGGACATCCACATCCGGCTCACATGAACCACATCCGGCGCATGTCAAAAAGAAGAGAGAAAAAACCAGTGTCTACAGGGCACAATGGCACCGGGGAGAAGCATGTAGTGTCGCGTATGGGCTTAGGCTAGTGGCAAAAGAGTAGATTGGCAACACAAGGAGCCGATCTAAGTTTCTCAGCAAAATATTGTCGAAATTCAAGCGCAAGGAAAAGTCAAAAGACAAGGTGTAAGGGGCGACTACTACTATTGCTGAATTTGGACACTGCTCTAAGTTCCAAAACCAAACCATAGCAAAGAATTGGACGCTACACAATGGCATCAGGGAGAAGTGTGTAGTGCCACGTATAGGCTTGGACTAGCGGCAAAAGATCGAGTAAATTGGCAACACAAGGAGTAGATCTAAGTTTCTCAGCAAAATATCGTCGAAATTTAAGCACAAGGAAAAGTCAAAAGACAAGGTGTAAAGGATGACTACTGCTGTTGCTGAATTTGGACCCTGCTCGATCTAAGTTCCAAAACCAAACCATAGCAAAGAAAATAAAAGAAAAAACAAAAAAAAGGGATGCCCCCTCCAGGGTCTCACCAGAGAGGAACTAGAGAGAGGCTAGGTTAACAGCCTTTTCTTAGCACAACAACAACTAAGATAACCATGATTCATGAAAAAAAAAAAAAAAAACTAGAACTAAAACTATATCCTAGTCGGATAAGATTTACAATATCATAAGGAAGAAATTAGCTAGGATCCACTCAATTATTGTAGAAAAGACTTACAAGCGGAATTTCTATTCTTAAAAATAGATTCTAACACGCAACAGAATTTCGAACAATATATGGCGACGCCGACTCTCAATCCTAGCTAGCTAGTAGCTACATCATTTGCCAATTGCCATGCCGTTATTGGGTAATGAAAGCGAGAAAGGTGATTGTAATTTGAAGAAATGAAGTATCCCAGCTGGCCTCAAAGCTATTAATTAGCAGATAGAAGCCAATTAGCCAAGCCATTGAAGCCAAGATACAATACAACCAACTTAAATGGCAGGAAGCAACCGGCACTCCTTTTCTTTTGTCGTTTATTTAATTGGAGACCTATTTCTCTTGTGAACTACACAATTATGAGATCGAGGTTTTTTTTTTTTTCTTAGATTCCTCTGTTTTTATGTAACTGGGATTCAAACTCTTGATCATCCATCCTGGCCTGCAAAAGATTTCACGAGTTCAACTAACTACTACGATCAAGAAACAATTGACTTTGATAAAAAGAAAAAATAAATAAATAAATAATAGAGCATGGATTAGTTTGTTCTAGTTAGGCTTACCTGAAAATTGAATATATTTCAGCAATTTGGTTCACTTTATGCTCCATTCAACGAAATCATTTTTTTGTTTGTTAAAAAAAAAAAAAAAAAAAGAAGACCTAAAAATATTTTTCGGTGTTTGGCTCATATAAAAAATGAGCGACGATGAAAAACGCCTGGCGACTTTCGACAACCTTCGGTCTCATCGACTGATGACCAGCAATGGATTTTGGAAAACTCTAGCGGTGGTTCAAAAACTTCTAGTGGTGGTCCGGTGAACTGTAGCAACTTTCTATAGTAGAATGACGAACTCCTTCAATTTGAGAGTGAAAAACTCAAACTAAAAAAAATGGTTTACATTTAAAAAAAAAATAGAACTATTTTAAAGAAATCAAAGAAGTTTTCCTCATCAATAGAAAATATTTTTAGTTTGACCACGATTTTCTGTCATATCAAATATAAAAAAATAAATAAAAATTGCATACAACATTTTAGGTCAAAACAAACAAAAAAACATGTATAAATACAACTTAATTACAAAAAGACCAGATTAATCCCAGCAATATTTGTTGGTGTATTAATTCGACAATGATTTAGCATATGAGGGCTTGGCTGAGCCCAAGCTCCTCCCAATTCAAACAACTCATATAGCCGATCGAGCAAGTAAATTTGAGTCTAAACTAAAACAGGTGTCGTAAGTGTTGTCTAACTTTGTAGCTCCAAAGCATGACCATCTTGTAGGGAATGATCGTGTCTTAAAAAGTACTTTTCATCATAGCAAATTAACTCCTTTTTGTCATGCACTTAAAACGGTAATTAATCCGACGTTGTAAAAATTGTTAACAAACATCCTGAAACGTCTCTGCCAATTTAGTATTATTCTCATGTCGGTCATGATTACGAAAGGAAGAAGATTCAAAATGAATTTGAGTATCACCGAAAGTTCTAAGTAGGGCTGTAAATATCAAGGGGACAGCAACACTTAATATTACTACAACGGCCAAACCCACCTCATCTAAATTCCAACCTTATAATAATAATAATAATAATAATAATAAAAAGTAATTAAAGAATTTTATCATTTTAATACAAAATGATCGACCATAATTTCAAGAATTAAATGTACCCTTTTAAGTATTTGAGGGGATCGATCTGCATGCAAAAGACTATTAATGCTTATAAATCCATGAACAATTGTACATGATTTGGCATTCAAGAGACTCGAGATATATGAATTTGGTGGGCTTTCATGAGTAACAATATAAGGAGGGTTAGAGTCATTCTAAAGTCATTCCAAATTATGTGATGTGCCATTTAAAATTACTATTTAATTTAAGATGATCATTATTGAATTTTAATCTTTTAGTGATTTTAAATATCACATCACATTTGGGATGACTCTAAAATGATTATATAGTCTTCCTTATATCATTACTCGGGCTTTCATTGCCATTCATATTACTCTTTCCTCTCCTTATCAGCTAGTACCTTATTCTATTAGGTTTCTAATTCCTCCACCCACGGAATAAGATTTTTTAATGAATTGGATAATATTTAGTTAGTTGTATTGAAGGGATAATTTTATTTTTTTACTTTTTTGTGGGGATAAAAATAATCTAATATAACTAACTGGATATTATCTAATTCAAATTAAACGAAAAGAGTCCTAATTTCCCCACCGCACACCAGGATGAGTAAACGGCGTCGTGTTTGTCGTATTACACTGTAGTTCTTCCATGCAGATGCACCAAGAAATCAATAGGCCCCACAATCCTCAAAATCCAATTTTTCTCTCCTTTTTAAGCCACAGCCCGCCAAAAGTGGGTCCACTTTATAAAGCAAAGCTAAAAAGGCGTGGACGCATGATGGTGTGATTGACCATCAACTCCATGATGATTATAATCCGCCAGCACGGTCAAATTCTCATCCACCCTCCCAACTCGTTGACCTCTGCGTACTGTACCTAATAATTCCTACCGTTATATTATATCACCTCTGATTCCACCTGGCCACATCAACGGGGCTTAAACAACGTCCATTATTATCAATGGTCCCGTGTACCATCCTAGTACAGAAAAGGTCGATCCACAACCTTAAAAAATATATATATATAAATCCCCATACGTAGGATTTTTTTAGATTGCGAGGAAAGGAATACTTGTGTCGGCTGGTCAGAATGGGCTGACGCTAACGAAACCCTCGAGAAACATCCTTCTCAACCCTATCGGCTGTCGTCTCCTATTTATGTTTCTTCATCACAATCTTGTAAATATTCCTTTTTCAGGAAAGATTGTTGGTTAGATTATCCATGGGGAATTGTATGTTTAAAGGGTTTGGAGCGATGGAAGAGATGGTGAAGGTGGTGACCTCCAATGGCGGCATCATGGAGCTCTATGCACCCATCACAGCCGAGTGCATAACCAACGAGTTCCCCGGCCACGGCATATTCCGAAGCCGCGACCTCTTTGCACAGCCTCTCCTCCACAACGAAGACCTCCACGTCGGACAGCTATACTATCTCCTTCCTCTCAATCCCTACAAGTCCAACAACGTTAACAGTTCCACGTCCAAGCAATCCGACACGGCCGCCGCCATTAACAGTGACATGTCTTCTTTGTCGTCCATTGCAGCGACGCCGTACCGCATGTCGTGCGACAACCAAGGGATCATGAAGCGGTTCTCCGACCCCGAAGTTGTTCCGAGGTATAACAGCACCGGCGTTTGGAAGGTGAAGCTGGTGATTAGCCCTGAGCAGCTGTCGGAGATCTTGTCGCAGGAGGCTCGCACCGAGGCGTTGATAGAAAGCGTGAGGACAGTCGCCAAGTGCGGTAGTGGGGTCCCCTCGGCGTCTAATTCAGATCAGTGGAGCCTGTCCAGTAGTTGGAAGGGATCGTCGGATCGGATGTGAAGTAATTAATATTTTTTTTTCTATTTAATTTTAATGTTAATTCATGTACGATAGCAACCTGATGCAGTGTGAAGGAAACTCTACCCTAGAAAATGAGTACTTTTAGCTAAATTTGATGACTTCACTTAATATATATGTTAATAATTGGTAGTTAAATGAACTATTTTTTTTTTTTTTTGGTTTTAGTTTTTGGTTTGACGATTAATGTACGATTAAACGTGAGCTGAAATAATAGGTAGGAAGTTTGGCGGGAACCATTAAGATTTTGTGAGAACAGGTTTTTCATCGGACACAAATTTCCTTTAAATTAGCTAGGAAGAAACAAGTATCATTCAACATGTTTGAGTTTCTGAAAAATTAATATTCGGGTTCCTAAGTTAGTGGAATGACAATAAATGACAGTTAAGAATATCAAAGAAAACATGTAAAAGATAACATTTGGCACTTATTAGACTACGTTGGAGAAAATTTCTATCATTTCCCATTTACAATGGCCCAACCATCCGCCTCGATGCTAATTAAAGTTCCTTAATTTCTTTAAATTCATTTCCTATTAGATTTTTGATAGTATAGCTATGTTATGACTTGTGATCCTAAGTGTCCAACATGGTTTAATTAAAATTTTAATTATGTGTATACAAATTTTTAGATCTTGATTCATACATAGGTAACTAAATGAAGCCGCCAAAGAAAAATGACTATAATCAATTAGTATTGATAGATCACTTTGCTCATAAGCATCCTCCGTATGAACGCGCATATAGTTTTAAGTCATTGACTCCCGTACAAGACCTAAACTTTGTACCAAGCCAAGTCTAAACTGAAACAAATCTAAATTTCCTGCCCCAGCGAAGCCTGTTGAGGCATATATATATATATATATATATAGTAGTACTCTACATTGTTGAGTCACAGTAACTTTCCTAAGTTATATATTGTCACCGCCTCATCAAGCAATTGCTTTGGAGGCATTAAGCTTGCTTTTACGTACAAATTAATTAATTATATGCACGCGCAATCATACATATGTAGAAGCAGTCAAAAAATGTTTAATTAGGCTTCACATTGCTGGACGAAGCCCAAGGCATGGTGTCATGATTCCCCTAGCTAGCGGGCTAGCCCAGTAATTTAGACCTACATCCCCGGGAAAATTAAGAACGGCAAGGATGTTTATTTGAACGGAATAATATTCACTTAGTTATATTGGAGCGATATTTTTGTTTTTTTACATTTTGAGTGGACAAAAATACCCCTCAACTAAAACTAATCGGATATTATCTAATTCAAATAAACTGAAAATAATCCTAATTTTCGGGAACAAGACTTGCAAAATCATCCCTCAATCAGTCAATCAGGATACAACTAGGATTTGAAGGTCTATTGTTAGAGAGTTATCAGTTATCAAGAATTCAAACGTACGTTTAAGTGAAGATAAGGATAGCATTAGTTGTGATAAACCATTTGTAATTTGGATTTATATTTGTAATATATATGTTATCTCTTGTAACAGTTCTATCATATATATATACAAAGCCTTAACTACAATTGATGGTAAAGCAGTATAACCCAAACACTAAAGTTATAATCTTTTCACGTTTATTTAACACTTATTGTTAGCGATATTAGGTCGGGTTATTTAATTAACTCATTTCTAACAATTCTCACTGAAGCTCGGTCGCCTTTATTTGCTTATAATTTCCCTTTTTTCTTTCCTCTACACCGAAGAAAAAAAAAAAACGAAATTATAGAAAGTTATTAACTCTGATACTTTTTTTTTTTTTTTTTTTTTTTTTTTAATATGATATTCAAATCTAATTGTTGACACCAGCCGCCGGTTCAAGCCGAGGCATAATATGGCCAAAAATGGGCCTGTTTGGGCCTCCCTTTGAATCCCTCAAAAGAGAGAGGGAACAAACGACATTCACTAGCCGTAGCCTCTTCATAATATGGCAAACCTTGGGCCTCTTGGAGCCCAATATGCAATTTCCCTTTTAAAGAGTCTTTGATTATTTATGTCATGATTAAAGAGTCTTATATCTTATATTTCTATAAATATAAACATGTTATATTAATGTCAACCTAATTTTTTTGCTGGCTTTATAGAACACCATGATAAGCAAAACTTTAATAGTAAACAACAAACTACTCGTACGTACACAATGAAGAAGAAGGTAAAACTTTAATAGAAAACAACAAACTACTCGTAAGTACACAATGAAGAAGAAGACAAGCTAGTCTAAGTATAAACAAAGTAGAACATCCATAGATGTGGGAAAAAGAAAGAAAGAAAAGAAGTTGAGTAACTAGTACATACTTGTCAGTGTTGTCACTAGTCAATAAAGAGGAGTCTAGTACTATAGAGTCTCAATCGGTTGGGACTACGCCTAATGAAGCGGAGGTCACTAGTTCGAATCCCCTTCTCCCTCTTGTGTGGACATGTCAAAAAAAAAAAAAAAAAAAAAAGAACACCAAGACAGGCAAAACTTTAATAGAAAACAACAAACTACTCATTCGTACACAATGAAGAAGAAGACGAGCTAGTCTAAGTATAAACAAAGTAGAATAGCCATAGATGTGGGAAAAAAAAGAAAGAAAAGAAGCTGAGTAACTAGTACTGGTCACTAGTCAATAAAGAGGAGTCCAGTACTGTAGAGTCTCAATTGGCTGGGATCACGCCTAATGAAACGAAGGTCATTAGTTCGAATCTCCCTCTCCCTCTTGTGCGAACATGTCAAAAAAAAAAGAACACCACGATAGGCAAAACTTTAATAGAAAACAACAAACTACTCATACATACACAATGAAGAAGAAGACGAGCTAGTCTAAGTGTAAACAAAGTAGAATAGCCATAGATGTGGGAAAAAAAGAAAGAAAAGAAGTTGAGTAACTAGTACTGGTCACTAGTCAATAAAGAGGAGTTCAGTACTGTAGAGTCTCAATTGGTTGGGATCATGCCTAATGAAGCGGAGGTCACTAGTTCGAATTCCCCTCGCCCTCTTGTGCAGACATGTCAAAAAAAAAAAAGAACACCACGACATGCAAAACTTTAATAGAAAACAACAAACTACTCATACGTACACAATGAAGAAAAAGACGAGCTAGTCCAAGTGTAAACAAAGTAGAATAGCCATAGATGTGGGAAAAAAAAGAAAGAAAAGAAGCTGAGTAAGTAGTACTGGACCACTGGTCACTAGTCAACAAAAAGGAGTCCAATATTGTAGAGTCTTTATCTTGGGTCAGTGGGCCAACTCTGCGAGGACTAAGGGAGAGGCAACATTGGCTTGGGTAGGTGGGCCGAAAGCTGTCCTTTCGGCTCAAATGAACTAATGATATCCATTATTCAAGCTATTTCTGTTTGAACAAGTGGGCTTAAATAATTACTCAATCTTTTGTTCAACAATATTAACGTGGTAGTACGAAATATGATCTTCACCAGTCTAAAATGAATTGGAGAATGATCATCACCTGTCCTACTAACAAAAAATAATAATAAAAAAATAAGGAGTAGAAGGCCACCCCATTTTGGCCCTAAAGGGTGGCCAGATCACCCCATTTTAACTTGGGGAACCACCCCCAATGGTCGGTCTGGGGTGGCTTTTGGACCACCCGCGTTGGGCCAAACTAAAAAAAAATTAAAAAAAAGAAAAATCATATTTCATTTTGCAAAAATCTCACAATTCTGACATAGTAGTCATAATTAAATGATTTAATTCTTAGGATTAGCTAAGGATTAGGATAATTAATGAAATATTATGTAGATCTAGAACAGTAGACATTTTTTCATATTTACACAATTCCTTCATGAAAACCTGTTAGAAACCAAGTTGAAAGTTGAAAATATATTTGGACTTTAGTCCGGTTCTGGGGCCCTAAGATTCTTCTCCATTTAGACGTTAAATATTCGTCTCGTTAAACACGATTTGAGCTTAATTTCCATGCATTATTCATAATTATATATTATACGTATTATCGCTGTCGTTAAAGGTTTCAGCAGTAGCAATAGTGGTGGTGTAGAGAGAGACAATGGCCCCATGGCCCCCATGGATGCAATCATGCAAATATACTTGTTTATTGCAAACCAAAAGTTTCCTCTTTATCGTTAAGGAATCGTACTGAGACGAATAGAATGGTCCAAAATTAATGATCAATGCAGGAACCTAAAAAGAGTCCATGGCAAGTGTTTTGGCAGTATTTATGTCACTTATTTTGTCGCCCCATAAAGCTTAATTAATAATTTTTTTTTAAAGGAGTCTCATTGAAAAATAATCGTAAGTATAAACGCTTTTATATCATAGAGCAAAAAATTCTGAGAAAATCATAACTGAAACTACGGAGTTATAAGTCATAGATGTTTACATAACAATCAAAATTCAAAATCTATTTATGATAACAATATTCGTCAACTCATGACTAATTTTCAATTGTAACATCAGATCTGTTTCAGACAGATTTAACTCAATGTATAAGTAGCTTATCTTTCTCGGCACTGGGAGCAGAATACACATGTCGAAACTCACCCTCCTGAGCCTGAGAGTTAGGAAACATATCACATCTACAACCCAAAGATCTGAACAATCATTATTCAAACAAAATTATAGAAAACAAAAAACAGAGAAAACCTAGCCCCCACAGAAAACAGCAAAAAAAGCACAGATCCACTCCTGAGAAGACTAAATCTACACCTCCTCGACCCAAAACAGTTGGGAAACTACATCATTCTTCTTGTATATCACCCACAAGAGCAGATCTAAGAAGAAAAAAAACTCTTATTCAAAACAAACAAAACAAGAAACACAATCATAAAAAAAACAGCAGCGATCGGAGTAGAGGAGATGATGGGCACTGGCCAGCGTTGACACGTGGTGAACAAAATAATAAACACAACCATAAAAAACAATAGCGACTGGAGTGGAGGAGATGATGAGCATTGGCCAGTGTTGACATGTGGTGGAGTGGACGGAAGAAATGGACGGCACAGCACCTTGGAGGGCAGACGGAAGTAATCGAAGTTGCTGCACATGGCTAAAAACACTTAAAAAACACAAAGAAAACAAAGAAAAAACGGGTAGAAGAGGAGGGAGAGATTAGAAGGGGGAGTGTGGGAGGGGGGAGGGAGCAGGGTCTCAGATTCGTATTTTGGTTTATTTAATACAAACAAATTAATTAATTACATTGTTAATCATAAAGCTTANAGGGGGGAGGGAGCAGGGAGCAGGGAGCAGGGTCTCAGATTCGTATTTTGGTTTATTTAATACAAACAAATTAATTAATTACATTGTTAATCATAAAGCTTAACAGTGTCTTTATATACAAGCATGTATATATATCGATTTACTTAGTAGTAATTAATTAGTTTTTAACTTCTTTTTTTGCAAATATATATATATATATATATATATATAACTTTGTCAAAATAGCTTGATGGAAGTTTATGGTGATCATATCAAGTAGAAAATGTTGTATCGATCGAGATAGGGGCGGAACCCAATTCCAGGGTTGTTCTAAAATATATATATAATTTAATTTTTGACCCCCTAATTTATTTTTTTTAGAATTTTGTCCTCCAAACACAAATCTCTAATTCCGCTCCTGGATCGAGAACATTATGTGGGAAGAGCAGATGTGTGATATAGCTGGTCACGTAATTGATCAATAGCCACAACCATTTTGTAATTGAAACATTATTATTTAAATTAATTTGATCGGGTATATATATATATATAGTTTTCTTGAGAAACGAACAAAAAGAAAAAAAGAAATTCATGAAAGCTAGTGTGAGAGGTGAAGGAAGAATGAAAAAAGAAGAACCATTTCTGTGTGAAGGAGGCATGCAACACAACGGGATGGGGGCAACACCAGCTTTCACCAGCTGGGGGTGGAGCAGAAGATGTCGAACCCCCAAATGATGATATAGAAAGTGGTGTTATAATTAAATGATTAAATTCACTACTTTCTATTAGCTTTAAACTTTTGAGGTAAGTGATTATTTAATATAGTATCAGAGAGGAAGGTCTTGACTGAGGAGGCCAGAATGTTAGAATATAAATTAAATGATTAAATTCACCGGCTACTTCCTATCAGCTTAACTAAACTTTTGGGTCTCCAAGAGGTAGCTCAATCGACTGGGACCATGCCTAATAAAGCGGAGATCACTAGTTCGAATCTCCCTCTTCCCTCTTGTGTGGACATGTAAAAAAAAAAAAAAAACCTAAACTAAACTAAACTTTTGGAATAAGTGGCCATGGATAATATCTTGCACGTTTTCCAACCGATGAAAACGTTTGAGACGAGCATTGAAAAAATTAATCCAGAAAAGTTATTGGCGAGGCGGCGCGCGTGCAACAAGAACAAAAAATAAGGCTTTGTTTTCAATTGAAGAAACAAAGCTTTCAATCTCTTAATTAAGATTCACGGTTAGTCTCTCATATCATGTTAAATCATGCACTATTTATTCCAAAAATTTAAATTAATAAAAAAGAATTGAATTTAATTGCTAAGGCGGCACGCGTGCAACAAGAACAAAAAATAAGGCTTTGTTTTCAATTGAATAAACGAAGCTTTCAATCTCTTAATTAAGATTCAGGGCTAGACTCTCATATCATATTAAATCATGCACCATTTGTTCCAAAAATTTTAATTAATAAAAAAAATTAAATTTATTTTCGAATAGAATAAAGTTCGAATGGATCCGAGAAGATGGCAGAGTACTAGATATAAAATACAAAATCTAATTAAGATCTTGACAATCGATCGATCGGCCCTACAATAAAGAAACAAAATCCAGGTACGTATATATATATAAGTCATATTGTCTCGAATGATCTTCCTAAAATACTGGTGATCATGTGATTAAAGAAACAAAATCCAGGTACGTATATATATAGGTCATATGCTCTCGAATTATCTTCATAAAATACTGGTGATGATCATGTGATTCATGAGTTTCATAAACGCTCTCGAATTGTCTCATTTTGTTGTCGTTTTATCTATTTTTGTCTTCTTAATTTCCTCAGGGGAAGAAGAGTTTCTTTTGAGTGATTAAACAACATTAACTTTGAAATTATAGTTTTTAAGGATAATTATATTTTGCCCTCATAAACTATAGTGCCTTGACACTTGACTCTATCAAACTATTCCATTTTATGACACTTTCCCCTAGGGGTGTTCAAATGGTTATAATCGTCGGTTATTGGCTATAACTGTAGGTTATTGGTTATAACCGCAACCGTAACTGACTTGGGCGGTTATTGGTTTTTAATAACCGTAATTGCAATCGCCTAGGTGATTATCGGTTATTTTATAACCGGTGGTTATTAAATCCAATAACTACGCAGTTATAACCACTTTTTTAAAAAATGGGCTTTTAGGTTTTTTTAGTGTTTTGAGCCTTTAATTTGCTATTTGTTTGGTCTTATTTTAAGGGTTCCAAAAACGATGAAAAAAAACATGGCCATATAATACTAGCCCAAAAACATGGCTAAGAAAACATAGCCCAAATCTATTAATCCAAATTCAAATTAAAAAATTAAAAAGACAAATCTCAAATCTATATATTTAACACCAAAATGGCGTCGTTTTGGATGTTTTATTTAATAGTTTATTAATATAAATATTTAACATATATATTTATATTATTATATATAAATAAATGCGATTATCGGTTATAATCACATTTTCCTACCTGCAAAACCGCTAACCGCAACCGCAACCGCCCTAGTCGTTAGCGGTTTTTAATAATGGACTACTAAACGGTTAGCAGTTATTGGTTATCAGTTTGAGGTTATAATCGGTTATTGGTTGACGGGTTGGTTATAACCGACCCGCTTGAACACCCTTATTTTCCCCCATTCTGTTAGTCAAAGAGGTCAAAATTAACGATCAACAATCACGCAACTTGCATGTGCCATTTTAAATTTTTTTTCCTTTCACTTTTGCCCTCACTTCCAATTTTTTTCATGTGTTGGATTAAGGTTTATGAGGGTATAAGCGTCATTTTTTTGATCTGAAGTGAGGGCAAAAGTGGAAGAAAAAAAATTTAAAATGGCACATGCAAATCACATGACCGTTGACCGTTAATTTTAACCCCTTTGACTTACGGAAAGGGAAAAAGTGTTATAAGATAGTAGTTTGATGGGGTCAAATGTTATAGTTAGTAGTTTATAGGAAGAAAATGCTAAGGTACTGTAGTTCATGGGGGCAAAATGTAATTACCCTTAGTTTTTAGGTAATTATATTCTTCTAGAGTAATATATACCACATACTACACCCCCATCTTAATGAGCCAATGATCAGCCATTGGGTATTTATTTTTATTTCCAATGACTAATGGGTACCGTTATATTAGCCGAGTAGAATGGAGTGAAATGAGAGTGTAATATGTAGCATTACTCTATCATATAAAGTTATTACAACAAAATTAAGTATGATAATAAGTTTGTTTTGTTTGTTTTTTTATTATAAAAAAGTACTTTATTTTTCTCCTTTGAACATTATTAAACTGTGACTACTCTTTCTTTATCTAAAGGTTAGAACGTCATTAACAGAAGACAGGATTGTCATTCAAGACATTATTTAATTAAGCAGCTCTAGATCGAGGGGGGATCTTCTCTCATTTCATATGTAGACTGTAGTCAAACTTTGATTTACCTAATTAATTAGAGAAAGCTTTGTTACCAACCACAAGGGAATCTTCTCTCATTTCATCTTTATCCACCGACCCCTCGGAATCTAATGGTTCTCCCAATGCATGACAATGTGAAGAAATCAGTTTGGAATAATTGCCTGATCATGATAATCACTTTAATTTGTGAAAGCTGCTTTGACAAATATATATATTTCAGAATCCTTTTCTTGATACGACATCATTAAATATATACATATATTTGTCACTAATTAATCGATTAATGCGATAAATCTATTTTGTGTCTTTTTTAAGTCTATCTAAGAATGATATGACTATTAAAATTATCATTAAGTTTGTGATTGATTATTATTAAAATTTGATCAAATTGTGATTTTAATAGTCACATCATTCTCGGAGGGACTTAAAATAAACTTTTAGAATTACTCATAATTAACCTGGTACTTAAATCCATAAATTATCTAAAAAAAGGCCCCTTCAAACGGATGGGAACAAAACTTACAAAAAGCAAAAATATCATTAATGCTATGCAAAAGAAACCAAAAAAAAATCCCTTCACAGGATCGATCGCTAGCTGGCCATAAAAATTCCTAGTCTCCTTCCTTAATTATCATCTCTCCATGATCTATAGACTATACATAATCCTACTAGACATTGCAGTTGATCTGTACGTGCTACATATGATAAATTAAATGTTTGTTCTAACGTAATTATGCATTTTTGTCCAGCATATATCTAACGTACAACTGGGCGATGCATCGATCTGTAACATCAGAAATATTAAAATTAAATCTCGATCGTTCATAGAAGCCTCGATCTACAACATGCAATGCACATCCAAATTATTAAGCTGCAAAAACAACGGTACTGTTTGCATTTAAAAAAGATTAAAAATGAAATAATGATTGATATAGGAAAATAAAAAAGTGATATTGAAAAGTGAAAAAAAAATTTGTTTTATAGTGATTTTTTTATTTGAATAGTAGTAAAAAGTAAATGATATAAAAAGTGAATTATGTGATATAAAAGTGATAATGTTTTGATACTTATTTTTTTGAAAAAAATAAAGTGAATAGTGTAGTGGAATGTGGGAGAATGTAGTGAAGTTTAACAAACAAGGCCTAATTGTTGTGTTGTTTGATAACATCGTGGTATATATGTATGTCAGTACTCAACATTAATAATAATAATAATAAGAATTAATAATAATTAGTAGCTCTCAATTACTCGTGTAATATCAAAGAAAGAGTAGTGATCGATAGATATAAGGCCAGCGTGAGTAAATAGTACTCATGCTGGCCTTATTTTAATATTAAAATATTTAAAATTATAATATTATTAATAAAATAAGGCCAACGTGAGTACTGTTCACTCACACTGGCCTTATATCTATTACTACTCTCAAAGAAAAGAAGAATAAAAAAGCGTGGATTAATTTAATTTGAACTCTCTAGTACTCTCTTGGGGGACTTGATGTTTGCGCTTCAACCAATATTTTGACTACCAGATTTTGTGGGAAATTCAACGAGTTCCTCATCACAAATTTTTAGTGTGAAATTAAAGTATCTTTGGTTTCAAGTTATAATTAATACTAGCTAGCCAGTATTTTAATATATATATATATATATGTGTGCGCGCGCGCGCATGGTGCCGTAACGTTTTCTTTTATTTATTTTTTATATGAACGCATGTCAGACTCAGTAATCAGTAGGCAAATATTCTACTGCAATTGTTGAATGGAGGGTTGCTTTAAATTTTGTTTTATAGTTCTGGCATGCAACGTTTGGCTTGTGGTTTTAAAATTGACAGGCATGTATATACATTAATTAATGCCAGAACTGTGAGGTTTTCATACACTAAATTAAGATTTTTTAAACTTTAAACAGTTTTTACATTGTAAAAACGATGAAAGTTCAAAGAACGTTAAATAATTAATAAAGTTTTCCCATTATGTATAAGAGAAATGTGAGAGAATGTATATGTATCAAGAATGCATTAATCTCTTTATCAGTGTGTTTGATCGAGTATTATTCTAGTGGTATATATATACTCTACTCTCGAGAAAAAAGATCGAACAATATATATATCACCAAAAAACTCACATGGAACAACAAATTTCAATACAACTGACACACTATTTTGAATCTATCTATTGCATGTACAGTTTATTTTTTCTAACAAGAAGAATATTCATATTTAATTCAAGTAATCATATGATCATATGTATAGTGCTTGGCCAGGCACGAAGAACTCGACTGTGCATGCCATGGAAGCAAAGCAAGGTTGAGAGATGTGACACAAGTGCTAGCTAGCTACGTACGGTCTACGTTTCATTTTGGGCAAAAGGATTGACGAAAAGTGGCCCAAAAAAACGATCAACTTTAAATTCCATACCCCTTTTCTTTCTTGAAAGGAAGAATTACTCCATCAACAATAGGCATAGAAAAGACAGGAAGCAAGAAGCAAGAATACTTGCAAGAATCAAGGCTTTTAGCAGCATGTTAGAACTACTCCTAAAAGCCAAAACCACCACTGCCGTAACATCAAAGGTGGTCCCTGACTCTGCGTCGCTATCGATCGATCGACCGTGCGATACTAAAGTAAAGAATTATTGAGGTTGTTGGTACAATAAATTTACTGCCCACTCCGACATATCCACCGCATACAAAATAATTATCGATCAGGTTGGTAGCCGCATGTGGCAAACAGGCAAACATTCACAGAATATATGGGGGGGGGGGGGGGGGGNGGTAGCCCTTCTTTAAAAGGGTATATATGCACCTCAAAAAGCTTGTCAACTTTCTTTCTTTTTCTTTTTTTTTTTTAATTTTAATTTTCCATTCCATTTTCTCTCCCAAAAACATTTAATTTACAACTTAGCATTAGAGAGGTTTCGTGGGTACCCTAAGACCGGCAGTTTTCGAAGACCCTGTCTCTCGTTTTGTAGGCGACCGGAGATATATATATATATATAGTCATTTGAAAATTTGTTTAAATGGAGGTGTTTTTTGACCTGCCATCATAAGCCACCGATATAGTGTAACCTATGGGATTGATGGTATAAGGGTCCGTTTGAATTTGTTGCTTTAAAACAAGCAATTTAAAAAGTGTAATTTTTTTAAAATGCCGTTAAACGTTTAATAAAATCACGTTTGGACTTTAAATCATGTGCTTTTTAAAATGCATACAGTTGCTTACAATTTGAAAATGTAGATTTTTTTTGTTTTTTTTCACATTTCAAATTGCTATTTTTTAAAAACCCACTTTCATATGATCGAGACACTTTAATTCTCACGATATTTTTTTAGAACTTTTGATATGGGAAATCACAAGATCAAACAGACTCTAAATTGCTACTGTTAAACTCACATTGAGCTAGCTAAAATAGCGACACACAAATAAAAAAAAAAGTTTTTTTTATTAGTCTTGTAGCAAAAAACAAAAAAAAAAACTCTGCCTCATGCTAGCTATTCAGACTAAAGATTTGACCAACTACAGCAGTGTAACTCAACAATGTATAAGTTAAATTAATTAAAAAAAAAAAAAAATCTTATTCTCTCTGCTATTTGGGGATAGTAAAAACATATAAGAAAATAACATTTTAAATGACGTAGTAAAAATAGATAGCTAAAATACTTAATCAAACTTTAACTAAATATTTACTAATATATATGTAATAAAAGTATATAAAGAGTGATATCATATTCAACAAAGACAAATGTATTAATCTCATTTCTCAACAATTCTCAATAGCAATTAATATAAATCATCCTTCGAGTCACCCTTTCTGAATGTAAACATTCAGAGTGCGACCGACTGTGATCGATCTTCGTCCCCATTAATCTAGTCTACTTACTACTTAGCCTGTAATTGAGATAAAAATGAAAATTAGTCTTAAATATATAACTTAATTATCACACAATAATTATATATATAGCCAGCGACAATACTTCCCCACCGCCTTAATTATATAAAGGAACCTAATTAATTATTATGTTTCACAACTTTAACCAAAAGATCATCGATCGGTACTAGAAGATGCCTAGCTAGCTACACGTACACCTATATATACCTACATATGTGAGTAGAAAATTATGACGTCCCATTAACGTACCAAAAAATTTATCTGCATATACATGCAACAAATTTTAGAGCCCATAAAAAAACAATATTAATAGTAGTGTTACAATCACAAGTTACCTATCCACTTTCCCTACCCAACAACATTAATACATCCCCTTTTTGCCGGTTGATTTCAAGTTTTTCATGATAAAGAGCGGGTGAAATTAAATATATATATACATGGACCGTTGAAAAAAATTAAAGTACATCTATATGCTCACATCCAACAATTACAATATATAGAGTTTTATTTTTTATTTTTTTTTCTCTCTCTAAAATTGATATTCAATCAAGAAACATTAATGGATATCCCCGGGATTTGATTCTTTTATAAGAGTATTATAGATTATCATGTGATTAAATTGTGACTCAAAAGATTAAAGTACGTATGATGTTGTTAGCAAACTAAAATACCTTGTTCATCTATGGATCGATATATATCTCATCATGAAGTGGTTATTTTCAGGCTTTAATACAATATAAATCTTAGAATACAGCTATAATTAATTTTATAGTGACATAATTATAATTAATAGGACTTGGAAGGGGGTTTTGACACACACACGCACACACATATATATCTATATATCACTAGAAACTTAAGCCTATTGGATTTAGATTTTGTGTCTCCTTTGGGTCCCTTCCATATCTCTATAAATAGACCATCATATGGAGTAGCTGGCCATGCAATTTTTGTGAGAATTACTCCTCATTTATTTATTTATTGTGTGCTTCATACGTGGAAAGCTTTGATCTATGTGTTGTTCACTTGTTCTTATCAAAGGAAAAGGTGAATTATTCCCTTCTGGTATTTTATATTTAGATTTATGAAGAAAAGGAATAAATGTTCCAAATAACATTTTTTAAATCCAATTTTGTTCTTTTTTTTTTTAAAAAAAAAAAAGTGGGAAAGCAACAAATGCAAGTGCTACGTTGTTATCATGAAGAAATTAAACACCTGGGAAGTGGGATCCATATATAATGGAAAAGTGAATCAGATCGAGAAGGGTGAAAAAGCACAGCCAAAAAACAGAAAACAAAAATGGTGTCGAGCGATTGACGACTATCTTTTTAACGGAAGAGAAGAAAATTTAAGAAAGAACAAAAAATCATAACTTTGAGTAATAGCATTCACAATGTGCTCAAAAAATGTTTAGCTAAACTTAAGTTAAAGGATTACATTTTTATTTATTTATTTTAACTATCCATTTTTCAATTTTTTTCTAAAGCATTTTAGCTATCTAATTTCACTATTCCATTTAAATATTCTTTCTCCAACAATCATGTTTTTGAAATTTTGTCATTTTCTAACTGTAATTGGCCATGTGGGGGCCCACTCGCTCAATTCCTATTGAATCATAACCATAATTGATGCAGCATAACGTTGTGGGTTGCAAAGACAAACAACAAGAAGAATGGATAAATATCGTTTAAATTTTGTGTCTATCAAAGATTTAAGAAATTTCATTATTTTCCTTCAAACTCTAGATATATAGACTCTAGCATTTGAAGGAAAATAATAAAGAAACTCAATTATGAGCTTTCTTATTGAAAAAAACTAAATAACAATCAAAAGCTACGTTCTTAATTGGGGCTATAAGCATGTATTTATAGCCCCCCAAACTCCTAACCCTAATAGTAAATAGAGGTTAAGTCAATTTAGACTTCTACAACTAATCTCGTCCTCACGGCTACAAATGAAGTTGCAGACGGCTGCAAACGGTTGCAGACGAAGCTCTCTGGAATTCAACTTCAGCCTTCTCTTCCGGACGCAGTGCAGCCGAGGCTTCAGCCGAAGAGACCCATTCAGATGAGCTATCAGGCATGACAATTGCATCAACACTAACGGTCATAATTTTAAAATTCTTCTTTTTTTCTAAAGGTCATATTTTTCAAATTTTGTCTTCTTCTAATGATCAATTAGACTTGTCAAACACTACTAGTGGCAACGACTTCATATTGCTAGGCATGACCACAATAACACCTATTTGCTTCGAATCAATGATAAGATTAGGGCCTAGACATACACTAGAAAACCGTAGGCACTTCCTCAAGCACAATTGAACCATAATCTGACCCAGTCCCGCCCACTATGACATGAGTTAAACTGACTAACAGTAGTATTAATCAAGCTTGTGTGGAAATTCTCATTAATACAGAATTGAAACCTATGACCTAGTGCTTAATTGCCCAATGACCACTTGAGAGTTTTTTTGAGACCTCTAGACTACCACCACTAAACGTCCGCCCACATTTATTTATAATGTGCCAATCATGATCATTTTAGGTTGTCTCATACGTATGTATCGTGAATGATATTAATGTCTGAAATTCGTGGCTGTATATATGTGATGAAATAGATTATTGGTGAACTTAATTAGCAAAAAACATGGGAATTCTACTGGTAAAGTTTTGAGGAGAGAAAGCAAGCATCAGCCACATTGATTATAAGCATGGAATATTAATTAGTACCAATGCCTGAGTTTTTATATTTTATTTTTAGAGAAGAGGGAATAGATTGATTTTTTACTGATTTAATTAATTTATGTATTAATTGTTAAAACATTACAGTGTTTAGCAAATTTGTTAAGTACTATAACAACTAATCAAATCTTTTACGAAAATAATTAGTCGTGTTAAATTACCAGTTATTCCAAAAACTTAAGCTGATAGGAAGAGGTAAATTTAATCACTTAATCATTAGTTTAACACTCCCCCTCACGTATGGGTTCAAACTCCCTTTGATCTTATGACCTTTGGATATGATACCATGTTAAATTACCAGTTATCCCAAAAGGTTAAACTGATAGAAATAAGTAAATTTAATCACTTAATCATTAGTTTAACAAGTCAATATGAAATTAAACCTTTTTTTTAACCAGCTAAATGTGAAAAATCTTAAGAGTTGGTAGAATAGAATGTACCATATGAGAAGAATTATGGTGTTCATGACCTAAGGAAAAATGCAAAAAAGGTCCCAAGACAGCTAGCTAGCGCAGCTTCTCGGCAGCTGCTGTGAAGTCTCCCCGGCCAATTCTATGTCTTAACATTACATTTGATGGGACACACGAAATGTGTCTCACGCTCTTCAACTGTTTTTCATCGACTTTGCAATATTATTGCATTGGCACGTGTAAAGAGATAGACAAGAGTTTATCGATCAGTAACAATTTTCTCGATTGATCGGTTTAATAATTTTGTCATACTCATACTCTAATTAATGTAGAAAAACGTGCTCTAATTAAACTTGTTAAAAGAGGGATCGAGAAGAAATAAGATGAGGATGCCCTGTCATAGTCAAGTTCTAGCTATCTAGCTAGCTAATTAACAAAACAAATTACCTATATTTATTATATATTAATTAATATATACCCTTAACCTTGAAAACAGTAGATCATGCATGCATGCATGTAATTTCCACCTAGCTAGCTATTTCACATATCCAATCCAGTCATATCATATCAAATTATTGTCGTATATATCATATTTACCACTTCGATCAACTATTGCTGCTAAAAGCAAGCTAGATTATATATATATAAAACTTTTTGAAAACTAGCAAGAATATTATGTTGTTTGGGGGTTGGAGGGGTTTGGTAAGAAGAAGACAAGCTCCGAAAATAGGTTACGCTTTCTCGCGATGCACGTACAAGTCACTTTTCACTTTACAATATTGAAAAACTTGCTATATATATTATTTTCTATTGACTAATATATATATATATATATATTCTTGTACCAAACATTAAAAAATGATAAAATTATTTTATGTCAAAACAAACATATATAGATTAAGTCCACATTGATTGTATACCGGCCAGTAGTATATATGTAAGATTAAGCTAGCTAGCTAGGTAAAATTGGACTATATAAATGGATAAATGGGACTCTTAACTATTGTAACTTCCACTATTATTTTTAACTATAATACAAATCTGAGTTGGTTTTTCTGCATTATGTCATTCCAAAAAATTAACAGAGATTTTACTTAACATCCTCGTACCAACATCATGCTGGTACGGGAAAGGGAAAAGGGGGACCTAATTTTACTATTTGATATATCCAATATTCCAATCACGTCAACTCAAATTATTGCCATAAATATTATCGATAATATTTTACCCAAAAATAGGATTATCTACCACCGTTCTTTTTGAGAGGCATGGAGAATGCATGTCGAGTAAAATATTGGTGAAAAAGACAAAAAGAAAAAAAAGAAAAAAAAAAGGTGGAATTAGAAAAGAAAAAAAAGTATCGGTGTCTGCATGTGTAATATATAGGTCGTACAGGAGTCTAGCTACTCTCAGATAGCAAAAGCATCAATGGTATCCAATCTAATTTGCTGTGACACTAGCTATATATATATATGTTGACATTTCACCACTTCGGTCTACGATCACCCTTACCATAATATGGCCACCTATATGATTGCTTCCCATGCAAACTTCCACGTCTTTCTAGGTGTTCTATATATATATATATATATATAGGTCCCTTTAAATCAGAAAATGCATCTTAGAGAATTCAAAATCTGTGCCATATATGCACTTTGTTTTCGTCAGATCTTAATGCTTTTTTGACATGTCTACAAGAGGTAACTTAATCGGTTAAGATTATGCCTAATAAATTGAAAGTCACAAGTTCGAACCATCCTCTCTCTTTTTGTGTAGACATATAAAAAAAAAATAAAAATAACAAAAAAATAACTTGGTCTTTGCGTCGTCAAAGATAATTTAATATAATCACACAGGTTGTCAAGATTACATCAATCATTATACATTGTTATATATATATATATATAAAGATCTTTTACTTAATTATTTATTTAACAAAATTAATTATTTTCTGCAGCACCAACCACAAAAAAGAAAAAAAGATATGGGCATCAAACCCAGTATAAAGTCGTTGTTATGTCATTAATCAGCCAGAATAATGATGATTAATTAGCGTCAAGGAATTATTCAGATGGGGGGCTTGAAAATTATAATTAATTAGTCTTGAGACCTCTGGCGATACTTTCCCTAACGAAATACATATGTACCACTGCTGCTGAGGGCATAGAGAAAGTGAAATGTTAGAAACATATATTATATATTTGGATTTCAACCAAACGGTCCAAACTCCTACATCATTTACATTATTTGGAAGCTTCTCAATGAAATTCATTATATATATATAGTTAAAACATTTTGAACGAGGCCCAACACGTGACATTAAAATTTAACTAAAATATATAGAGATTCAATGACAAAGATAGAGTTTGAAATTAGGAAATTTACTTTAATAACATATTAAATCACGAGTTATTCCATAAACTTAAACGAATAAGAAATGATTTGCTTGTTCGTTCTTAAGGGCTCGCTGTTGTTGGTATGACTCATAGTAATTTCTTGATTGATTAATTGATATATATGCTCCATTTTGTTGTATCTTATATGGAAAATTACTGAGATTTATGGAAAATACAGCATATATATATATATATACACTTTGAACTTTTGGCAATTTTGACTAAGTTGGCCATGATTTAACCAACTTTCATTCACTCAACGACTGTTTGGTGGGTAAAGTTTTATTAGAAGAGTAGTGACGTTAAGCGTCAAATTCACTCAACAGATGTATTATTTGTGGAAAATGAGCAAACATACCTGCCTTTTCAATGCTTTTTACGAGAGCCTGATGAAAGAATTGTGACGTAAGGGGCTTGAAAAATTGGCCAATATCGTAGAAGCTATTATTCCACCACCTAATTAATTATGTAAAATTAAGTCTCCAGTACTCTAAACAGACTAATTAAGCACGGCCCAAAACAAAACAAAAAAAAATTATTATTATTATTATATAAGGGTTGAAAGGGTTGAAAATTAGACTTAATTTCTGTTAAATTTAAACTTTAACTTGACCCTATCAACCGTGACCAAAAAATTTACGACGTTGGTTACCATGTCGTTATCTGACCACTTTTTCGCTTATCTTGGTTACCACTTGACGGGTGGCCGGCCGGGGCGTGATAACGCGCTACCCAATTGACTTATTTAAGCCATTCAATTGTACGCGCAAGAGTTACCAACAAACAGCAAATTCTTAAAAAGGAAATACAGTGTAAGGAAGGACTTGGATGCTGCGTTTAAAATAAAATAAAAAATTGACGGCAAGTATATAATTATTTCAATGGTTATAATTTAATTTAATAATTTTTTATAAACAAAATTTGAAATTAAATATGAACGGTTTAAAAAAGTATAATACATAGAATAAATCTATTTGGTATATACTCCTGTACTACTCATATGACAAGAATGCTGACACAAGAATATCTTTTAGAATTACTCTGCTTTTAGGGCTAAAAGTACTCCCAAGTAATAAATTATTTTTATTTTTATCTTTTGACTTTTGAAAACAATTGAGCCCTAATTAACTTGATTCACTAATATACTAAGACTTTATTGATTACTTTAAAATAATTAACTATACATATGTTTATATCAAGCCAATCACAAAAGAAGACGCTAAGATATGCACCGCTTAATCAAACACCTAATAATAGTTCTTAGGCTCTGTTTGTTTTGACGTACAATACAAATATATATAAATATATATATATATATTTGTTCATTCAATCATATTCAACTTTAAATTACGAAAATAGCCCAACCAGGTTCCGACAATGACCTTGCCGAGTCTCAACTGGGGTCCCAACAATTCCTAACCAAGTCCTGGTGGCGTTCTAATCGGGTCACGACATTGTCCTTGATCNTTTGACGTACAATACAAATATATATAAATATATATATATATTTGTTCATTCAATCATATTCAACTTTAAATTACGAAAATAGCCCAACCAGGTTCCGACAATGACCTTGCCGAGTCTCAACTGGGGTCCCAACAATTCCTAACCAAGTCCTGGTGGCGTTCTAATCGGGTCACGACATTGTCCTTGATCGGGACTCGGTGGTGTCCTAACTGGGTCCTGGCCATGTCTCAACTTTGTCTTGGTCAATAACTAATTTATACCTCTCTCTCACGAGACCTAATCTAGGATTTTATGTAAATTAGGCATCTCAGTTCATGCAAGACCCTCGTGAACCTTACTAGGAAGCAGTAAAAAGGGTTCTAAGATATTTGAAATTCAATTTTGATCATGGTCTCTGTATTCAGAAATCTCAATCACAACAACTCATTGCCTATTCCGAGTCAAAATGAGTAGTGTCCGATGATAGAAGATCCTTCTAGCTATTGTGTGTTTCTTGGACCAAATTTACTTTAATGGAGTTCAAAGAAACAATTGATATTATCTAGGTACAGTACAGCAAAGCTTGTGTGGATCCAGTCTCAGTGAATTTGGTCTCTCTCTCTCTCTCCCACAAGCACCGATATTTAGGGATGTTAAGTGAGCGAAGCGTTTCGCGAACAAGTTCGGGCTCGGCTCGCATAAGCTCGATTCGAATATTAAATGAAGCGTTTTACGAACACAAATCCAGACTCGAATATTAAATGAAGCAAGCTCGGTTCGACTCGGTTAAGCTCGTGAGCAGCTCGTATAAGGCTCGAATTAGTAGTTGTTCACATAATTGCTCATATTAATATTAAAAATTGATGATTTTTTTTTCTTCTAATATGCATCATTTTATAAAATTATGCATATTATCTCTTTTTGAAACCAAATGTCTTGCTGTATTGACAAAAACTCCATACTCGGCTAGCCAGACTAAATAAATGCTCATATGCAAGTTGTCTTCTTAAGCCGTTTAAGAGTACTTAAAGTTTAAATTTATAATAAAAAATTAAATTAATAAAAAATAAATTAAATTAAATATAAGAGCTAGCTCACAAACTGGCTCGACTCGGCTTGATTTATTATGAGCTCGAGCTCGAGCTCGATTTTTTGGCTTGTCTTTAGCTCGGCTCGAGCTCGAACTCGAGTAAAATTTAAACAAGCCGAGCCCAAACAAGGGAAGCTCACTCAAGCTCGGCCTGTTTACACTCCTGCCGATATTACACTCTGATAATATCGGTGCAACTTATCTTATGAAGCATTTAGAAATTGACTAATTAAATTTACCCCTTGTTTCTTAACATTTCTCATTTTTTAAGTCAAATCTCAGCATTTAATTTGTTCGTCACCGCGAGTTTAAGGGGGCATATATATTGGACTAATTGAGGATAACAACATTTCAAATAAACTGACGAAAGAGAATTAATGTATGGGGTAGGATATCTTATCATGATCCTTTTTTTTATTTTTTATTTTTTGAGAAACTTATCATGATCTTAGATCCAAAGGTAAAGTTCACATTTCCCTCTCAAACTACCACCCAATTGACAATGTCTCCCTCAAACTTTCAATTGTGACAATGTCCCCCATAAACTACCAAAACATTGTTAATGTCCCTCCTAAGGCTAACAAAAAGATAAAAATGTCTCTATATATATTGCTCAATAAGACAAAAATACCCTATAAAATTTAAAAAACGAAAAAATTATAATTTAAAAAGAAATTTTTTAAACGGAAATTTTTATTTAAAAGATTTTTTTTTTTTTAGAAAATGAAAATTTTTATTCTCTTACATGAAAATTTTTAATTTTTTTAAAACAGAAATTTTTATTTAAAAAAGTTATAAAAAAAAAATTGAAATTTGAAAAAAAAATTTCTTATACAAATGATTTTTTTTTAAAAAAATTTTCCACCCTTTGGATTTTTTTAGTTTTATGTTTTTTTCTAGAAGTTTTAGTGTATATATATATATATATATATTATTTTACTAATGGTAGTTTCGTCATTGGGGGGAACATTAACAATTTTTGATGGTTTGAGGGGGTCGACATTGTCACAATTGAAAGTTTGGGGGAGACATTGTCAATTTGACGATAATTTGAGGGGGGGGTATGTGGACTTTCTCCTAGATCTAATTTGTATTTGAATTTGAATTTTTTTTTTTTTTTTGAGATATATTTGAATACTTGTTACTTGTAAGTATCTTGTAATAAATGAAATGAGATACCATGAATAGACTATAAATACATTGAGGTACTTAACTAGGCAGATTCACACCCAAAATTGAGTTATCTTATAGTGGGTGGTCCTTTTGTGCTAATGTGGTAGGACATAAACTGATTGCTACTCAATAACGTGCATATAATTTAAGAGAGCTAAAGTACAAAAAAGAAAAAAAAAATAATAAAATATTAAGGTGCAGGTTATGAAGTAATAGAAACGGTGTTGAGAGAGACGAGCTAGCATATATATAATGACTGTAGCAACCCCATATGATCAATTGCCACATGGCAATTAAAACAACAGATCGAGGATCTTCTTTTTTCAACCAAAACAAAGAACAAAGAACAAAGGATGAGATAAAGAAAACAGAACAAGAACCCACGGATCGCATACCCGAGCGTAATGTCAATCTCACTTGTTCCCATCCATCACGTATTTTTCTTCCCATCTAACGGGCTATGAAAGCGCAATCCCTACCCCATCATCTTTTTATTGTTGCGGTGGTGGTTGCAGAGAGACACTGAAAGTGGCCCAGGGTTGTTTAACAGGTGCTTTTCTATGGAGATTTTAAGGTCGGAGGTCGTAGTTATGGATGTTGGTGTGCACCCTCACAGTCTTAGTTGCCCACAACACTTTTTGTGCATGGACCCTCCATATTTATATATATATATATATATATAGATATAGATATAGATATTATTGTAACTTCGATCTAGAATTACTCAAAAATGAATAGAAGATATTATTATTTACCCTCTTTTAATTTGTTGATTTTTGAGATTATTGTAAAATATAATTTACCCACTATTCTAATTTCTAATTAACCACGTACATGGACCCCAAACAATCAGCCAAAAACAGTACCCTTTCTCCATCTTTGTAGGTAGGTGGCTACTCTCGTAGCATAGTAAAACTAACCCCACTTTTTTCTTTATAGAAATATGACAATGTGTGCCTCATGAGAACAAAGCTTTAATTTATTACGTATATTTGGCCCTTTATGTCCTAAACACACATATATATAGTCCTCTATACATACTCATTTGGGTACAGCAACTTGTTAATCCTTGCTAATTCCTCTAGATATATATATATCTTGTGTACCTTAGCTCTGAGTGTGCTTTATCTTAGAAATTCTATTGCATTCTTGTACCTTTTTCGAATTCTATCTTTGTGTGTGCAGCCTGAACCCTTTTTCATCATCCGAATGCCAGAAAACATGAGTATATCAGTAAATGGACAATCCCAAGTCCCTCCTGGGTTCCGATTTCATCCAACGGAAGAGGAGCTCCTGCAATACTATTTAAGGAAGAAGGTTTCGAATGAGAAGATTGACCTAGATGTTATTCGTGATGTTGATCTCAATAAGCTCGAGCCATGGGATATACAAGGTAATTAGGCCTCAGCTCTCTAATTTGTACATGTCATTTTGTCAGGAACATATTCTTAATATATAACATATTTATGCTAATTAATTAGTTCAATCTTTTTTTCTTGCAGAGGTGTGTAAAATAGGCACCACCCCTCAAAACGATTGGTACTTCTTTAGCCACAAAGACAAGAAGTATCCCACCGGGACGCGCACCAATCGTGCAACCGCCTGCGGATTCTGGAAAGCCACCGGCCGTGATAAAGTGATACATAGCAATTGCAGGCGGATCGGAATGAGGAAGACTCTAGTGTTCTACAAAGGCCGAGCACCACATGGGCTAAAATCCGATTGGATCATGCACGAATATAGGCTTGACGACAACATCACTGACACCAATGTAAGCCATTTTTTTTTTCTTTCTTTTGTTTTGAAATAATTAACTGTCATGGCAGTGGCACTGATCAAAAGTAATATTGGTAATTGTATTTAAGATCTCCAATGCTATGGGAGAGGCAAGTCAGGAAGAGGGGTGGGTGGTGTGCCGCATATTCAAGAAGAAAAATTACCACAAAACCCTAGACAGCCCTGTCAGCACTTCATCCATGACTGGAGAAACAAGAAGCCAGATGTTTGATTCATGTAATGGGGGAGCAGCCTTGGAGCAAATACTAGAATACATGGAAGAGAAGGAGGGAAAAAGGAGCGGAAGATTTCTCCGGCAGATAGACACCGGCGTGAAAAATGGGTACCATGAGACGTCATTCATGAAGCTTCCAAGCCTAGAGAGCCCAAGCTCCACCAGCTGCCAAAATTATTATCAACCCATTAATCCAGATCATCATATGATTACTGAAAATGAAGGCCTAGCCGGTTATCAAATGGAGTCATCATCATCAGCTGCCCTCACCAACTGGGCTGCCCTTGACAGGCTTGTAGCTTCTCAGCTGAATGGCCAAACAGGCTTTAGCACTGACCCCACCATGGCTTATTGCCCGCCTACTGATCATCAACTCCAATTTCCCACCCTTCGATCATCTTCATCAATATCATCTTCAAACAGATCCTACCATCCCACCCATCAGGACTACAACAGCGAAATCGACCTCTGGAGTTTTGCTCAATCATCGTCCGACCAACTATGCCATGTGCCGAATGCTCCGGTATAACAGAATAGCCTTCTCTCTCTCTCTCTCTCTCTCTATCCATATATATATATATATATATAATATGTGGTTATAATATATAATATAGTTCGATCTTGAAGTCAGAGGCTTATTATTAGAGGCAGTTATATATTTGTGATAATATTACTAGTACATGATAAATAAAGGTGAAGGCGTTTTAGATGGGGTGGCACTTTCAATCATTATCTTCGGTTAATCACTATGTCTACCATTAATCAAATTTCCGTCTAGAAGCCTGGACAATCTCTGGGTGGCTTCGATTCTCTTTTCTAACTGCAATCATAATCATGCCTTTTTTTCTTCTCTTTATCCTCAAAGATCATCAAGGTGGTCTTGTGCTTAGTTATCGATTATCTTTTTGGTCACGTGGTTTGTCGGTTTTGCTTGATTGAGCCCGTGGCTCGGCTGGTCCATCATGCACTATGACTAAAAAATGCAGAACATGGGCTCCGCAAACATGCATGGCTATCAAATACTGAGAGAGAGAGAGAGAGAGAGAGAGAGAGAGAGAGAAAGAGAGGTTGTACAGTCCTGCTTTAATGAAGTCAAAAGAGAATCAAAGAGAAACGCAAAGCTTTGCATATTTGTCTCGTCGGAGGGGAAACAATAAAGCAAAATGACAGGTCGATGTGCAAATTCACCGAGTCGACTCGTTGGTGGCTCAAGGAAATGTTGCACCTAACAATTCGTCCACCAAACTGAAAAGAAACTTGATATGAACAATGTTTCCCGCATCGCTACATGCTGCTTCTTCCACTTTTACCCTTTTCTCAAAAGTTGTAAAGTTGGTATTTCATATTTCAGTCGCTTTTAATTTATATATATATATATATATATATATATATATTCTGGACTGACCCACCACGGCCACGATGTGGGCCTTGTTTAGTTTTTTAATTAAGGATAAATTTGTCTTTGTGTAAATTTTGTGGTGGTATCAAAGATATTTTAGCTATATATTAACCTTTTTATGTTGACACAAATTAACGTTAATGGTATGGAAAAATGAAAAGGGACTTAAAAATGAAACACCCATGTTGTAACTTTTGATAATTTGATGGTATCATATTGCAAAATATGTGATGCTTCGAGGGGGTAAGTAAAGTTTTCTTTCTTCATTTTTTTTTTCTGTGTCTTTGGATGTGTACAAAATGTGATTAATTTCGCCAACACCCTTAGCTCTCTTCTATTATATCGCTTAAGTTTTTGGGATAATTTGCGATTTAACACTATAGCAGAGCAATATAGGTTAAGTTCATAGTTATTCCAATTCCAATTATAATATTTAATATATTGGACTCCACTTGTTGAAAGAAAATTTGAACCCATGCATTTAAGAGAGTACTGTTAGAATATCAGATTAAATGATTAAATCTAATCATTCTTATCAATGATAAGTAATAATTTAACACAGAGCTAAATCAAACTTTCGAGCACTAAAATAGAAGTAAACTTTCTCAAGTGTTGATGTTAATTGTACTATAAATTTAAATTATAATAAGGTTACACGTGCTTGAGGCGGATGCTTAAGAAATATATGGTGGGACAAGTTGTGCATTGTTTTTTGCATCATGAGTGTGGTTTGATAATAACTCTTTTAGGTTTTTAATTTTGTTACCAAAATCTCTATATTAATTTTATTTTGGTAGAATATTTGCTAGATTGGAATTATGTGATTAATTAATTAACAAGTTCGTACTTGGTCTAATTAAATCAGAATTTTCAAACTCAATAGCTACATCAGCTAATATTTTCTTTATATATAGTATAACCTGCAATATCTCGATCTATTATTTCTCAATTATGAACATAAATAAAATATATATTTTAATTTATCTTATATATATATTAATTCTCTTAATTTGCAAGATACTTTTCGCAAAAGTTGAAGGTGAAGTATTCAAACGTAATTGTCATAGCATGGGTATGGAAGAGTCAATGCAAATTAAGGACGATGCTATATTATTGTCAACGAACAAATTAAAAACAAGTTCACACTTATTATTTCTGTAATTAAATCCGGGCTCTGATCATTAAATATTAGTCGACAGCAGTTTGGTGTTTGTTATTTTTCCTAGCTATTTTAGTCCCACCACATATTATCAAAGGAAATTAAAAATGAATAAAATAAAATAAAATCTGGATTCAAGTTAATGCGTTTTACCTCAGGGAGACACAATTTTTTACCGTTAGAGAGACGATCATTTTGATCTCCCTTTCTTACCTACTTTTTGCACAAATCTGTCGTCAGAGCTTCAAATTATTTTGAAAAAAATAAAAAATAAAAATAGGGAAAATGGTTGAGTTTTGACATCATTATCATCATATATATATATATATATACACAAGCATGGAGGTCCAAGGATAATAATGGGACGCTGGAATTTTGAGGAGACGCGTCGTTTTATGAATTTGGTGCATAAACGCTAAACCCTACTGACCACTTAATTGGAAGAAAGTGAAACGGCCCCTATTGATGATCAGTATTGACCCGGTCACATCATCAACCAGCAAACAAATTAGAAATAAATCCAAAATATATAGAGGAGTATGTTAAATGTTGAGGATGATTGATAGGTCCATAATTATTATTACTATTCACGAATTTAATCTCCTAAATTTGATTTACATATAATAGGTGGGACGAAAACTCATGAAACCCAACAAAATATATAGAGGAGTATGTTAAATGTTGAGGATGATTGATAGGTCTTATTATTATTATTCACGAATTTAATTTTCGAAATTTGATTTTCTGATAATACGTGGGACGAAAACTCATGAAACCCAACAAAATATATAGAGGAGCATGTTAAATGCTGAGGATGATTGATAGGTCCATTATTATTGTTATTCACGAATTTAATTTCCTAAATTTGATTTTCAGATAATACGTGGGACGAAAACTCATGAAACCCAACAAAATAGCGGGATTCTATAGCTAGGCCATGGCACCAACCGTGGGATGCCAAATCCCTTACGTACTCTTCCATGCTATCGGATTACGACCCTCGCTAGCTCGCCGTGTATCGTCACCCACACATTTAAAGTCTTTCTGGCCGGCCAGTGGCCACCCCTCTTTTTCTTCATCGCTTTTTTCTTTTTCTTTTTCTTTTCTTTGACAAGTAAATTAAAATCTTATTATTATTATTATTAATTTTTTTCATTGAAAAAAAAAGAAGAAGTTATATATGATGAGAGCCATGGCCCATTATATATATATATATATATATATATACATGACTCTCGTAATTATCCTTGAATGGAACCGTTAATTAATTTGCTTCTTTAATTTTTTCTTTTGAAGAAGTAAATATTTAAACCTGAGATCGAGATTCTCTAAATAATTTTTTATTTCTTAATTAATTGAGGTATCCTTATTCATGACGAATTTGAAATAGAATTAAACTTTGGTCCGGAACAGCCTTAAAATGCTAGTTTTATAGCACCCTATCACACACTGTCACATAAGGCAAAACAGAATAATTAATGCATAGCCTACAATCAGAATCACCGGATAAAAAAATAAAATAAAATAAAAAGAAAGAAAGAAGAAGAGAGAAAGAAAGAATGAAGAAAAAAGAAAGAAGAGAAGAAAAAATGGAAGAAGCAGCGAGACCCAGCCAGACCCATGGCGCTGCAGGCTGTGACCCATGGTGCTGCAGGCCGTGACCCATGGCGCTGAGTGCCGGGTTTCCCTCTCCGGCTCCGGTTTCCGGCCTTTAAGTAATAAAATCTCTAAGGGTTAACTTTTCTCTTTTAGGTTTTAGATTTGATTCCAAAAACAAATTTTGAGACATTAGAAACGAGTTTTGGGCATTAGAAACGGGTTTTGAGGCATTAGAAACGAGTTATAAGGCATTAGAATCGAGTTTTGAGGCGAATTTAGGTGGGTCACAGCGGGTTCAAAGTCGGGTCATGGACGGCGAGAGGCCAAACCCACTGCTAGCGTGGGTCCAGAGAGTATTGGCGTGGCTCGACGAAAACGGAAATATCGACGGACACAACCTTCAACTTCAACTAAATCGTCAATGGAAGAATGGGTGGGTTGTTGCGGTGGGCAAGACGCAAGAGATGAGGGTGAGTTGAGGGATTTTATTTTTTAATATTAAAATATTGGGTTATTTTATAGTGTTTTCTTATCTATTTTGTGTTTTGCATCTTGTTGATTTGGTGCATCCCTATTGGATGCTGTAAACTGCCTGTTTTGCAGCGCATCTTGACCATAAGGGCTCTCTTTGAAATATCCATTATATATATAATGAATATTTATATTAGTTTCAATTTGTCTCAATTAGTATACATATTCAATATAATAGTAGACACCACTAGTTGTCCGACCGAATTCGACCCCAGGTGAGACCTCCGGTGATCCACTCAATTAGCAATGTTGTGTGTTGTGGCCATCATCTGCACATGGTTTTGACAATCACTTCCAACCAATGAATCCAAAGGCAATTAACATTAAATGTAAACGTGGTCCATAAAGTCAAGCCTTCTCCATGAAATCAAAAGGTTAGTAAATGATGGGGTCTTAAAAAAATTAAATTTTACCATCTTTGATATATATATATATATGTGTGTGTGTGGGGACTGCATTAACATAAATCAAACCAACAAAATTACTAAGGGCATGTTTGGAATTGTGTTTAAGGGCTCTAAAAGTGCCTTTAACATTCAAAAAATTCATTTGAAGAAAAAAGTACTCATTTGTCAAAAAAAATTAAAAACACTTTAGGGTCCAAAAAGCCTAAAAATAGTTAAAACGTACTTTTAGCAAAAACTTAAAAATGAAGCTTTTGCCTAAAAACATTTTTTGACTTAAAAGTTTTATTTCTCAAACACAATCCCAAATAAGCCCTAAAGGTGCCAAAAAGAGCTCTGAAATTCATGATATTTTTTTGTTGACATGTCCGCATAAGAGGAGGGAGGGGGATTCGAACTAGTGATCTCCGCTTTATTAGATGTGATCCAAGCCAATTGTTCTACCTATTGGGGACGAAATTCATGATATTAGAAACACTATATACGTTAACCTTTCTTTACTCCTTGCCTAAATGGTCAAAGATATTTTATCTCTTTCAATGATGAACATACGTACAAGATTTATGTATCTTTATCTTTTGAATGATAAGGTTGTCTTTAAGACACATTTCGGGCTTTTTGATCTTCAATCGGTGGGTATGTTTTTCACTTGGTCGACTAGGAGCAGTGGCAAAGCCACGTGAGGCTTTGTGCCCAAAGCTTTTTAATTTTTTAATTTTTTTTTTCTGTTTTTCTACCCACGTTCCACATGGCACTCCAAAAAAAGAGAAAAAAGAAAATCTTATCTCCTACTTATGCAAGTTACCATTCGACACCCTTAAAAAAAATTTAGCATTACTGCCAATATGAATTATCTGGCTCCACCACTGACTAGGAGAGAGCAACACCTTATTCTCAGGAAGTTATATAGGTTTTCATTAATTAATTCCTTAACCAGGCTTGGTTAAGGAATTAATTTTTATTTTCTGGTTCAGAGGTGCAAAACTCTTCAATATGAAAGAAAAATCATAGAATGAATTTGATCAATCCATTAATGTAATTAATGAAATAGAGACTATATAACTTTATGTTCGTAACATGAGTTCATAGTGGATTAGGTAATTAACATAAGATTATCATCACCTCGATCTCTAGGAACAAATAATTGATCTCACATCAAAATACCACAAACCTAGCAAAATCAGTACCACTAGGAGATCTCCTACAAGCTTAATTGTGTTCTTGGTCACAACACTTGAGACTTTGCCTCCTAGCTAGAGAAAATCTCAATTTTTCTTTACAAAACCCTACTCTCTCCCTTGTTTGCATCGGCCAATTAAGAAAAGATAACTCCCAATGTGCTTAATTAATAGTACATTTTCGAAATTCAAGTAGAACATTAAGAATAATTCTTATATATATATATCATTAACATGATTAATTGTCATCAAAAGCAATCCAAAAGGCTCATTAGATTATCTCTAATCCAGCGTGGTCTAGATCATGGTAATTCCCTGCACTCTCAACAATCTTCCCGGGAGGAGCATTTTCCAAACTCAATTCCTTGGGATCTGTGGCACAAAGCTAGCTCAAGCTCGAGATCCAAGGAGCTTATTTTGTACAACTGTAGAAAAAACATATCAATATGAATACCTTGTCTTTGATTGAATCCCTCTATGCCACAAATCAAGCTTCGTCCTTTGCTAGCTTTTCACCATCTTCAGCTTAAACTAATTAATTTCATTCGTTCTTCAATGCCTTTTTGCCTTTAAGAAGTTCCACAAACTCAAAAATTTATTTCTTCTATAGAGAATTTCATCTTCTCCTCATAGCTAGCCTTCATCTATAGCTCTACTCATGAGATCTCATACTTCCTAAAAGCTCTCGGTACGTTTCCCACCCAATTAGTAAGCAACATGTATGTAGTTAATCAATTGACATTAATGCTCCACGATAGACCTCCTCATCATGAGGTTTTGCCATTCTAAAAAGAAAAATCACGTCGATCTCATGTCTAATCACTTTGCTAGTTTTAGAATCACGTCATTTGTAGCTGCACTTCGCATCTTTACAGATGAAAATATGTACGTGAAGAGAATGCTTTTATCATCAAGCTTCAACCTTTAAGGCGCCTTCCTGCATAATTCAACTGTAATGGGGAATCATCACCATCATCCACCTTGTCACATTCTACTATTAGCTAGCTAGGTTTTGACACCACTTACTTGAAAAACATACAATTAATTGCTTATATATGACAATTTTCAAGTTAATTAATTAGATATATGTTGATTAAATTTATTGGGACATCGATCACCTAATTTTAATATGTTATTAGAATAAAGGTATGGAGTTCAAACCTTAATTATATCCGTCGTTCACATCTCATTTCAATTAAATGTTTCACGTTTTGAAGAGCCTATTAGAATATATATGTATATATATATTGTAAACCAAGAGTCTCTAGCAAAGGAAAATGTAAGGACCACATCATCTTTAGAAAACCGTAAGGACCATACATCCTTCTCACATTAGTTAAAGAGTCACTTACATAGAAAGAATCAAGTCTACGTCCATTAAAATGATCTATTTAATTTTGTATAAATGACAATTCTCTCTTTTCTTGTATATCGCACTTCTATGCGTATAAATTCTCTTGATGTATCAGTGTATTGTATCCGATAAAAGCATTCTTGTTTTTAAGCTTTTCAAGCTCTAATACCATGAAGGTGACTCTTTGACTAACGTGAAGATGTATGGTCCTTACAGTTTGTTAGAGATGATGTGGTCCTCACATTTTCCTTTGCTAGGGACTCTTGGTTTACATATATAAAATGATTAAATTAATCATTTCTTATCCGAGTGTATGTTGAGATAGACAGTAATCTAAGATAAACCACTCATTTTGTTGTGATGAAAACTTGATATAAGACTTAATTAATCATTCATTTGCTCTCACCTACATGCCTATCGATCTAGGACATCTCATTAAGTGTAGCTAGGCCAGCCTTTAATTTATTCTCTTGATGTACTAGTACGAGTTGATGTTGCTAAATTACCTACATATTTAAAAGATTCCAATTATTGATCAAGGTGCTTTAAATCGGAATCACCGCATAGTTATTTCAGCAACAGGATTACCTTTTCTTTTCTTTTTTTTGTCGCTTTTTTCCTCTCTTTTCTTTTGGTGGGGCGTAGAGGGGATATGGTAGTCAACAATTATCAAAGCATGATGCGAGCAGGGACCCGCCCCCCTCAAAAAAAAATTAATTAATTAATTAATTTACATGCTTGTGAAATTAATACCATTAATTATAATTACAATTGAATTAATATTAATAGTACTCATGATCCGTTTTGATGCCGTGGGAAACAAGAGGTAGCTAGCTAGCCAGAATTGGAAGATGCAGCCAAAATGCTGGGTAACGGGATTAGCCGACAAACCCCAACACACATACATAACAACTGGCCGGCTTGGCTTCTGAGAGAGAGAGAGAGAGAGAGTACGTACGCCAATGCCATCATGCTCTCCAGGCATAAAATAGTTGTTGGCCAGGACTTTTGGAGCCATGGTTGCTGTCGATGGATGAGCTAGCCATGATGTTTTTCCAAGCCCATACAAAGGTTAAACTTTAGTGAACTAATCACGGTTGGTGCGGGTGGGGTCGGCGGGGAAGGAGGCCAGATGCGGGCAAAGTGTTACATCTATGATCGAAATAGGGCACATTGAAGAGTGTTTATTTGTAGATTAATTGAAGGGGTTAGCTTCAGAAGCTATTCCTTTTTGAAAAACAAGGCCAAAAGAATCATAATCTCAAAAAGGATATTTGATGGGATCAAAAGGTGGCCTTTTTTCTTTGAATTTTAATTATCATATGTTAAGACATATATTCTCTTTTCGCTAACTTCCAGGCAACAACAAAACATGAGGTTTATTCCAAAGCGGAGAGAGGAGACACCCTTTACCCTACAAACCCTAGCTATACCTACTGTGATAACCCAACCTTCAGATTCTCCTATCTTTACCATTTTTCTTTCTTTTCAATTTTCATATTATTATTATTCTCATCATCATTTGCTTTCACAATCATTTTCACCCAATTCGGGATTTGTCGCTTTCATTTCTCGGCCCTGATCGAATATCGATCTTCGATCATCTCCAATAAAATCCTTTAATTAATTACCCCTGCATGCATATTGCATGGTGCAAATTTTTTCACTTTCCCCGCGCCAATTCATGCATAGAATAATTTACCTAGGGCTCACCAAAAATTTACCACCTTCGAAAACCCCAATGCACTGTCCCCTGGCCCTCGATCTTTTCTTATGAGCAGTACTGTACTGGCATGGAGTGTAAATATAACTTTACCATGCTTTCTTTTTTTCTTTTTTCTTTTTTTTGGGAGGGGGGGTTTTGTTTTGGAGTACAAGTGCTAAGTGGGGTTCATGTATGAAGTCAAGTCAAAGATTCTAAAGCCGCATTTTTGTCTCACTGGAGATTAACGGGAATATAATATTGGAACAGACCAACAGCTAATTCCAGTATGATTAATTTTGGGTGCATGTATGTCTTATTTATTAATTAGTGAGTTAATTAATACGACCAATATGTTGCAATCCTACTAATTAGCAAACATAATCCCTGTTTGCTCGGAGCTGCACTATTGTAAGGTCGATTACTAGCTATAGTCCGAAGATGTGTGGGCACTACATGCCTCTTGGCTCTTGGCTCTTGCTGTTGACAGCCCTAGCTACCATTATTTGATTACTCTTTCGTACGTACATGATCACTTATATGTGGTCTTATCTTTATTCTATAATTAATGACTTTATTCCCCCGAGATCCGATAAAATATTACTTTTCTTTATTCTGGTTGGACCATCTCATAAAGGATAAAGACGTCGCAGCATGCAACTGGCTAATGAAAACAAACTGTTTTCTTGCCGAATATACAAATATCCAATGGAGTGAGTAATCATTATATAATGCGGAAATATTATATTTTTTATGCACGGTCAGCCATGAATCTTTGAAGGGGAAAAAGGGAATTTCTGGACTGATTAGTAACATAGGGCAATGGTTGGAAACCATACAATCCATTTTGGGCCTTCAAGAATGGGCCCTGATACAGTAGCCCATGTCTTTCCCCAATACGGGCCTAAGGGCCCTCTAACAAAATGATAAGCATCCGGCCCCGGCCTGGGCCTGCCCGCTTGAATTTATTTATGATAATATGCCTTTACATAGTTACATGTCATATATTTATACTATAGTTATATATAGTTACTCAAATAGCCACGTATATATATATATATATATAATAACTTGTGGTCACCATACAAGAGAAAGAAGAAGACAACAAAGTAGGAGAAACATCCTCCAAAACTGGAAAAGATAAGTCTGAAACATTGTATTTTGCACAAACTTGAATATGTAACCTGACTTGCTAATGACAATTAAAACAAAAAACCATCTTAAACTTTTAGTAGTCAACTTGCCTTGACTAAAACCCTATTAACAAAATTTCTACGACCAACCTTAATTTTTCAATTCAACTAGTAGGAGTTTTGGGATTCCACACAAGGATCGATTGTGGTGAGGAAGGACATATTTCCATGTCGGCATCCAAATCTCTAGTATCGGCTTTGAGCTCGACAACCTCTGCAACAACCTTTGGCGCCTGATTTAACAATCTTTCCTGCTCTGAGGGCGTTTTGAGCAATTCTCTTAGGTCTAGAAATTGAGATAATGTTTAACACACAGCTTGTTAAGGTCCACAGCTACAGAGATTCACATGGCATGAAAAAAAAACAGAGACACAGGACTACGCAAGCAAAACAAATGGGTAAAAAGAAATGATATATGAACAGTAATAGTTTAATATCTTGAAAAGCCATCCCTCCAAGTTCATTCCATTTAACATGACCACACAAATATACAGATAGGAATATGCAAGAAAAATAATTGTAATTTGAAGTCTTGGTTTTGTTTCATGAAATTTTGGAAGATTTTTTCATCAAAAGGTTTCACCTTGTGTAGGAAAGTATTTAATGGAATTAGAATCCTGTATAAGCAAGCAACTTGGCATGTGATAGCAATCCACACTCTATTTTACAGATCATAAACCATGGAAGGATATTCTCTTCTCCTGCCCTTCTCATTCGCCCGATCAATGTGATTTTGTAATGCAACCAGCTCTCTCTCAATCCTCTAAAAAAATGTGAGTAAAATGCAAAAGGATCAGAAAATGAAGCGCAAGCAATAAAAAAAATTGTTTTGAAAAGAGTAGAAGACGCCAAATCAAAAAACTACATAAAGAAATAAGGGCAAAATTCACTTTACTCCCCTGAAGTTTCAGGGGGTTTTTAATTTAAACTCCAAAGTTTTAAAATTTGCAGTTTACCCCCTGAAGTTTCAAAAAGTTGCAAAATAAACCTTCTATTAAGTTTTTCTGGCAAGTTGGATGGAATCCCACCCACGTGCGTCTCACGTGCGTTATTAACAAAAAATCTTCCAATTTTTCCCTCCCCTCAGATGGCGTGAAAAGATCCGCTCCTCCGCTCATCTCCACCTCCTCTCCCTCTCCGAGATTGCCGCCATTGTCTCCCTCATCGCTTCCGTCATCTATCTGCTCGGCTTCTTCGGCATCGGTTTCCTTCTTTCCATCATCCCACGTGCTTCCCACGACCACGACGATGTTTGGGATGTCGATAATGATGCCAAAAAAGACAGCAGCCCCCTGGGCCCTTGTCCCGCTGCCATCGACTATTCCCCCGTCCCTCCGGTGGTGCCATGTAATAATGGCACTGCTAATGTTGTCCCATTGACGATGACGCCCTGATTAGAGGAGGACGATGAGGAGATCATAAAGTCGGTGGTGTCTGGGTCCACTCCCTCGTACTCGCTGGAGGCGAAGTTCGGGGACTGCAGGAGAGCAGCGGCGATACGAAGAGAGGCCGTGCAGAGGAGTTCCGGGAGATCCCTAGAGGGGCTGCCCTTGGAAGGCTTTGACTACGACTCCGTATACGGTGCCCATGGCCACCACGGAGGGCTGCCTCGTGGCCAGCACCAACAGGGGTTGCAAGGCCATCTACTCCTCCGGTGGGGCCGCATCCGTCTTGCTCAGGGATGGGATGACCAGAGCTCCCGTTGTCAGGTTCGGTTTCGCCGACAGAGCCACCCAGCTCAAGTTCTTCTTGGAGGATCCTTTTCTTTTCTCTTCTTTGAGATTCATCAGTATTTTTAATCACTACCAATTATTTTTCTTTGATCTCAAATATTATTTTGTAGGTTCTGCTATGTTGCACTTGCATGCTGTTTACTTTTTTGTGATTAATTGAGCAGTGATCAACAAGTTCCTGGTGTATATACGTACACTAGAAAAATACTAAGAAATGTTTTCACACTGAGGGGAGGGTAAGACGCACGTGGGTGGGATTCCGTCCAACTTGCCGGAAAAACTTAACAAAAGGTTTATTTTGCAACTTTTTGAAACTTCAGGGGGGTAAACTGCCAATTTTGAAACTTTGGAATTTAAATTGAAAACACCCTGAAACTTCAGGGGGGTAAAGTGAATTTTGCCCAAGAAATAAACACATACATGTAAAAGATGCAACATTTTGAGCGCTATTAACAATGTTGTATGGATAAACTGTTTCCAATTGCGTTAGATAAAACTATAGAAGCAAACGATTTGTTTGTGTCATGAGCATCATCAACAATAACTAAAGATTTACCAAGCTGAAGTATACTTTTTCCCCTTCTCTCCGGTACATATTTTAGGGACCCTCTTCCAAGACTTGTATACTTCTGGCCACCAAATTGTTAACCAATTTCAGAACTATTGCGACATTACAATAGGGCAGAGAGCGCCACATGGGTCGTTAAGATTATTTCATACTATATCTACACAATTATTCTTTTCTTCTTTCTTCTTGTAATTTCCCGGGAGCAAGCTTTCATTCCAATCCAAGAACTTTAATTTAGATAACCATACAAAGTCAATGTCTTAAAATAACAATCCCGCCTACCATCCCTTTACATAGGAAGGGAAGGTATCATTTGAATACAAATTCATTGGCTTCCAAAGCCCTAATTTCGTGTGTGCAACTGCTCGAATCCTAAAGATGAACTTTTAATGATTACAGCTACTTTTTAATGGTAAGTACAAGGGAAGCTATATAGCATATCATTATGGTAAAATAGATATTTGTTCCTCCAAAGTTCACGTTGTAAATTTGGTTTCCTGAAGTTTTAATTTGGTAATGTCAATCCTAAAGTTCCAATTTATTTTCAATTATGTCCTTTATTTAACACCATTAACCATGGACACATTAAAAGGTCATGTGACCCCGCCCTTGATTGTAAAATGACGTAGTATTGGCATGTTTACATTCATTTGAGTTTTCAAAAGAGAAAATCTAGCACAATACAATATCGTGATAAAGATCATTTGAATAATCAAAAGGAGAAAGGAAAAAAAATTAGAAGTAAAAAGAAAGGATTTTTTTTTTCTTGGTTTATTTCTGTTCTTTTAATCTTTTTTAATTTCTTATTAACTATTTGCACCAATATCATGTCATTTCAGTCTGGTGTAATTCATGTGATGTTTAACAGTTATAACGTACAGTATTGTATTGAGGCAATAAATTAAAAACAAATGAAAACTTCAGGATTGGTATTGCTCGAATTGGAGCCACCAAATTGGAACAATTCAAAATTTATTCAAGCATAAATGTATTTTAGCCTAGACGAACCACAATGTATTTTTACTATTAGAATTGAATCAGACAACATACATGCTTTGTGATATCTGCGTGCAGAATTCTGGCCTTATCTTCAAGCTCCACCTGTAAAACAACATATTCTGGTTCAGATTTTGATTCTCTATATGAATATCATTAATCTATTGAACACAGAGCAACAAAGAAAGATGACCAGAACATTTGACAATCATCTGGCAGCTGTAAAGTGAGACGCATAACAAATTTCTGATAGAAGAGCTTTTTAGACTATGTCAAGAAATACAAACAAAGCCCCCGTGGTGTACCAATGAAGAGAACTAGTAAATACAATATCTTAATGCTAATCTAGTTAAAGAGTAATACAACGAAAGGACATAGACAAGATTCTGTCTAAAAATAAGTGAGGCAAACACAATTAAAGCTTGCTTCAATCTTTGGGATGAATTTCTGATTCAGGATCCTCATAAATTATAAAAAATTTACTCAGAATAATGACTACATGAGAATCACAACAGGAAAAATATTATGAGATGATAGCCACAAAGACAGTCTCAGCCTTAAAAGGCATCCACAAATTCTAAAATTGTCCAGCAAGATCCATAAAGTCATCAGCTTTGGACTTTTCTTTTTTTGGCTTGATAATTAACTCATGCACAACTTAATACCGTCATGATTATTTCTGTAATGCGTGTGGATATTTACCTTCATTTTGACATAGTTTCTGCAATTAACTCATGCACATTTTAACACCAGCATAATTATCTAGGTAACTATTTCGCACAGTTAACGAATGGGCATTAATAGCATGCAATTATCCAAGTAATTTTTCCACAGTTATGTAATTGACATGAAGAGCATTTACACAAGAAGCCAGGATTGCCAAGCTGAGATTAGGAGCTACAAAGAGAGTGACAAATTCTTATCAAGTTTTATGCGTTATTACTGAATATTTCCTTTTAAGGAAATGATTGAGAAAGTAAGTTCAGACAAAAAAGGAGGTGGTTTTTTGGCTTTTGAAGAAAAAAAGAGAGAAGAAATTTCCATCATATCTAAGTCATTGCAAAACATATGTTGTGAGAATAAAGATGACTTTACATAACTTTTCTCATCTAAAAATAATCCATTTTTTCCATGACATGGTTTCAAAAGGAACCATAATGTTTTTCAGTATATACAAAGTTCTTTCTCATTGGAAAAGGCATCAAAGACCTTCAGAAACTACGCCAAGAAGAATACTAAAGACAGTTTCAGTAGATGCAATTTTTTCTAGCTAAGTACTTTAAAATTCACTTCACAGTAGAATAACCATGCAGAGGAATTTTCTACAATGTTCTTTAGAAGAAATTCGCCCTTCCGGATAAATCATTTCTTGTGTTTTCTTTTGTAACCTTTTCACATAAGAATCTTTGCAAAGACTACTTACTAAAAAAAACAGAGCATATGTTAAAGAGGTAGAACGGTCATATCAACATAAGCACTAGTCATTACTACATACAACAGTAGGTTTTCTGAGCAGGCCACTATTCACTTTTTGCCGCAGATCTTCACATTCCTCCTGCATACAACACTACACAGTTAGTAACACAAATATTGTGGAGGGTATTTGCAATGAAAGGACCAAATTCCAAACTTGATACTCTATTTAATGCCAGAAATAAGAGTGCAATGGAACAGATTTTAGAATACACAAATGACCATTCCTAATATATTCTCATGATTGATACCACAAAAATCATCAATTGAGCTCATTTTGAATTGATCAATATTTCAAAAAGTTTTTGCTTCATCATTTAAAATGAGAAACCTCCCAAACAATTTAGTTACCTCAGTGAAGTCAGAATCAGACAGCATGGAAATGCAAATGTCTGCAGGTACACTGGAAGCTTGCAGGAGAATTTCACTATGGATTTTACCAGATGATGAGGCTTCTTTTATGCCTGACAGGGTAAAAGCAATCGGAGGGAGAGAAAAAAAACGTTATTAGTTATTGAAATATCATGGTTCATATGAGTAATGTTATTTCGTTGACTACTATACGACTGCCATACAATTTGATGATGTTGCAGTGAATATTAGCCCTTGGATGAGCACCTGTAAAAAAACCTAAAAATTAAGGGCAGATTTTCACTGCTACGTTCTCCCAGGTAATCGTGTAGCATTCTACTAAATAGCATTACTCTTGGTTCATGTTAGTGCAACATGCTCTATTTCATAAAGAATCCAAATAAATCTAAACTCTATAATCTAAAAAATTAACACAATGCCAGCAGTCATATTGCCTTGTAACAATTACCCGTAACTTGCAAAAGCTGGTGAGAAGTTTTCTGCAGATAATCTCGGGTGTCTGTTTTGACTTTTACAAAACTTCCATTTACTTTTTCTTCAAAACTTTCATGGTGCTTCAATAACTCCTCCACTAAGCTTCTCCGTAAGTAGACAAGATTGATGTTGTTGGCAACTATAGATGCATAACCGGTCCGTTGGACAAAACTTTCAACTTCAACTTCTGGAGACTTTTTATCTGTGCTCAGCGTTCTCTGTTTCTTACATGATACCTCAAGATTTTCGTTTTCGTCTCTCAAACTGCTTTTATCTTTATCCTCAAATTCCTCCTCTAATTGCACCAAATTCTCAGCAAAATGGGTATCCAAAAGCTTATATATCCGGTTCTTAAATACTGATTTCTTTCTGAAAAGAGAGTGCAGCTTTTCATCACAAACAACCCTCTTCTTATTTGCTGGGTCTCCAAGGTTGTTTTCTCGAATGTATTCAGCAATCATACAATCAACATCATATTGTGATAACCGTTTGGTTATGTCTTTCCCAAGGGATTTGAGGAATTCAATGAGAGGTTTTGATCCCCAACCTATAAAATCCTGCACCTTGGGCAACCTCTGTTTCCGCAATGGCTTATATTCTTCCATATCATCCAAATCACAATCAGATATTATGAGTTCATCTTCTTTTTCATCACCACCCAACATCTTGGAACCAGAACTACTCCAGGAATTTTCACCCTTCATCTTGGCTTTTGCAGTATAGATATCATCCAAAGTCAGGCCTTCTTTTTCCTTTATGATTTCCCAATATTCCTTGAACAGGCCCTCATATGTATCTCTGTCTTTAAAGTCTATCTTGCCCTGAAAATCAACAACCATACAGTTGAAGAAGAAACAAAAGTTAACATAATTGTATGCTCATTTGATCCAAAAAAGAAAAAAGATCTAGAAACATAACCACAAATTCAATCAACTCTACTTAGTGATCTACCAAAGATTTTGTCATCTTTCTCATATAACAGTAAAACCCTTAGCTTAACTATCTAAACGCTATGCTATAAAATCTCTCTCAGCAACTCAATCACTCAGTAATGGTCAGGCCAGATAGAGGGCTGGCAATTAAGGCGGGTTGTCTTAGGCCTCCCAAGAAACACGGCCCCCTTATAAAATAGCATTAAAATGCGCCCTAAAGAAATAAAATCCCCTAAAATTAGCATCTTTAATTTAATGATGACAACTGAAAGTTTTTTTTTTTTTGATAAGTCAGAATAGTATATAAAAGGCGCAGGGGGGCGCAACCCTTAGTACACAGGGGGTATACAAAGGGAAACTAGGGGGAAGAGGAAAAGAGAGAAAGAAAAACAGAAAAACTAATCTCCTGCGGGGCCAACCAGCCCACTGTCCAGGAGAAAAGGGTAAAAAGAAAAAAGTGAACGAGTTCCTCAATAGACCGCGAGGAGTCCTCAAAACATCTATTGTTTCGCTCACTCCAAATACACCACATGATACAGAGAGGGACCATTTTCCACACAACTGCACTCCTGGAACAACCACTCGACCACCAACTAGCCAGAAGCTCCTTAACCGAGCAAGGCATAACCCAACAAAGACCAAACCGATCGAAGAAGACATTCCACAAGGCTCTCGCAGTCACACAATGAAGAAGAAGATGATCAACCGACTCCCCATCCGATTCGCATAACCAACACCTATTCACCACCACCATGCCCCTCCTCCTAAGATTATCCACTGTAAGAATCTTGCCCCAAGCAGCCGACCAGGCGAAGAACGCCACTCTAGGGGGAGCTTTAGATCTCCAAATGCTCTTCCAGGGGAATGAAGAAGACCCCGAGGGCGAAAGAGCTCGATAGTAAGTCTTAACCTCGAATAAGCCTTTGCGAGAGTGCAGCCACCATAACTTATCAACCCCACCTCCTCTCAAATTAAGATCATATAAACACTTGTAAAACGAAGCCACCACCTCCACCTCCCAGTCATGAAACAGCCTTGAGAATTGGATATTCCATTGAATGGTACCATTTGAGTGCTCCATATTGTCCGCAATAGACGCCCCTTTATTATTGGCAATGCCAAATAACTCAGGGAAAATATCCTTGAGAGCTCGATCCCCACACCAAATGTCCTACCAAAAGCGAATCCTAGAACCCTCGCCTGGAACAAACCTGAAATGGTTGCTAAAAATCTGCCAACCCATGCAAATGTATTTCCATAGACCCACACCATGAGAGCCAATGATGACCCCTGAGCGCCAACCCCACCAGTCCGACCCATACTTTGCTACCAAGACCGATCTCCACCAAGGTTAATTATCTTATAAGGTTAGATCATAACATACCTTAAATGTCTTTTGCTATTTTGCTTTTCAAAGTCAGCATGTAATTAAGGAAATATATATATAGGATTAAATGAAGATGAAGCAAGAAAGGCATCTATAACGGTCAAATTGCATTAGAAAAAAATCAAGAGATGATTACCAAGTGCGGCCTCTTGCTGTCTAAAAGGAATATTGCTAAGAAAAAAAAAAGGTAAAATCAGGAGAAGGTAAAAGCCATCTTTGCCGTGTGAAATAGAAGGCTAAGAGAAAATTTAATTATTTAAGACACGTGAGAGAGATGGTTAAAGGTAACTTAGATTCATTTCTAAAAAATCCACTCTCATAGAGAATGAATTTTTTATCTCTAACAATTAGCTTATTTAAAGATTAATAAAGAAATGGATTTAGAGATATTTTGGTTTCATCTAAAGAAATTGCAAGAACCTCTATTTTGTGAAATAATTAGTAGAAAGAAACAATATGATAAAAATTAGGGGTGTTCAAGCAGTTATAACCGGTGGTAATAACCACAACCGCCTCCGCTTTAGGCGGTTATCAAATTTTTAATAACCACAATCATCAAATTTTTAATAACCGCAATCACCTCCGCCTAGGCGGTTAACGGTTATTTTATAACAGGCAGTTAGCGGTTATTCAAACCGCTAACAAGCGGTTATAACCGATTTTTTAAAAATGGGCTTTTGGACTTTTTTTATATTTTGAGCTTTCATTTTTCATATATTTTGGGCTTATTATGTTCAATTGGCTGAAAAAGATGCTATTTTTTGGGCTTATTTCACATACATAGTCATAATGCCCAAATCCATTAAATGGCTTGTGTGAATGTCTGAATGAGGGGCTGCGGCTTCGGGAGAATAAGATGAAACCCTTAACGGCGTCGTTTTGGATTTTTTTTTTATATTTAATTAATATATACTTTTATATAATTATATATAAATAAAGGCGGTTAGCGGTTATAACCGCTTTTTCAAACTCCTAAAACCGCAACCGCCTTAGGCGGTTAGAGGTTATAAACAGTTAGCGGTTGGCGAGGCGGTTATAACCGCCCCGCCTAAACACCCCTAATAAAAATATTAATGACAAGATAACACAATGAGCTAAAGAGTCTTTTAGAATTGGCTATTTCATATACAAAGTAGATCAAGCTATTTCTTCACTTCCAAGTAGGTTTCATATGCATTTAGTTTTTTTTTTGGGAAATTACACTTTACCCCCCTGAAGTATTCACCGATTTACACTTTTACCTTCAAAGTTTCAAATGTGACACTTAATCCCCCCAAACTTTCAAATTGTGGCAATTCGACACCTTTGGCATTTTTTTTCCNTTTTTGGTTTATTGTTTTTTTTTTTTTGGATGGGGGCATTTTGGGAATAAAAAGGCCAAAGGTGTCAAATTGCCACAATTTGAAAGTTTGGAGGGGTTAAGTGTCACATTTGAAACTTTGGAGGTAAAAGTAAAAATCGGTGGATACTTCAGGGGGGTAAAGTGTAATTTCCCCTTTTTTTATTTAATTTTAATAAATTTTCTTTAAATGATAATAGTTTGAAAAAATATTGTCTTAACCTTTAGAATTTTCTAAAACATGATGTATATTCTAATGTTGATGGTCTAGATTTATTCTCAGAACTAAAATTATTCAAAGAAGTTCTACAAATAGGAACAAATATTCTAATTGAAACACTGGCCTATATATAAAAAAACTATATTCATTTTCAAATGCACACATTACTTATAGAATATTATTTGATAATACCCACAACAGTTGCTTCTGTAGAAAGAATTGTTAAACTAAAATTGATACAATCCTATTTACGATTGACTATGTCACAAAAATATTAAATGAATTATGATGTTCTCCATTAAAAATGATATATTCAAGAAACTTGAACACATAAATTTAATTGGAATTTTTGCATATCAAGAAGCAAGAAGAATGATTTTTTAGGTAACTTTGTTATATTTTGTATGATATAAAATTTTATTATATCAATATATTGAAATTAAAAAGGTCTTGTCTAAACTGTTCACCTTAGGCCCCAATTTATATTGAGCCGCCCCTAGCAGCAGCATTGCACTCAACCAGTCACTATGCCACCCAGTATGCTCTCAATTCTCCCCCTCAATTTCTCACCGAGTAACCCACGCCAAAACCGATTGACCAATACATCCTCAGTACGATGAAGTTACACATATCCATCAGTCAATTGCTAGTTTTTTTTTTTTTTTTAATCCACAAAACAGACTATGTTGGTTTGGTGTGCATTTTCTCCTAAACACCAAACCGAACCAACTGCGCATGTCCCTAAAACGTAGACACCAATTTGAAAGTTAAGTGCTCTAAAGAGTTGACGGGGTCATATTCTCTACAGAGTATCAGGAACCAAAACCCCCATTTTAGGAGTGAAAAAGAATGCATTCGAGCAGAAATCTGTATCTTTCATACTAAGCTCGTAAGATTACTGCACATACCCCATCAGAGTCATATTCGATGTTTTCTTCTGCAAGTAGAATAAGCTTCAAACACTCACAGCAGAATCCATTCTTCCCACTAGCAGGTGCAAACTCAGCAGCATCGATGCAACGTTTGCATACGGAGTTTGGACAGCACAAGCAATGGAACTTTGGAGATTTATGGCATATTAAGCATGAATGACAATCTGAGATGTAAAAGAATATCACTTAAATCATTTGCATAAGATTGAAAAGAACAATGACCTAAAATTGCAGTGAGATAAGAATATAAAATGGGATAAGTCGAGTTCAGTGGATAATTGGAAGCTTCAGCATATAGTGCAGTTCTATCAGCAAGATGGGTTAAAACATGTTAAACATGATCATTAAATTTATAAAATCTTGCTTGATCTTATGCAATATAATTATATAACAAGTGATGGATCGCAAGCATTCATGCATGCTAGATTTACCAAGTTCACACCATACTTGATAAGCAAAAATTTTCACAGAAATGACAATATACACCAAACCCAAATATATCATAGTTGAAATATGGCTTACTGCATGTCCAGGATTCTCTAGTCTCAAAAAATGAAACATCACTTCCCACGCATCCAGGATGATAAACTTTTAGACAATCCCTGCAATGAACAGATACATTAAAGAAGTAACATAGATAATGCTCTATCCTAAGCCATTGAAAATTATCATTTATGTTTGTATAGAATGCCATAAGTAGCACAAAGAAACGTACACTTAGGGCTTGTTTGGTTCGCGGAATAGGCCCTTGGAATGGAATAGCTATTCCTAGGGAATAACCATTCTTTTGTTTGGTAAGGGTCCATTCCTAGGAATAAGGAATCATTATTCCCTTACACACAGGAATAACTATTCCTCCAAAAAATGAGAGGAATAGCTATTCCTTTCTTGTGGGAATAAGGAATCTGTTTAACTTGCCAAAAAAGCCCTTTGGTCTTTCTCTCTAACAAACCCACACACTCTCTCTCTCCCTCTCGCTCTCTAATGGAAGACGATGATGAGTTCGGAGATCTGTACACGGACGTGCTCCGGCCTTTCACTTCCACATCGGCATCATCCGATGCTCTGCAGCCCCACTGGGTGTCCCTTGCGCCGCCATCTCTCACGCGTCCGATTGATCTCAACCTCAAGAACAACAACGATGAGATCCTCTTCGGAGCGCCCCACGCTAATCCCGCTGCTACCAATCGTCCCTCCAATCAAGCCCTAGCTCCCCGCCCCACTGAGCTCGATTCGGCTCCGAATTCGGTACCCCGCACCGAGAGAGTCAAGGATTTTGCTGGTCGGTCTGGGTTTTGGACGGAGGGCGTGTGGAATTATTGAAAACGGCTCCTCCTGAGGATGTGATGCTGGCTCTGAGCCGATCATCCGGGGACTCTCCAGCGCACCGGCAACGAGGACGATTTGCAGATTGTGTTAAATTTTTTTTTTATTATTATTATTATTTTTTTGCAGATAGTGTTAATTGAGATGTGTTTTTTTGTTCATGATTATGATGATTATGTGAAATATTATCAAATATGTGGTTTTTATGGGATTAATTGAAATTGTAATATGATGATTATAGGCTTTTTTATTTATTTATTTTTATAAATAATTTTGTAACATAACTGAAAAAAAAAAGCCATATACCTGACAAAATAAAAAAATAAAAAATTATAGTATAATTGTTTATGTTTCAAAAATAAACAAAAAAAGTCCTTAATCAAAATAAATTATATCTGTATCATAAGGGTATTTTAGGAAATTTGATTACAATAGGATTCCATCCACAAGTTATTGAACTGTACCAAACAAAGGAATATGAATGACTATTCTATTTCACACTCCATTCAAGTGATTCAACCAAACTAAGGAATAAGAATAGCTATTCCATTCCATACTCTTCTATTCCTAGGAATAGCTATTCCTTTTCCTGATGGAATAGTCATTCCGCAAACCAAACGGGCCCTTATATTAATGGATCAAGATGATGAAGTTATTCAACAATGGTTCCATTTCACAGAAACATATCATAAATTTTCAACTGTACGTAAAAGGGCCAAGCTCATCATGAAGCCTAGTTGCTGACAGATCAACCAAGCTTTACAAGTTTCTAAATGATGACAACCCATACTTAAGAAACTTATGCACAAAGTACAATCAAATGAAGAGAAAATGATCCTTCCAGACATGATGAATTACTGCAAGATGTATAAGATACATATGAATCATTAGAAGTTAGATTCGGGAATGCATGTATTCAAGTTTCAGCAGTAGGAGGCACTCTCCAAAGATATATCTGAGTAGGCTCAGCAGATTCTTTAGAAAATAAGAAGAAAGTCACCATCACTACAGACCTATAGTAATGCCAGAAAGGAAATTCCAAAACTGAAGCTTATATTATTTTCCCAAAAAATGAAGTATGTTAAGCTGAACACTAGTAGAAAACCTCCATTGACAAAATACTAATTTGATACGACAAGGAGAACCCAAATCTAGAGTAGATCTGATATGAACCAGCCAAAGATGACACCTTTTAAGCAAATTAACGCTTACAAAAAGGTTTAAGAAGAAACTCCAGCAATAAACAAGATTAAAGCAAAGAGAAGAATATAAGATAGAAGTTGGAACAATAAAAGATAAACTTCTAAGCTCCAAAGAATCCAAGAACTTGGACCTGAAATTTCATATAAAAAACTAAGGTTAAATACTTTATTAGTACCTGGGTTTGCAGTTCTTTATTTTTTCCTACCTAGTGTAATATCCCGCCCTAAATGATATGATATTGTCTGCTTTGGGCCAAGCCTGCACGGTTTTAACATTAGGTCTACTCCCAAAAGGCCTCATACCATTTAGAGAGAACATATTCCATATAAACACATCATATAATCCATACCCAGGCAATGTGGGACGTCACACCTAGGGTTCCAAAACAGTTACAAATGGTATCTTGACTTACATGAAAAGACCAACTTAGTACGTCCGTTAGGTTCCGTTAGCCCAAACTAATGGAATGCCACATTTCGGTCACAGAGAAATGCCACGTGTCTTAAAAAATTAATAAAAATAATAAATAAATAAAACTAAACTAAACCTAAAAATAAAATATAAAAAATTGAAAAATCCATGGGGTGGCTTAGGCCTTGGAGCTAAAGGCCATGGGGTGGCTGCGGCTAGGGGTGGGCATTTTCTCCGTGTGCCGCTTACCGGCCGTGCGCCGACCGTCGGCCGACTGTGACCGACCGTCGCCGACAATACACCGGACGGTAGGCGGTACAAATTTTGCTCCTCCGACAGAGTCGGTTCGGTAGGCGGTAGAGGTTTTGGGGAAGTCGGTTTTCGACCGACACCGCCCCGACTTTGGCCGCTTAGGGCTGAACCCCGTCAACCTAACCCACTAAGGCAGCAACCTTTGCCGAGACTCGAGAAGTAGCGAGAACCTTCGAGGCTTCAACATCGGCGCATCACAGATTTNAAATGCCACGTGTCTTAAAAAATAATAAATAAATAAAACTAAACTAAACCTAAAAATAAAATATAAAAAATTGAAAAATTCATGGGGTAGCTTAGGCCTTGGAGCTAGAGGCCATGGGGTGGCTGCGGCCGGCCTGGGGTGGCTTTGAAATGGCCAAAATGGGTTGGCCATTGGGGGTGGCCGAACCACCCACCCCCAGGCCGGCCGCAAGGAGCCACCCCCAAACCGGACTTGGGGATGGCTCAGCCACCCCCAATGACCAAAATGGGGGTGGCATTGGCCAAAATAAGGTCGCCGGCTACCCCATGAATTTTTCAATTTTTTTATTATTATTTTTTTTTAGGTTTAGTTTTTTTATTTTTTTATTTTTTTTATTTTTTAATACACGTGGCATTTTTATATTGTGACACGTGTGATGGTGTAACGAAACTTCACAAAGGTACTAAGTTGGTTTTTTCCCATAAGTCAGGTACCATTTGTTAATGTTTTGAAACCCTAGGTGGGAAAAAATAAAACTACAAACCCAGGTACTAATAAAGTATTTAACCCTAAAAACTAATGGCCGGGTTCCAACCCCAACACAACCACCCCACAAGCATAAAATCAACACAAGAATTTTGGTCAAGACATGGAAACCCTTAAGAGAACCTCAAAGGTAAAATCACTTTGGAGCGACAAAAACAAAGAGATCACTATAATGTGGTAGAACTACCTACACACAAAGTAAACTTACAACACCTTGTAAAATACTATGACCAATAGTAGGAAGATCCGTTCCCCGAGTGTCTCTACTCCAGCTCCCCAATAGCCAACCTTCTACGAGTGCCTCTCCTTTACCAACCCACCAGTAAACCTCTTTGCGGTTGTAGGTTGTGTATGGTGTGGTTTGAGAGAACTAGCTCCAAGAGAGGAAAATCATCAAGCTTTATACAAAACTCTCTAGATACAACAATGGAGAATGAAGGGATTCAGCTCAATGTCTAAAAGTTTGGATTTTTATTTTTAAGTTCAGAATTCCCCGAAGCGTCATGAGATCCTTTTTGACGTCAGCACTTCAGCTGAGGTTTCATCGCTAACTTTCTAGCATTGGCAAGCAACATCAGTACTTCTATCTAAAGTTCAAGTGGCATTGCCAAACTGGTGCTCTCGAACCTCCATGGCATCATCTTTTCTATTTGGTGTCTAAGTGAAGTCAAACAGGTGCTCTCAAATCTCCACAACATCAACACTTATATCTGACATCTAAGTTACGTTAAACTGGTGCCCTCAGATCTCCAACAATAACACTTCTTTTTGACATTTAAGTGACACTGTTATTAAACTAGTGCTCTTGAATCTACGCCAGCACTTCTATATGACCTGTAACACTAGTTGTTCTTCAAAGTCTTCATAACAAGGGACATCAACACTTCTATTGGACGACCAAGTGACGTCTTACACCAGAATATGTAAAGACCCATCTTTTTCACACCAAAACACTTGGGTGATGAAATTGATTTACAACCAACGTTTTGATCATCGAATGAAACCAATTTCTAAAAACTAACATCATATATTAGAGAAGAAATGTTGCATATAATGTCTCAAAAAATGCTACTTAATACTATAATAGCCTTTAGTAACCCCAGAATCCTAGCTCTTCATCTTTCATAGAACAAATAAATTTTAACCATCCAACTTCATTAAACATCACATGGTAGTCACATAATCTTTTTAAAATACTAAAAATATAATATTATAAAGCACAACATGATAATAAAAGATTGGTCTTGAGATAGCTAATGGATTAGAAAAAATAGACTAGAGGGCTTTCTTTGTTTTGGGATTAAATGTTCCTGCATCAATCCTTACGAGTTTGAAAAAACTTCACTTCGACGAGAAAACCTTGGTTGTTTTAGCATACAACTCATGATCAATTTTCTTCAACACCTATTCAACTATCAATTTACTTTCACTAGTTTGAAGTCAATTTACTCTTTGACATCAAGCACATCTTCAATACCATCTCGTTGCACTTTTGGTAGTTGTTCAAGTTGTTTTTCAACAACTTACATTTCTCAATCAAGTCCATTTGGTGTCTTGAATGCAGTCTTCCATTCATCGTCACTCATTCTGATTTGATTGTACCCATTTCTCAAGTCAACCCTCCCATCAAAATTCAGCGTTAAATCAAAAGGATGAAACTAGGTTTTGTACTCCTCCACATAACCCATTTGTTTCAACCTTGTTAAAGATTCCATAGGTTTATCATATAAGCTTTGTCCAAAATGAATTTGCATTGCTTTCACAAAACTATTCTAGTCAGTAAAATTGGTGTACCTTGTATTCCAAGCCAAAAGATTATGCACATCAAATTTGGGAAGCTCTTGTTGACTCTGATCACTTCTTCCAACCTCTGATTTGAAACTGACATCTACTGCACTTACTATAAGGCTTCTTGACTTTTCTGGAGTGCTTCTTTAAAATCTACTTGGCTTTTGCAAATTGCTTCTTGAAATTCTGCTTTACTCTTCAAGATTTCTATTTTGAACTCATCTTGGTCTTTCTGTAACAATGCCACGGATTCTGTCTTCTGATAACTCCTTGCATCTTCCACCATTATCAAACAAAACTTGTTTTTATCAAACTAAATCTTGGGCTCTGATACTACTTGTCACAGGTTTGTTGTAAATCTGTAACTTTTATATTCCAGTTTGTATTTGTGAATTGTAGAAGATAAGGTTGGTTGAATGGAATGATAGATACTAAGGAATTGTAATATCTGTATTGAAAATGTATTGAGTGATTCTAGTGCTCAGCCTCCTATTACAAAGAAATGAAACAAACTTGATTATTCTTCTTCCATATCTTTATCACTAAACTGGGCTCTTTATATAGACTCATTCAGTTATTTACACTCAGCCCACCAACCAACTAACAGAATCCAATCAGCTAAGCCTACTAACCAACTAACAAAATCCAACTATTTTATGGATCCTACCAACTATTATTATATGAATCCTATTAGACCCATTACATGTGCACGTCTTACATCTATATCAAAATGGAAGATAATAAAATGGTTTTAAAGGAAGGGGAGCCAATCCCCTTTCTTTCCTTTCTAAAAGGGACTATTCGTTGTTTTTCTTTTCTTTTTTGATTTAGATAAAAAAAATAAAAATAAGAGGAGAGTGGCCATTGTTCCCACCAATCACACTATCTTGCATCCTTCACATAATAGTGACGGACAGCGAATGCAACATTACAAAAGACTTCCACAAAAAAAAAAAAAAAGGTTATTAAATAGTGCAAACATGTGCACATGTGGTCCCTGATTTGGCTAATCCACTATTCAAAGCAGAAATCCAAAAATACATAATTGCCCTTAATCCCAATAAGGGTACAAAATTAAAAATTAAAGATTAAATTTTTTAAAAAAAAAACATAAATCAAATGTGCCAGCCAAAACAAAATCAACCAGCCAGAATGAAAATAGTGGCAATTCAGGCATTACCATTCGCTCTTTGCTCTGCCAAGATGAACTACTTGTGCCTCTTTCACCTAAACACCCAACTAATATAATTTTCAAAGTTCCTTTCTTTTTTTGGTTATATTGAAAACATTGACAAAGGTGGGTTAAACTAATAAATTATGGTTGGGTATTTCTAAACAATCCCTATCTTTTTCATCAGGCTTTTTACACCAAATCTTTATCTCACTTGCACGGTCAAATTTTTTATCCACTTTCAATTTGCCTGTGATATTTTTTTTTTTTTTAAACAATGGCTCCATTGTTGCACATCAACAAAGTGGTGTATAGCATTTCATTCATATATATAGAGAGAGAGAGAATAAAAAACGATGAAAGGAAAAGCTAGTTATGACTGAGAACAAAGAGAAAGTTGTCGTATTCCAAAGAACAAACATGTGTCGCCCAGGACAAGACAGTTCCCGCCCCACCCTCTTCATGAATACGCATACTAAAATCGAAAGCTTTTTTCAGAAATAGCAACAAGAAACCCAAAAGAAAATGAAGGAAAAGGCCAAAAAACACTCACCCGTAATCGCAGATGATAAGCTCCCCACCATCTTTGCAAACGAAACACCAATCCTCTGCTTCAGCCTCTTTGTTTATCCTTTGCATTCTCTTATACTTGCTCATTTTAGACCCTTTCATCTCTCTCACTCTCAGTCTCTACTCTTTTCCGAAATTAATTGTCAACTGGGGACAAAGAAACAGCAAATAAACGGTGAAATTAGGTTAAGGAAGCACATTCTCTTCGCTCTCAAGCCTCTCATCAACAATTAGAACCCAATGGGCAATAACAGTCGGTTCATGTGCACGTCTTATAAATATAATTATTGATTACATGGAAATAATATTTACCGAAAATTAGAGTCAACGATTTAAATAGAGTCGTACAAGGAAAGGGAAAATAATCAAATATATAGGCTATGTTAGTTAAAAGTGATTTGGAGTTTGTTTTGATTTGAAACAGCAGAGATATCATAAAGGTGACGTCGTGAGCTTTGTTTGGTTAACTTCACTTCTTGATCTCGTTCAATTAAGATTTAGTTTCATTTGTTAACAAAATTATTTATTTGTTAATTCTTTTCAAATATATATATTTGTTAACAAATAGAAAAAAAAAATTATTTGTTAACAAAATTATTTATTATAAAAAACATTTTTTAATATTTGGCTCATATAGAAAACTGAACAATGTCAAAAACGGTTGGTGACTTCTGGCGATAGTCTGATAGCTTAAGAAAGAGAAACTTAAACTTGAAAAACAAAACATAAATCATAAACCATTTTTCAAAACTAAATAAGCTTTTTTATCAAACTAAAAATATTTTTGGTTTGACAATTATTTTGATCTTAACAAATACTTAAAAATATGAAAAACATTTTCATAAAAATATACTCATATAGTCATTCAGAATGTTGGAAAACAATTGGAGACTTCCAGCAATGGTTTAACAGGTTAAGAATAAGAAATTTAAACTAAAAAAAGGTTTATGAAATTGCTTCTTAAGATCATCGGACTGGAGTTCATCCCTTCAATTAACCGATATGTACTTGCGGGAAACTTCTTGCCGAAAGACCTATGCACCATCGAGATTAATCGGAGCAAAGCTTTGAATACCCGATGTCAATTATATATATATAAAAGTTTTACTATTATTTTACTATTATTTTAAATCTCACCAAACATTGAAAAATATGAAAAAAAAAAAAATTAAAAATATTCTACACTGAAACAAACGGAGGAATGAAAAATATAAAATCAATCGATTTGGTTTATTTGATTTATAATAAACTCTTCGTTTGAAGAGCTCTATGGAGTATGCACAAATAACAACATTGAATAATGCTAAAAGGAAGGCTTATGTCTTTCTTGTGTCATCCAAATATTATCGTGGTTTAGAAAATTACTATTCAATCAAAATTTAATATTAATGTATCATAAATTCAATTGTTAATTTAAGAGTCACATCATTTAAATGGCACAATGAGGATATAAGCCTTATTTTTATCATTAAATTACAGTATGTAAGTCGAATCCCTCTAACAAATTACTCATTACAATAAAATTCCGTAAAAACTTGATGATTATATCACTGTATTACTTCAAAGCCAATAAAACCATGATATGTGTCACTCATAATAAAAAATAATATATATTTATATAGTTTTTATTTGAAGTGTCTTGTGTCATGATTTGATAACCAGTACTACCAACACATCCACAATAATATTAATACCATTAGCAACTAATAGAGCATCATAATATAGAGATGATCATCAAAAGTCTTGATCTCATACCAACCTCCAAGTCAAATATAATTTATTATAGACCAAATCTTATAGCATTCACAGTAGGCTCAACTAATGTTTGGCTATTTTAACAAAAAAAAACTACCTTTATCTATTTGAACTACTTATATTTTTAAAGCATCCACATCAGGCTCAGCATTTTAACCTTACACTCATTTAAATATTATTTCCTTATTATTTCTTTATATTTTGTTTATTCTTATCTTCTTCTTCTTCAACGCCAGGTCCCTCACCTCAGAAGTGCCCTCTGCGATTTAGGGCGGCCGTGGAGGGCAACAAGCGGGTGGAACTCGCCACGGGGGAGCACATCGTCCCCGGACGACGCCAGGCCGTAATCGACCGGTCCCGCAGCCAAGTCGATCCAAAGTTAAGTCGAGCTACACAGCCAAGTCGACAGGTTCCTTCTTCCCTCCGCTCATCTCTCCTCCTCATGCCCATTATCGTCCACTGCTTAATCCGGTTAAAATGCCATTCCCTCCCTCTTGTTCCCTCATCGCCTGAAAAAAAAATCCCTAAACAGCGAGAGAAATGAAGGGAGCAAGCAAGGCACTCGGACTCGGAGCCAAATATCTTCTCGAACTATCCGAGAACTTCCTGACCCGATGAGACCTACGCAGCTGCCGAAGCTACGCCCTCGAAGTCGAAGATTTGAGAGGAGAGGGTTTGGGAGAGGAGAGTTGAGAGTTGAGAGGGAAGTGGGGGTAAAAAGAGACGGGAAGAGGGAGACGAAGGAGACGGGAAGAGAGAGGGAGAAGGAGAGATAAAATAGTTTTTTATTGGAAGAGAGAGAATTAAAAGAGTATTTTATTTTGTTGAGGAGCTACAGTAGGTCAACAAACTTGCTGACTACTGTAGTTCCTCAACAATTCAATGACTGGTTTGTTGAGCCTGCTGGAGGACATTTTTAGTGGTTTGGCTCAACAATTGAGCTAATAGGCTCAATTGTTGAGCCGACTGTGAATGCTCTTAAGTCAGTAACCATAGTCTAACACATGCAAAATTACTGGTCCATCAAAGGGTTATCATAAAACTGATAATATATTCGGAAAAATCCCAAAAAGGTATCATACAAAAGACACTTAAGAGCGGGTCAAACTCCTCAAAAATCAACTTAGTGAAGCTACGTGTCTGAATCCTCATCCATCCTCAAATTAATCAATAACTATAAAATATGAATGTTTATACAGGTAAAAAAGATACGAGCGTAAAATCATGCTATACTAAATTACTAATCATTAAACAATTCGTATCACTTAGAATAATATTGAAAAATAAAAATGACTAATTACACTTAATGGGCTTGGTAATCTATTTAATTAAGTCAACACAAACCTCATTAATGGATCTGCACTTAAACTTTGCCAAAGAATTAACCCAAAGATTGGCCTGGTCAAAGATTTAAGTACAGAAGAACTCTGTCCAAGATCTATAATTTTGTTGTGGTATCGGAAATGAGATCACCAACTTAAAAACAAGATAAAGGGAATCAGCACAGTTTGACCAGTCTTCGATATCGCGAAAGCCACGAGGCATCCAACTAGGCCTCCTGGCATTGACTAAATAGTCAATGGAGCCACCTGCCGACTAAACTTCGATTAAATTGAGGGCCGCCATGGTCCATCAGCTGCTGCCAGCACGTGATAGCCATGAGGGGTGCGCAATTGTTTCCGAACATAAAGTGAGCCAGTGAGGAATCGCATTATTGTTGAGAAAAAGAAAAAAAGGGCATTTGGGGCTTGGGTTCATGTGCACCCAACGTGCTCTCGTGGCTTTGAAGCTCCTCGATTTCACTCTCACTCGATAAGTAAAGCTGTTCACGTACACACTCTGACACCGCGTGTCACCGTCTTCCCAAAATATTTTTTCAATTAAAAACAAAAAATACCCTTTAAATCAAATTAACAAAAGGAAATGTTGGTATTTTCTACATCATGATAATTTCTTAGAAATTACAATTTTTTTATGAACTTTAGTAAGAAAGTATAATAAAAATTGAGTAACTTTTGAGCAGAGATTGGATGACATGAGCTGGGAGCGTACGATCTAATCTCATGGAAGCTTGGCGCTATGTTTACCATTACCAAGAACAGATGCAGTAGATTCTCTCCCAGCTCACCACTACAGTTAATTCGTCAGAGCCTGATGCTTCACCCTCACTTGCATTATTATTATAATTATTATTTTTCTCTCCCTCTCTCTCTCACACGCCTCCAAACACATGCACGGTTAAAGAGGTAACACAAGACCGGATAATCTTTACCCCGAAAGTTCTCTGGTCTTTGTCATCTATTTTAGCCGATTCGCTGTAAATGCAGCTTGGATTTTACCTCATCTTTTGATGGGGAAGAAGGGAGGTAGCTCATGGTTGACTGCTGTCAAAAGGGCTTTCAGATCTCCCACTAAAGAGGATGAAGAAAAGGTGTGAAACTGTTATTAATCTCTATTTTTGTTTATAAATGAACATTCTTTCGCTTCTTGATTTGAAACAGTTATTAATCTCTATTTTTGTTTATAAATGAGCATTCTTTCGCTTCTTGATTTGTTTCCTTAACTCTGCAAATCATGATCTTTATCCGGCGTTCTCCCCGCAGAAGAGAGAGAAGCGAAGATGGATATTCAGGAAGCCCACAAACCAAGAAACGGAGCCACAGCAAACCCCTACAAAGGCCGCTGCTGCATCGACGAACCATGAGTCGGCAGCGAAGGCGGCTGCGGAGCGAAAGCAAGCGCTTGCGGTTGCGGTGGCCACTGCCGAGGCTGCAATGGCCACTGCCCAGGCGGCGGTGGAGGTGGCTCGGCTGACCAGGCCTACTAATCATGCCAAGGAGCACTCTGCTGCTGTTGTTATTCAGACAGCTTTTAGAGGGTATTTGGTAAGCCAAAGATCGACAGATCTACCTTGTATTTTCTATAAGAAGAAAGAGTATTTAGCCATTTCGCGTTGTGTGACAGTGTATGACCGTGTGTTGGTGTAGGCGAGGAGAGCGCTCCGTGCGCTGAAGGGGCTGGTGAAGTTGCAGGCTTTGGTGAGAGGTCATAATGTTAGAAAGCAAGCAAAGATGACTCTTAGGTGCATGCAAGCGCTGGTTCGGGTGCAGGCTAGGGTGCTTGACCAACGCATGAGGCTCTCCCATGACGGCACCAGAAAATCAACATTCAGCGACACAAATAGCGTTTGGGAGTCGCGGTATCTTCAAGACATTTCAGAAAGAAAATCGATTGTAAGTTTGGTTTTGATCCGAAGGCAAAGTTACTTTTCTTGCTTTTTAGAAGCAGAAAGATGGTAAAATCCAATAAGCCCTTTTCCTGCTTCCCAAATGTCAATCAAACAGAAACCTTTTGACACTGTTAAGCTGCGACGGCTCAAGTTTTTTTTTTTTATATATATTGTGCGTGTGTGGGTAATTACAGTCAAGAGAAGGAAGTAGTGTAGCAGATGATTGGGATGAACGCCCCCACACAGTTGAAGAAGTGAAAGCCATGTTGCAGCACAGAAAAGAAACTGCGATGAAGCGTGACAAGACCTTGTCTCACTCCTTTTCTCAACAGGTTTTATCTTATCCATTACTCCGGCTCTTACTCTGTTTAGGTGGCCTCTGTTTTAGTTTTGTCATATCCGTGAGCTTTTTTTATTTTATTTTTTAATTTTATTCTTAACTTTCAATCCCCATCATAGATTTGGAGGACTGGCAGGAGCCCATCAATTGGTAATGAAGACGAGCTCGAAGAGAGACCGAAATGGCTCGACCGCTGGATGGCCACGAAGCCGTGGGATTCCCGGGGAAGAGCCTCAACCGATCAAAGAGACCCCATCAAAACCGTGGAAATGGATACCTCCCAGCCTTACTCATACTTAGCTCCTACTTTCCGGAGGCCTAATCAAAATCAGCATCACCAACACCAACAACAAAGACCCAGTTCCCCGCTCCACAGATTCCACCAAAATCTACACCCGCATCACTCCCCTGCCACACCCTCACCATCGAAAACCCGGCCTGTCCAAGTCCGGTCTGCGAGCCCTCGTTGCTCCAGAGAAGATAGAACCTACAATACATCTCAAACACCAAGCTTAAGGTCCAACTATTGTTACAATGGTAGCCTGCATCAACCTGGTAGGGGTGGAACAAGCAGTGGTGTCACTGGTTGTGCTACATTGCCTAATTACATGGCGGCAACCGAGTCTGCTAAGGCTCGTGTACGGTCTCAGAGCGCGCCAAGGCAGAGGCCGTTAACACCGGAGAGGGAGCGAGTTGGGTCAGGGGCGAAGAAGCGGCTTTCGTTCCCGGCACCGGACCCTTATGGTTTGGGAATGGGGTATGGAGGTCATGGGCATAACTTGAGGAGTCCAAGCTTTAAGAGTGTTGCTGGAACACATTTTGGGATGGAGCGTCAGTCCAACTATTCCTCATGCTGCACTGATAGTCTTGGTGGTGAGATTTCTCCTTCTTCAACCAGTGACCTTAGAAGGTGGTTGAGGTGATTAATGGTCAATATTGATGATAAATTATGGCAAATAACTTGTCAGGTTTTCATCATGAACTTTTTAAGCACAGGCTTCAGAAGTTGCAACTTGTTAGGTTTTCAATTTTAATTTGTGTGTGAGATATATGTTGGTCTGACCAGAGAAGTAAAAAGATCCAGAGGTTGTTGGGATCTGATTTAGGAAATAGAGTGAGCACTGAGTATTGGATAGGTAGTCGTATGATTCAAGAGTTATTTTTATTTCAACAAGAAAAAAATGGTATTTTTATTCCCCTTTTATTTTTCTTTCATATATATATATATATATATATATATATGTTGTTCATTCAATAAATGAAAGTTAAGTTCAATTATTAAACACGGTATACTTGTCTAAACTTGACTCAAGTCTCGACTTGGTTAATGATCGTGAACACAACTCATTTTACCAATGTATATTAACATATTATATGCCGAGTAGAATCGAAATTGGACCTCAGAATCATTAATCTGGTAAATATAATCATTAATCCAGTAAAAAGAATGAAATCAAGTGTACACTGAAATTTATATACAATAAACATGCTATATTTTATATACAATTATACATACATGCATGTATACAATTATGCACTCAAAACTCGTAGAGGTTAGTATTTATATCTTATACACTTCATACTTTGTTAAGTTGTAGCTACTTATACCACTATAAATTTAAATTTGGTCATCAGCAACTACAAAAAGTTGTCACGATTGTCTTATTGAGAAAGGTTATTAGCAACGTCTTTTCAATTATTGCTGATACGTTATTATCAAATATGACTGATAACGCATTGATTCAATCTTATCTACATTACTCATATTTTCACCCCAAATGTGTAAGAATGGCTCATTAGGACATCTAGGCCATGAGAAACATAAAACATTTATAAAATAAAGATTTATTCTTCCCTGGGTAATCAACCACAATGAACGAGAACATAAATGGCCCATAGGCCCAAAACCTTTAGATTCAATCTTTTCAACATTACTCATATTTTCACCCCAATTGTGTAAGAATGGCTCATTAGGACATCTAGGCCATGAGAAACATTTATAAAATAAAGATTTATTCTTGCTTGGGTAATCAACCACAATGAACGAGAACATAAATGGGCCATAGGCCCAAAACCTGTACATTTCTTGATGATAATGATCAAGGGAAATTACCAATTCATAGGAAGTCCTAGCCAAAACATTCTTAGACAGGTTCAAACAATGTCATATCAAACCAAACAGAAGGCGACGTAAACTTCTTTGGTGTCGTATCACCCTATCACCACCTTAAATATCCCAGTAAGAAGATTTGCAACGGCCAAAAATTGCTACTCCAGTAATTACCCTTTGCACAATCTGCTAATGGGAAGATTCATCAGATGTAAGCGGCGCGCCGGACCGCCAGTGCCACACCTGTAATTGCTCCTACAATTGCACTGTTTTTCTGCACCAAAAGTAACACATACATATGCCTAAATTATCAAACATAAGGCAGATTTTAGAATACCGTAATTATGTAATGACATGAATACCCTTTTTTTGGGTGGCCAAACCATCGAACTGGGGGTGGTTCGCCATACCTTCCAGGCGTTGGGGGTGGTTCAATGACCCTAAGGTTTTATTTTGTTGATTTTTTTTTAATGTAAATTTAGTTTCTAAACTTCAGATATTTTTGTTATTTTACCCCCTTTTTGTAACAATTTTAAGGATTTTGTTGGAGTTAGTGACTTATATTAACACCAATGGAGGGCCAAGTAGATGGGAGCGTAGTGAACGTCGCGATACGGGGGTATTTTAGGGATTCTGTACAGTTTCCGTATGGAATCCGTACACATCCGTACGAGTTCCGTACGCGTCTGTACACGTAAGGTTTTGGGTGTTTTACTATATATATATCTCATTGATGTATACATGAGTGATTTATCAGAATAATAGTTGCCTCTCTGTGGACGTAGGCAAATTGCCAAACCACGTTAAATCTGTGTTTCTCTCTCTCTTTTCAATTCTATATACTGTTCATCATAATTGTGCGCGGTTACAACAGATTCTTTAGTCAATCAACTAGCTATCAAAATTGTCCTGAGAGCTTCAACCGAAGTCCAGTCGAAATCCATTCGATTGAGCTAAGAGGAAAAGATACACCTTAGAGTCTTGGTTGATAACCAATTGAACATTGTTCAACCAAGAAAAATAGAATAGAGAGCTCCGGTCGCTAAGCGGCTGCGATCCAATCGGCCGGGACTGCCCATATCAGAAAATTTAAGACCTTTTAAAGAGGAAAGGAGGATAGTTAGGGTTCAAGTAACATTTTAGGTTTCTAGATAGGCCTAAAACCTAACATATAGTTATAATGAAATGCAGACAATGGTGGAAGCATATTGGCACAGTATATTAATTAGGATATAATAAAGAGTTGTAAGTACAAATTTACTGACTAACAGTTAAAATGTTTTACATATTTCATAATTAATATTATGTATTATTAGCATGATTTCATTGTGATAATCAAACCTACAACTTTACATATGTTTATAGATATCAAGGTATATTAGCATGAGATTTACATGCTTTGAATGAAAATGAATTTTGAAAAAAAAAATTAATATGGATTACTACCCATGATGAGGTTAGCAAGCGGAAACGGATCCTCTCAATTTCAAATGAAATTAATGGAGAGTATCCATTTAGCGCATTTAGGAGGACAAACTTGTCCAAAAAATTTGCCCCTCAAAAAATAAGGACAATATTATTCTCCTAAATGCACTAAATGGATATTCCATTTCATTTGAAATAAAGAGGTCTAAGCTTTTGTTAGGCTTTGTCAAAGCAGCCTTAGTATTAAATGCCTCATGAGTCATTCTTTTGAGTTTTACATGAGATATTATTTCACGCTTGCGGCTTAGGATTTGTTTGTTTTGGCGTAAATTGTTTTTCGTATTTTGTCGATGTTTGGTGCAATCAAAAATATTTTTAATTAGTTTGACAAAAAAATACTTCTTTAGTTTCAAAAAAATAGTTTCCACGTACTTTCCCTAAAATAATCGATAACAAGCCCACTTTGCGACACAAGTCAAATTCAACCTAAAATAATTTATAACACGTTACTTGTTCTAAAATAACGGATTACATGAATTTCTTCTTCAAACATTGGATATTCAACTACCCGGCCAACTAGGGATATAATATATATAGAAGAAGAAAAAATAAACACGACAAAGCTGAAAAAGTCCTAATCGAGAAAATTAAATACAAAATAACGTGCAGTTCTTTTAACAAGTTACGTGTAATATTAATATTCTTTCAAAAAAAAGTTACGTGTAATACACTATATATATATATTTTAATCCATGCAGTGAACTTCGCCTTTTATAAAATTAATTGCACTTCAAATTAAAGAGGAAAAATCACGAAATCGCTTTGAATATCCAATTTTGATTTGAAGAAGATAACTCTTGTACGTGGATTTCGTAAGCTTAATGAGGAACATTTAACCTAAAATAATCCATGATAACACGCATGCAACTTGTAATTATAAAATAACGGATTACATGAATTTGGTGAACGACAATGTTTGAAGAAGAAAATTCATGTTATATCAATTATTTTAGATTGGATTGACACCAGTCGAAAAAAGAACAACATAAATCATCAGTAATTAATTACAAAAGCTTAAATTTATAAGGATAAATAAATTTAATCATTTAATTAATAGTTTAACACACATTAAAAAAAATTATATCTGAATAATTAGGACAGGATTACATATAGAATAACGTAAAAGATACAAAGACTACACGAAAACATTAATACAATTGTGATAAGATCTTCCAAAATACACTCCTTCGTGAGTTGGACTTGTGTCGCTAAGAGCATTTTCAGCAATAAAAGGTATTATACCTAGTCAAAAAGTACAATTATTTATTTTAGCTATCAATTTTTTAATGTTAACTCCATCAGATTCTCTATTCCATTAGCTACTTGCTTTAAAATATTATTTCTTATTCTTTTTTTATTATATTATTGCCAACACTTAATTAAAGGGAAAAACAATCACATATATATAAATCATTAATAATAACAAAAAATAAATATATGCAATATAACTATTAAAGGGTTTGAGGGAAAAGGAGAAGGTCAAATACCCAAAACAAAGAAAAAGCAATATTGAAAATAATATTATATTTAATCTAGCGTGCTACAGTGAATAGTTATTTGTAGTTATTCACTATAGCAGTTAAGGTATAATAATTAATATGAAGCTATTTTGTTGGAGAAAAAAATGGCAAAAATAGCTAAATGTAGCTAATATATCTCTTTTAACTACACTGCTGGAGATGCTCTAAGTGGACTTGTAGTGCAATTAGAAAATAGCTCTTCTGCTTTTTTTTATTAGGAAACAAAAAAAGGAAAAAAAAAGAAGCTCTTCTTATTGAATTCGGATCGATTAATCCTCGTGCAAATTGGACTTCCACGCGCAGATGGACTTTCGGGTGCATGCATGGTCTCCATATATACTTGTAACTTGTATGACTTGCTGTTTATTATAATAAGCCAGCAAACAAAAGAAAATAAAATTAATAAAAGATTATTAATTATAACATGGCCGTAGATATATCGATAAACTGATCTGTATTCGGTCGTATTCTATCTGCATGATCGATCACGAATATTACACTGAAAGTTCACAAAAAGAAAAATAAATTAAAATATTAATTTTTAGCACCTTAATTTGACACATTGAGTAATTAAGGAGATCCAAATCTATAGGTATTAGGTGGGTTGCGGTATTTTAACACCTAATTAATTTGACACGTTGAATAATTTGAAGACGCAGTCTATTTTCTCGTCTGCAGCCAGATTTGCATTAGGAAGCACTACAAAAAATCAATTTTTTAGTAACTCTCCGTTAGTAACGTTTTAGGAGTATTGCCACGTTACTAAATGTTAGTAACGTGCCAATGGTAACGTTTTTGACACCTTACTAAACAGCAAGTTGCTAATGGAAATTTAGTAATGTTTCAGATAATGCCACGTTACTAAATTTGGTAACATTTTAATTTTGTGTCACGTTATTCCGTTGGTAACGTTTTAAAAAATGCCACGTTACTAATGGGGTAACGTTTCAAAAAAAATCACGTTACCCCATTAGTAACGTTGCATTTTTTAAAACGTTACCAATTGCGTAATGTGGCTTTTTTTAAAACGTTACTAATGGGGTAACATGGCATTTTTGTGCCACGTTACTAAATTATCCCCAAAAAAAAAAAAAATCAATATCTTGTGTGTTTTTCGAGTGTTTTATACCTGATAAAACATCAAGTTCAATTAAGCATCAAGATCCATCCGAATATATCCATTAATTAAGCATCAAGATCCATCAAACTAATTATATACCAATAAAACTATTAAACTAAACAATTAATCCATAAACTATGTATCCATCAAGATCCAACTATCACAAATTTCAACAACTAAAACTGTTTATATACATCAATATAAACTGTACGTACATAATCAAAACACAAAAAACAACATAACCATTTCTTCATGAAGCGGCTCCATCTATCCTCCTCTCTCCGTCCCACACCATACTAATATTCCTACAAACAAGAGGACATTCGAATTAACAATATCATAGGGCTTTAAAATAGTGGAAATAAATATGGCCCAAGTTCATCATCAACAAGGTGTTCTTCATCACCCTGCACCCCGGGTTGAGGTTCACAGTTGTCTTCTCTGACATCATGCATGCCAAATAAATCACGCAACATAGCGTGCATATTGCCACCTTAATCTGTGCTTGCACCTGCATCTGCGGCTGGTGGATTTGAATTTGAGCATTCAACGGGAGCATATACATGCCTCTTACCGTGATAAATCCAGTCTTTGTATTAAAGCCACATTCCTCTCCTCCCTAACAAGTGGTCGAGTACAATACTCGGCGAGAGGCGACATATCTTACACGGACAAACAATTAGTCGATTTGGAATCCTACAGTTCTAAACTGTGAAGTCCACGAACGATCTACACCCGTCTCTGCATTCCTTTGTAGACCTAGGCTTCGTCATCTAACCCTTGTCCATAGCGTTACTACGTACATAAAAAACCGATTAATTTACCTACATTTGTTGTCTAGATCCTAAACAAAATAAATCTAGGTCATTTATTTTGTTATTTAGTTTTTTATAATAGAATCTACGTTCTTTTTTTTTTTTCTTTTTTTTTTCCGAAATATATATCTAACATTTTTCACAAACCAGATTATAGTCCAAATTTAAATGAATTTGTTATATGTACGGACCCTAAACAAAATAAATCTAGGTTAGTTTCCTCCTGTATTTTGTTATTTTTATTTTTTTTTACGCTTTTTTGTTTATAACATGTACCTAAACAAAATTATAAGCAAGATTTATTTTTTTGGTTAATGTAGTTTTATTTTTAAACATTAAGCCAAATTTTACTGAATTTATTATGGGATCCTAAACAAGAAAAATCTAGTTTGAACTAAAACCAATATAAGCCACATCTACACAATATGAACTAAAACCCTAATGTCAAATAAATAGTCTAGTATACAAATGAAATTATCAACCCATTTGAAAAGAATAATATTCAAATTTGACACCCTAAACAAAAGACAATTATAACATATAACGATCATAATTAACACAATAAAATTAAAAAATAAAGCTTCAACAAATAAAAACTACAACTCACATTATACTACAACTAAAAAAAAATTGAGTTATAGTTAAAATTCCTGGAACTTGTAAAAATATCTTATTGTCCCTAAATTACTACCACTAAAAAAAATCACAATATATTTTTAAGAATCAAAATATACTACTACTAAATTACTACCACTAAAAAATCACAATATACATATATACTTTTATTTTACGAAGAAAACAAATAAAAATAAAAAAAAGCTATGCTTAATACTACCACTAAATTGCTTTTCTTTTCTGAAAAATATATAGTTCACTTTGTGGTCCTACATTTTTATTTTATTTTATTTAAGTTAACATTTACACTATCTAGCTTAGGAGAAAAAATATAATAATAAAATGTGTCTTATTTTCGGACTAAGGAAATGGTTATGAAAAAAAAAAACAAAAAAATTAACCAAACAAATTAATTAACCACAACCCTCATTTCATATGTTTGTTAAAATATAATAATAAAATGTGTCTTATTTTTGGACTAATGAAATAGTAATAAAATAAATAAATAAATAAACCTAACCAAACAAATTAACCACAACCCTCATTTCATAAGCACATTAGTCATAGAATTTATAAAAAATCAGATGCAAAATGTACATTTCAAAAAAAAAAAAAAAACATTTAAAATATATTAATGTAAAAGAAATATGAAGGTGTAAGTATATATACCTAACCCTCGTCGACGATGGAGAGAGGCGCCTGGGAAATGAGTTAGGCCGGAGGATAAGCTGGTGGCTGGCTGGAGGAAGAAAGGGGAGAAAAAAACAGGGGGTTCTACGCGCGCGGGAGAGAGAGGGGGAGGGAAAGAAGGGGGAAGGGGAAAGACAAGGAGGGGGTGCGGGCCAGCTATGGGACTGCACCCCCAAAAGGGGGTTAGTAACGTGGCACATATGGGCAACATTACCAATGGGGACTTTTTTTTTTTTAAAATGTTATTATATGTATCCATTAGTAACGTGGTACACGTGCCACGTTACCCCATGTGCCACGTTGCTAATGGATTTTAAAATATATATATATTTTAAAATATGTTAGTAACGTGGCACACGTGCCACGTTACCAATAGGGTAATGTGGCACACGTGCCACGTTACCAATAGGGTAATGTGGCACATGTACCACGTTACCAATGAATTTTTTTTAAAAAAAAATTACAAATAAATGATATATATAAATGTAGTTACTATATATATTAATAGTAAGTTACATGTACATGATCATGAGATGCTATTGGGTTACTAGATATATATTAATGTGTGTATATATATCTATACATATATATATATAGTAAGTTATATATAAATTACATGATAGGGTTACTATATACACTAAGGTACGTATATATATAGTGATTATGTGGTTAGCGATGATTAATAACCGTTTTGCTAGCTAGCTTGTACACGCCACCGTTGCCAATATATATTTTCTGGCCTTCCTTGAAGCTGATTATAGTGATTTAAAATTAAATGTATGTTATTAATTAATTAAAACACATGGACAGCAAGGACCGGAGCCTCCGGAAACGGCTAGGTTTACATAATAACTAGAATATCATGCTATGACGTACGTACCAATTAAAGGCCGGGATACATATATATATATATAGAGAGAGAGAGAGAGAGGCCCTCACCAAAATAAAATATTATAGCATTAATATATATGTAGTAATTAATTAACCCTAGCTAGCATTAATATATATAGTAATAAATTAATTAACCAGTCCCCAAGAGGTAGATCAATCGGCTGTGGACCACATCTAATGAAGCGGAGGTCACAAGTTCGAATCCCCCCTCCCCCTTCCTTGTGTGGACATGTCAAAAAATAATAATAATAATTAATTAATTAACCCTATAGCTAGCATTAATATATATAGTGATTAATTAATTAACCCTAGCTAGCATTAATATATAGTAATTAATTAATTAACCATAGCTAGCATTAATATATATATATATAGTAACCCTAGCTAACATTAATTAATATATATATAGTAACCCTAGCATTAATATATATGTATATATAGTATTAAATTATACTCATTAAACTTTGACAATATTTTATTTTGGTAAGGGCCTCTCTCTCTCTCTCTCTCTCTCTCTATATATATATATAATTGGTACATACGTCATAGCATGATATTCTAGCTATTATGTCAACCCGGCCGTTCCCGGAGGCTCCTGTCCTTGCTATCCAAGTGGTTTAATTAATTAATAACATACATGTAATTTTAGATCACTATAATCAGCTTCAAGGAAGACTAGAAAATATATATTGGCCACGTGGCAAATGAAGGTGTACAAGCTAGCAAAACAGTTATTAATCATCGCTAACCGCATAACCCTAAAACTACATTAATATATATAGTAACCCTAGCTAGCATGTCATTTATATATAACTTTCCTATATCTATATATATAGTAACTACATTAAAATATATTGTAACACTGGCATGTCATTCATAATTATATAAAATGAACGTGCACGTTATTGATCATGCATCATTAGGAAAAAAATACGATTGTATTTTTAATAGATTATTATTATTTTAATAAGTTATTATTATTATGATTTTATTTAATATATTATTATAAAAATAATTTTTTAATAGGTAACAATTTTGGTAACGGGTGAAAATGCCAAGTTACCCTTTAGTAATGTGCTATTTTTAGAAGTTACCAAAGGGTAACGTGGTATTTTCAAACGCTACCCTTTGATAACGTTGCATTCTTAACACGTTACCAAATGGACCCAAAAAATTTAGTAAGGTGGTAAAAAAGTGAAACATTACCAAAGGGGTAATGTGGTAAAACTGGCACGCTACTAATCCTTTTTTTTTTTTTTTTTGTAGTGAAGTTGACAAAAGAAAAAACAATTTGGTGAAAAATCTGTATTATTGGTGGTGAAAAGTTCAAGGTTATGGCAATATATATGTTGTTTTAGATTAAAATATTTTTGAATTTATTAAAAATAGATAAGCGTAATAAACTAAGGGCGTAAAGAAAGTTTGAAGCAGTGATCAACGTACATCCGGGAGAAATTTGCTGCCACAAAAGCTCCAAAAGTTTCTGCAGCAAGTGGGGGTCAAAATTTGGTTTTGGAAAGAGTTGTAATTATTGTGATTGTTAATTCTATGAACCCACTACACCACCTTGCATTAATTTTTTTTTAAAAAAAAAATTGTTCTAATTGAATAAGGCATTAATTTATATTTTTATTGCTGAAAAATAAGGCTTTCCCATCTTCGATCTACACAAGTTATAAATCTGTGTGCGCTACAATTTTTCTGTATTAAATTGAAAACAATTTTTTAATTGAAGTGGGGATTTTTTATATAAAGAATTAATGTAAAGTATGAGAACGAATGGCGAAAAAGATAAGGTGGATCAAAATTCTCGCGGGGATCGATGCTTGGATGTTGGTTGAAAGTGTTGTTTTAATCTATTTTTATATGCTTTTGGTTTCTTGTTGCATGTCTTAGGATCAGATTTTGAATATTGTTCTTTCTTTTGTTTTCTTGTTGCTGCATGTTTTGGTGATGCCTGATTAATTTAATTAGTTACTCCACTTTCCCCACCAAATGTTTTTTACATTGTTTGCTCAAACAACAAAATTTATGGGCATGTCTCTTTGAATTATTTTTTTTATTCGATAATAATTCTAAGAGTTACCTCAATTCTGAGAAGATATAAAGAGTATATGGGTTGTTTACCGTCATTATCCTGTGCATTTGATGGATAAAACGGCAACTTAATAATCCACTCATTTGATGCATTTTTTCCTATTAATTGACCCCATTTAGAATGTTTCATATTTAATAAGAAACCATTTAACTAAATAATAATTTAGTTTATCTCACTCCCGGATGTTTATTACACTCATCTATATATGGGTTCTTGTCTTCAAGAGGTTATATAGGTTATTGTCTTCAAAAGGTAACTTAATTGGCTAAGACCATATCTAATAAAGCGAATATTACTAGTTTGAATTTCTCTCTCTCTCTTCTTGTGCGAACATATAAAAAAAAAAAAAAAGAGTTCTTAACTATTAGTAAATTCTAAAATATTTTTTTTATCTAAAACAACGTGCCATAATTTCGCCCCGTCAACTTAAGTTTTTCACCAGATTTTTGAGGTTCTGAGTATATATATAAATATATATTTCTTTTCCTATGCAGATCTGGCGGATGAGAACTGGACCCCGTCTTCGAATTATTCGATGTGCCAAAGATGCTAAAATACTGTACTGCAAGCCCCACATATATTTGGATCATCTATAACCTCTCCATGTTCAATGTGTCAGCCAGAGCCTGGAGGTGCTAAAAATTAATATTTTAATTTCTTAACTTTCAATGGAATTTTCATGACGTCTTTTATTATTTTATGGCTTTTTGTTTGCTAATAATTATATAAGAAGCATGTAGTACAAGCATGGAGACCCCACCTGAAAGTCCAATTTGCACTTCAACTCTTCTAGTCTACTTTGTGACACAATTAACCCAATCCACGAAGGTGTTGTTTTCGTGTTGTCTATGTAAGTTCTAGACTTGTAAAGATTTATTTTATCTTTTAGGGAATAATATAAAAAGCCCCCTAAACTATCGGCTATTTACAATTTAGCTCTTTAATGTTCAAAAAATAATAAAATAATCTCCTAAACTATCAAAATGTAACAAAAAGGCTAGTTATTNACTTCAACTCTTCTAGTCTACTTTGTGACACAATTAACCCAATCCAAAAGGTGTTGTTTTCGTGTTGTCTATGTAAGTTCTAGACTTGTAAAGATTTATTTTATCTTTTAGGGAATAATATAAAAAGCCCCCCAAACTATCGGCTATTTACAATTTAGCTCTTTAATGTTCAAAAAATAATAAAATAATCTCCTAAACTATCAAAATGTAACAAAAAGGCTAGTTATTTTTTTATATTCTATTAATACTCCTATTGTTTTAACAAATAAAATATTAAATTAATTGTAAAAAAAAAACCCAACAAAAAAAAATAATGAGCGAATATTTATTTATTCAAAAAAACCTTTTTTTATTTTTTAAAAATTGTTTAGTTTTTTTTACAATTATTTTATTATTTTATTTGTTAAAAGAATATGAGTATTATAGGAATATAAAAAAATAAGTGACTTTTGTGTTACATTTTAGTAATTTAAAGGTTATTTTATTACTTTTTAAATACTAAAAAATTAAATTGTAAACTATTAATAGTTTAAGGGTTTTTTTTTATATTTTTTCCAATCTTTTACTTTATTCGATTCTCTGGGTAGTACGTTCGTAGTTATCCTTTCCCTAATTCCACGTAATTAATGATCGATCTGAACCCGTTGAACAATTTTTCGATGAAAAGTATTCGAAACCCCATTATTGACTCTGTTCAACCATCTTTATTTCACGTTGTTCTTTCAATTTGGGGTATTTAATTTAGACTTATGGTACTTGAAAGTTTCTTAGACTTGGCTTGTAATATTTTTTGTATTCAACTTGATGACCTGTCTCAGACGGTAGATATTATGTTCTGATGCATTAGAATTACTCTGATATTTCGCTGTTGAAGATGTAAGGGCATTTTTAATAGAAGAACTAAATGATGTTTTTATCTAAAATAATTCCTTAAATTGATAAAATACTTTTTATATTGGAGAAGCTAAAAACTATATAGAATCAATATTTTTTTAAATGAGCTAAAAAAAAAAGCTACATGTAGCGACACTATTCAAAGAGTAATTTTCTTCCTAGTCTTTTTTTTTTCTCACTATCTCTCTTAAAAAAATTTTCCCACGTTTTTTTTATTATTTCTCACTTGTTTTCTTTATTTTTTCAAAATTTTCTTATATTATTTATCTTTCACATCTCATTTTTTTCAAAATTTTCTCCTATTATTTCTCACTTCAAATCACTTTTATCTTAAAAGTTGAAAAATAAGATATTTAAGAAAAATACAATCATTATAAAAAATAAAAATTAAATAATATAGATAAAAATATAACTAATCAGATGTAAGAAGTCCTTAAAAAATTATTAGTTAAACTAAATAAATTAAGTTTTAAGAAATTATTTTACATAAAATATTAACTCTTCTATTGAGAATGCTCTAATTAGTGGCTATCTTAACATGTTTCGCTATAGACTTTGGTAAATCGGGAAGGCAAACCGTGACGTTAGTTACTAATTAATTCGATAATTAATTCCCGCAAACTTCTCAGCCTCTTTCTGTGAAAGGGGGTTTTAGCCAACTCACAGTTTTGACCACGTACAAACTTGCAGCAGAATAAATCAACACACAACGGTTTATAATATATTAAACACAACTTTTTGTTGACGAGGAGGAAAACATTAATTGTACCAATCGAAAAAACCTCATTCATTAGGGAGATTGACACCACTACAGAAGAAATGACTACAAAGAATAATAGAACTTGCACTCCTTATAATTCTACAATGACAATTTATTGGACAACCAGCTCTTCAAGCGTCTCACAACTCTCACCTCCAATAAGTTACCGTTTGGTTGGTCTTTTTGTTAAAGTAATAATTAAGTAATTAAATTTATCTCAAATTTTTGAAATAATTGATAATTTAACATAGTATCATAATTAAAAGTTCTGAGATCAAACAGTAACTCTGTCAATTCACCTCCTATTTGATTTAAATTTAATATTTCACATATTGAATATTACCTATTAAAAAGAAAGTTTGAAATGAGGCTTTCGTTTTGTTTAATTCAGTAAACACAACGAAAAAACTCTTGTATATATGAAGGTTGTGGAACTTGTCTCTCAGTGAAGTTCGTGTGTCTGATGTCAGAAATGCTTTTGAGGTGGCCGCAAGACCCTCTGTGAAGCTGTGCTGCCTGCAACACATTGTACGCAATATACCCAACTTCGTCCCCTCGTTATCACTGCTATTGTATCATCACGTACAGTTAAAAGCTGTAAGTGGAACCCTGATCTCTCCTTGCCTCTCAAGATTGTGGTGTGTGGAGAAGTTAACTTAGTTGAACACCCAATATTAAGCAACAAAAACTCCATGATTTCAAGTTAAAGAAACTTGACTACTTGCCACGACGACCTGTACAATCTGGTTTGCAATAATTAATAATCATTTTTCTTACCAACTATATATATATATCATATGGAAAACTTTATTGAACTTTCACTCATTTTGAAATACCCATAAATTTAAAAAATTCTTAATTTAGTTTCCTAAACTTTTAATTGCTCTAAATTTGGACTTCTTCGTCAATTTTAGCCGTTAAAAATATAAAAAGAGACTAAAATATCTTTGATTTTTATTTTTATTTTTTTTAAAAAAAAAAGTTTTAAAAATTAAAATTCTATACAAAAGTCATGGGTATAAACATCATGTAATGTTTAAAATCTAACGGAGTGGTCTAAATTGAGAGCAATTGAAACTTCATGAGACTAAATTGAGAGTTTTTCAAGTTTAGAGGGGTATTTCAAAACGGATAGAAATTCAGGGGTCTTCAGTAAAGTTCCTATATATATATATGTCTTCAAACCATAATAAGATAAACCAAATTCACTTCCATCTTTTATCCAACCGGACCATACAAAATATTAAAAATTAAAAACTAAAAATAGAAAGAGAGAAATCAGTTTTACTAGGGCTTTTGTGGGGGAAGAGCTAGCTATCGCTACCACATTTTTGTTTGATTATTTTTCTTCATTTTTTTCCTCACCTTTAAACCTGTTGCGACAAATGCAAGTTCCAAGATTAACAAAAAAGTAAAAAAATGTTGAATAGAAAAAAATAACACAATTATATATAATATCAAAATTTTCAAAATTTAAGTGGTTCCACTTGACATTGACATGTCTATTTTATCGAGTCTCTCGGTACACAAGAGATGCGTCCTTCCCCATCCTCTTGTATTAGGGAAAGGTCCTCTCAATGCTATTCACTATAAAAAAAATATAGTACAAACAAAACATCTCAAAACTAAAAGTTCAAACACACCAAAATATTACTCATTAAAAAAAAAAAACTACAAAAGATAAAGCTTCTCTAAAATTCTCAAAGCTTTTAGCACTCTAAACGTGAGATAACTCAAAACACATCAATGGTGTATCTCTCTATCTCAAACCAGGCTGCTCTTCTTTTTCGGCAACTTTCAGCTTTTCTTCTTTTTCCCACTGCGACTGAAGTTGCTGCTGCTCTATCTGATCACCGAAGGTGGCTTGTTTTTTTTTAAAAAAAAAACAAGAGGCTCCTTTTCAAAGCTTTTAGAATAAGTTCAATAAATAAGAAGAGACATACAAACGCGTGGTAAAAAACAAAGTCAAAAAGGTGTGGGTAAAAACCTAAGTCAAAAAGTGTGAGATGTAAAATAATGTAAAATAATGTAAAAGAAATCATAATGGTTTGGAACTCACGGGTAAAGTTAGGAAGAAATCAAGTCACCAAATCTGACAAAATCTCAACATTTTACCGCTCGTAGCACGTTTTGATTGTTGAAGTTGCCCGTCACATGCGTGCTATCCCTTCTAAAGGAATAAAAAAAATGAAAAACCCCATAGAGACCATGTCTTCAAAGCATCCTAAAACTAGGCTCTAAGCTACACCGCTATTTATATATATACCCCTGCAAGCCTATATGTGCAACAATCTGCACGACAAACTATAGCACCTGCAAAACTCCCATCCATGGCATTCATAAGCTCAAAAGAAATTGTATTCCGGCCGATTCTCCGATCAGGCTGTCTCTTTCTTTTAATCTTTATTGTGAGTTGTACCCCTCCAGAGGACCCCGTCAAATGTTCATCAAAGAACACAAATTGCACGATCACAAACGCCTACGGTATATTTCCTGATCGAAGCGTGTGTGGAGCAGCTGAGGTGGCGTACCCGTCCACAGAGGAAGAACTCATTTCAGTGGTAGCAACAGCGACCAGGGAGAAAAGGAAAATGAAGGTGGTTACACGTTATTCACACAGCATTCCCAAGCTGGTTTGCCCCGACGGCCAAGATGGGCTGCTAATAAGCACCAAGTACCTCGACCATATCTTGGAAATTGATGTTGAAGCCATGACGATGACTGTGGAGAGCGGCGTGACATTGAAGCAGCTGATCAGTGAGGCTGCCAAGGCTGGGCTAGCCTTGCCTTATGCTCCATATTGGTGGGGCTTGACAATTGGTGGCCTCTTGGGCACGGGTGCGCACGGTAGCACATTGTGGGGCAAGGGGAGCTCGGTCCATGATTATGTCGTGGAACTTCGGATTGTTAGTCCAGGAAAGCCTGAAGATGGATATGCTAAGACTCGGAGTCTCAATGATGGAGACGAAGCTTTTAATGCAGCTAAAGTTTCACTTGGAGTTCTTGGAGTTATTTCACAGGTATGGTTTCCACTTCTATGATCTATCCTATCCTTATCATATACTCTATCAGTAATATCTAGTCCAACCTGCGAGACTCAAGCATCCTATACAAAAGGGTGGCCGTCAGCCTCGGGGCTTGTTTGGGTAGCCGTCCTGCGCGGTTGCTGGCCTTTGGGGGATGGTTTTGTGACGACTGAAAAATGGGTCCAGTCGGGCTTCGATTTGGTGAGAGGGGGTGCACGTGGTCGTGGACAACTTTCAAAGCTTAAGTTAATTGTAATGGATAAATTTAATATCTCACACGAAATATTTTAATTTAAATGGAAGGTAAATATATGAGGTAAAGTTTGAAATCAATACATTTGGATAGATATCATGTTAAATTACTATTTTTCTTAAAAGTTTAAGCAGATAAAAATCAAAATATTTAATTATTTAATTAGTACTTTAACCGTTTAAAGGTTGTATGGCAATGTGTTTAGTTGTTTTGAAGTGAGCTAGAGAGGAAGAATCATGAGATAAGACGGAGGGATGGTGAGAAATAATAAAATAATTTAACATTGTACTACATTAAGGGCTTGTTTGGGATTACGTTTGAGAGGCTTAAAAGTGCTTTTAATACTCAAAAAACCAGTTTAAAAAAAAAGTAGTTGTTTGGTAAAAAAATTAAAAGCGCTTTTAAAGGTCCGAAAAGCCTAAAAATGGTCAAAAAACACTTTTGACAAAAGCTTAAAAATTAAGCTTTTGTCCAAAAGCTCTTTTTGACTTAAAAATTATATTTCTCAAACGCAATCTCAAACACGCTCTAAATAAGAAGAGATTGTTATGCATACTATACTTATACTTAGAAGTTAATCTGTTAAACAATAAAAATGGCTCATATTAGCAATTTTTAGCTAATATGAGCCATATCATAAAAACAGCTTTTATTTTTTATTTTGTTGAGTAATAATGTAACAAGATAAAAAAGTACTGAATATGTAAAGGTCAAGTTATTACATTGATAGATGCCCAAGCCCCATTCTGCCACTGTGAACCTTTTCTTTTAACCTAGCTAGATTTATTTGGTGCTCAATTAGATTTGAAGCATTCCAAAAACATGGAGATTCAACTAGAAGGAAAAACAGTTATATATTTTTCATAATTTTTTTTTTAATTATTTAAAGTTTCCTTCTTGACAAACAAGCAAACGTTACTAAGAGCTAGGAAGGTGCATGGATAAGAACAAAAACATCCTTGAAAGGAAACAACATAGATTTGTGTTTCTTTTAAGTCTCCATTTAATTTCTTCATAGAAGTTGACATACAAGGTAATGGATAAATGACATCTCTTGATTGAATTTCGGTCCTTTCTTTAACTTCTGCTAGTTGTTTGCCCAAATTAATTCATGAAAGTGACACATTAAACGTATTACTTAGGTAATTAAATAAATGAAAATATAGAATAACATACAAGAAATTAGGTGAGGTCCTTTAATTTTGACGTATTACCTAGGCAACTAAAAACACTAAAAAAAATTGGATGAACCCCATCCACGATCCATCGACTGTAAGCTCATTTGTGAAGATATTTATTAGTCTAATTAACTCATCTCATAAAACTGGTTTTATACGAGATAGTTGTTCATTATTTATAAATATGCACAAGGTTTTGTTCATGGACAATGTGAGATTATTCCTCAATATACACCCTCACGTGCATAACGGTTTTTTCTCTGGTCTTTGTCACGGGGTAAGTAACGTAGGACTCATTCGATTTGTGGTAAGTTCTGATACAGTGAAGAATTTTGTTAGCCTAACTCATCTTATAAAACCGATTATATAGGAGAATGTTGCCCATTATTTGTAAACATGCACAAGGTCTTGTCCACGAGCAATGTGAGATTATTCCTCGATCAATACTTTGAACCATAATTATGAAAAGAGAGAAAGATCACCTTATTGAAGTGCAAGAGAAAAATTTCTCTTGAAAATGACAACCTCCGATTTTGCAGGTCACTCTAAAACTACAACCCCTCTTCAAGCGATCCATCACCTACTTGACGAAGGATGATTCAGACCTGGGAGATGAAGTGGCAAGTTTTGGCAATTCACATGAGTTTGCAGATATAACTTGGTACCCTAGTCAACGCAAGGCAGTCTATCGACTCGATGATCGCGTCTCCACAAACACGTCAGGCAATGGTTTATACGATTTTACGCCATTTCGCTCTACACTTTCAGTAGAACTGGACGCCGTTAGAACCACAGGTAATTATAGCCACTTCACCTACTTCTATAGGCTATAGCCAAAATGTAATGGTCTTGATCATCATCACATGGTGTTTTCTAAATGTTTAAACAGAGGAGTTTCAAGAATCTAGCAGTGAAGCTGAAGGGAAGTGCATTGGCGCTAAAGCAATTATATTTGCACTCACGACTACTGCCTATGGTTTAACTAACGACGGTATTGTTGACCCACAAATTTATTGATTGATTTATTAAATTTGTAAAAAAATATGAGCAAATTGTTAACACCAATCATTTCACTCTTTGATTTTGGAGTAATATAGGTATTTTCTTCACTGGCTATCCTGTTATTGGATATCACAACCGCCTTCAATCATCCGGAAGCTGCCTAGATAGTAGTAATAATGCATTGATTACTGCGTGTGCATGGGACCCCAGAGTGAAGGGTGAGTTCTTTCACCAAACAACATTTAGTATTGGCTTGTCCAAGGCTAAGAGCTTCATCCAAGATGTCCAAAAGCTAATAGAATTGGAGCCTAAAGCATTGTGTGGCGTAGAACTTTATAATGGAATCCTCATGCGCTATGTTAAGGCTTCAAGTGCTTACTTGGGGAAGCAAGAAGATGCTGTGGATTTTGATATAACTTATTATCGAAGCAAAGACCCCACGACTCCTAGGCTTTATGAAGACGTACTCGAAGAAATTGAGCAACTTGCGGTTTTCAAGTATGCGGCATTGCCTCATTGGGGGAAGAATCGAAATCTTGCATTCAATGGAGCAACCAACAAGTACAGAAATGCCAAAAAGTTCTTGAAGGTGAAGCAAGTTTATGATCCGTTAGGGCTCTTCTCTAGTGAGTGGACAAACCAAGTTCTTGGATTAAATAATGGGTTGAGTATAGATAAGGAGGGTTGTGCACTCGAAGGGTTGTGTGTCTGCTCAAAAGACACTCATTGTGCTCCAAGCAAGGACTACTATTGTAGACCAGGCAAAGTATACGAAGATGCAAGGGTTTGTACTCGTTTGACTTCTGAGAAGCATATTGAATTGTAGAAATAAATGGTGGCAATTAATTCCCATTAGTTGGCGGTTGTCCAGTAGCATTTAGTTTTGTTTATTTACTAGCTACAGGGGTTGTTTCACACTTCAATTCCATCTGTAAGAAGATTGGTTGTGATCATGAAGATCTCTAGCTATCAAGACAATGGTGTTTTCGTAGTAGCATTAGTTGTTTTAGACTGGTATTGTTCTATCTTTATCCGTTATGTTAACTTTTAGCTGGTTGGTGGTTGTCTTTCATGATCACTACAATAATTAAAGTACGAAGCCTATGTAATGCTATACATGTACCCGATGACAAAAATCAATGAAAGTTATATTTTGGGATAAATGTAAAATTACTCCTTATGGTTTAGCCGACTAATTTACAATAATTAGTTTTGTGTAGTATTAAAATGAACTTAAAGATACATGAAGTATGCCTAAAAAAAAAAATAGTTCTTATAATAAAATTTCGTCGACTAATTTAATAGATTTTGTTAGTATTAGGGGCGAAACTAGGATTTGTTATCTTGGGGGACGAACTTACGTGGAGTGAGTTCTTCAAGATTCAGGGCTTCCATAGCGAAGGGTCACTCTAAAATTGAAGCTCTAAGAGCATCCGAGCTTAAATTTGAAGAAAAAAAAAATTACTTTTTAAATTTGGAGAGTCGCTTAAAATGAATCAAACATCAAATTTATTATATTTTCCTCTACATTAGTTAAATATTATTTTTATTTTTTAAAATTCATTTTTTGCTCTTGATAGATGATCGAGAGAGAGAAAAAAAAAATTGAATATATAAGCTTGAAAAATTAAATAACTTTCACTTTTTGACACTTGATATTTTGAGAACATTGTTGATTAAAGTCATATACCAAATTTAACTTTAATTTAACCAAAGTAGAAGAAAATATAGAGAGTTTGATATTTGATTCATTTTAAAAGTAACTCTTCAAATTAAAAAAGTGAGTTTTTTCTTTTCAAATTTAACTTTTATTTAAAGAGCTCAATATAGATGCTCTAACTGCTGTGAATTGTGCATTTCTATATATTTCAATTGGGTGGTGAAAAATTGGAGAAAATTAATGGTGCAAGCCAAACATTTTCTCTGAAACGCCCTTGACTTTGAGGCCCGATTTGCTAGAATATGATTCTTTTAATTTCATTTGAACGAGATAATATCCAGTTAGTTATATTGAAAATATGTTTTTATCTTTTTACTTTTTAAATTAACAAAAATATTATTTTAATATAACTAATTGAATATTATTTAATTCAAATAAACTATAGAATTCTAATTCTGCTTTGACCAGGCCTTGTGCAAGCTTGTTATCCAAAAAAAAGTTTTTAAAATGAAACCCAAAAATAATGAGCTGTGTTTGTCAAAAGACTAAAAAAAAAAACTCAACTATTTTTCTCGAAATTAATTTTAACATTTTTATTTTCTACATTACATTAATTACATTTTATTATTATTTAAATAAAAAAAATTAATACAAAATAATTTTTTTTTCAACTTTTCATAATTTTTTTTTTTTTTTCGTACATCAATCAAATTTATTACTGTCAGCTCAATTTTTCAAGTTCTTTGACAAACTGTGACGACATTATATTGAATAGGCTACCGACATCGAATTTCGCGCGTAAAAGATAATCACAACCTCCGCACCATTGTCATTTAATTGCATTATTGCATACTGCATACAGATGGGTGAAAATGATCTGTAATGATGGCACCTTTGACAAATCTCTTCGTCTACGGTCTACTATGAACTCGACGACATTCATCTGTCTTAAAAGACTTTTTTCTTTTTTCTTTTTTTGCAGATTACAAACTAAATTAAAGAACTGATCATAAGCAATGATTTCTCCTAACAAAACAGAAAGGAATCTAACAGCTCACGCATTAGCTGAAGGGTTTCAATTTTTTGCGTGGAGCCAAAACTCAGAAATAATGATGATTTTTGTTTTTGATTTTATATACGCATGAATGATTTGTTTGTATTCGCCAAATGCAATATAAGAAGCATCATGACTCAAGTTATGATGATTAAAGAGGTCCAAAAAAAGAAAAGAAAAAGGTGTTAATGTGTAGTAATGAGTGTGTTTTTTGTTTTTTAAAAAAATATTTTAAGGATAAATGTAAAATTTGGTTCATATAATTGACCTAAATTACAAATCATTCTTTAAGATATAACAAATAAATTATATGTTCCTGTAGTTAACCTAAATTATAAATCACTCTTTGTAATAATAAAAATAATTTATACGTTTTCAGAATCTGCCAAAATAATAGTTTACTCCCTAAACTCAATTTTGTTAAGTAACTTAACATAATTCGTTATTTTATTACGTTATATTGCTATAATAAATTAACATAATCTCTTTTATCCTCAAAATTTTACTTTGTGCATAATTCTCCCTTATTTTCATCTTCTTCACTACGATTTGAGAGTATTTTGAGAGAATTTGATGGCCGCTTGTGAAGCGGCTGACGAAGTTACGCACGGGGTAATTAAAATTTTGGAGATATAAGAGATTACATTAGTTTATTGTAGCCATATGATATGCAAAGAGGATTAATGTGTAATCTTAGTTGGCGTCGTAATTAAAATGATGTAAAACATTCTAATTATCATTTGCGAAAGTCATAAATTAATAATAACGCGTGTCTCGTTTTTATTGGCATGACGAGACATAGTGATAGATTTTGTTAAGTTACTTAACGAAAATTGATTTATATGAATAAACTATTATTTTGACATAATTTAAGGATAAATTATTTTTTATATCATAGGAAGCGATTTGTAGTTTAGGCCAACTACATAGACCTATAAATTATTTTTTATATTATAAAAAGTGATTTGTAATTTATGTAAACCACAATGACTATTAAGAAAAATAATTCTAAGTGTTTTGTGATAGGGTATAATATAAGAGACAAAATAAAATAAAATAAAAAACATGATAACATTTTCGGCACATGGTATGGACTATGGACGCATGGTGCAATTCCTAAACAGGACCTCCCCGGCCACCTCGTCAACTGGTTATTTATCACTCTTGTAACTGCAGAGCAATTTCCAGTCAAAAGCTGCAACCTGCAAGATTGAAACCCTCTCAAGGTTGTGACAGTCATGGAGAATGCTTTCAAGTGGAACAAACCATGACCACTTTCGACGAGGACCCAATTACAATCTGGTTTCGAAAGCCTAGCTAGCGGCTGCCTCCTTCAATAAACTTGTCTGCAAAACGCTTTAATGCTAACGAACATTTTGTCTTTTTTTCTATTCTATCTACTTTTGGGATTCAAAACTGGCAACTCCTTAAATAATAAATATCGACTCCCCACCATTATAAATGTATGTATATATATAAGCAGAGATATTTCACAGCATCCTACATCTAGGTTCCTTGCTATGTATACGGTATACCACCGTCTATTTATATGTGCAAGTGTGCAACATACACAAACTAGCAGTAAAAACCACCAGCAAAACTTCCATCCATGGAATTCATAAGCTCAAAAGAAATTGTAGTATTCCGGCAGATTCTCCGATCTGGGTGTGTGTTTCTGTTAATATTTATAGTGAGTTGTAGCCCCCCAGAGGACCCCATCAAATGTTCATCAGAGAATACAAATTGCACGATCACAAACGCCTACGGTGTATTTCCTGATCGAAGCGTGTGTCGAGCAGCCGAGGTGGCGTACCCGTCCACAGAGGAAGAAATCATTTCAGTGGTAGCAATGGCAACCAGGGAGAGAAGGAAAATGAAGGTGGCTACACGTTATTCGCACAGCATTCCCAAGCTGATTTGCCCCGACGGCCAAGATGGGCTGCTAATAAGCACCAAGTACCTAGACCATATCTTGGAAATTGATGCTGAAGCCATGACGATGACTGTGGAGAGCGGCGTGACATTGAGGCAGCTGATCAATGAGGCTGCCAACGCCGGGCTGGGCTTGCCTTACGTGCCCTACTGGTGGGCCGTGACAATTGGTGGCCTGTTGAGCACGGGTGCCCATGGCAGCACATTGTGGGGAAAGGGGAGCTCCGTCCATGATTATGTTGTGGAGCTTCGGATTGTTAGCCCAGGTGGGCCTGAAGATGGGTATGCTAAGACTCGGAGGCTCAACGATGGCGACGAAGCTTTTAATGCAGCTAAAGTTTCACTTGGAGTTCTTGGAGTTATTTCACAGGTATGGTTTTCTCTACTTACAGTGCAGATTACTCAAGCATCACATTTTATGCCACGTTCACAAACTTAAATAAAAGGGCAAGGTAATTAATGCTTGGCGATTTGTACGTGTTAGAATCCACAAGATTTCTTATTCTATCAAATGTCAGAGCATTTGTCTCTCATTTTCTCCCTAGCGCTGCACCCAGGTAAGCTCCCCGGTGAGGGGAGGAGGGTTGGCCGTATGCTGCCTCCCTCCTCCCTCTCGCCTATTCTTGGTTCGGGAGCCAGCAATTTACCTGATATCCCTGGCCCGGGCTACCTCCTCCCTTCCCCTTCCCCGCCGCCCCTTCCTTTTTGTTTCATTTGTGTCCTTGGTGGGGATCTCTGGTATGTTGCTTTCGTAGATTTGATTGTCTTGCCGCTTGGTGTGGGTGCTGATTTTGGGGGGTTTCATCCAAACTCTCCCCCCGGTTTTCTTGTTTTGTTTTCTTCGCCGATCTCCTTTGCCAGCTATGCCGCCCACCGTTTGTTGTTAGATCTTCCTTGTGCCCCCTACTTTGTACGCCCCTGTTGCAATGGTTTTTCGGCTAGTTGGCTATCGGCTTTGCCGCCCTTTGTTCACTAGTTTCGGGCTTATCTAGCGTCCCCACCGCGCCGAGCCTTCTTCGTCCCCTACCGGTGTCGGTCTCCAGTGTGTGCACATTCGACAGCCTCGCGATGTCGGCTTTCCTTTTAGTTGTATTTCCTTTGTACCCTTTTTTAGCTCTCTTTTATTTCCTTGTTTTGTTTTATTTCCTGTTATTGCTTGTAATATTGCTCTGGCCTCTCTGGTTCGTTCGGATCCCCTTTGATCCTAACTTGTGTGTCGTGGATGTGTATGTTAGTTTCGCCTTCGCATTGAGGAGGAAAAATGGTCCAGACTGCTGTGTCGTGGATGAATGTGTATCCTGACTTTTCGGCCAAGGAGGATGAGCAAGAGGTTTTACCTCTTTGGGTCATGGAAAAAACGCTTCCTATGCAGCTGATGGCGTCTGCTTGATCAAAAGAATTTAGACCTGTCAAGCAAAATTAATTTTAACTACTTTTTAGTCATGGGGTAGCGGATGTCTTCGGGTTTGATTTTGCTTTCAGAGTTTTCTCTGTTTGCGGAGTTGTTTGTGTTTTCGCCTGTGACTTTGTAGCTTAAGCTACAGTTACTTCAGAGCTTACCCTGTGATTGTAAGAGCTTTCGCTCTTGATTTCTATGAATAAGAATGAGTTGATTTCCCTTAAAAAAAAAAAAAAAAATGTCAAAGCATTTGCATCTGATTTTTAAAAGGAGAAATGATATACTCATTCATGTTCTTAGAGCATCTCCAATAAATGCTTCAAACTAACTATTTAGCTAAATGTAGAAATTTTCGTCCTCCAACAGACATGCTAAACTAGAAGGTTTGTTACAATTCGCTACAGTAGACTTGTAGCATCTGTTAAGATTTTTTTATGATTTTTTCTCTCTCTCTGTCTCTCGCTCATCTTCTTCCCCAAAACACAAACCCTCCGCACCAAAGAGGAGTGATTTTCTCTCTCTCTCTCTCTCGTCTTCTTCCCCAATGAGTCTGATTCAAATGAAACCGACGAGTTGAAACCTACGAGTCTAATTTGATCTGGCGAGTCCGACGACGAATAAGGTTTGTGAACCCCATCGACGAAGAAATACACAATCGAAAACCCTTGAACCTCGTATTGTTGAGACAAATTGCTCTCCTCCGTCGAGTCCACCTTTGCCAATGCAACGTTCTCGCCCTTGAGCTCCGTCGCCTCAACCGCTTATTCTGACGCCAGCGCCTTGCAATGCCCACACCACGGCGCGTAGAACTCCACCATCACAAACTGATTCTTCTCCACCTTCGCCAATGCAACGGCACGTAGGCACTAGCTTGGTTCGGCAAACTTTGCGGGTGAGAGAAATGGATGTTCTGGAAGAGAAGAGGAAGAGAGAGATGGGGAAGAAAATGTGCGGTTGAGAGAAATGGGAAATAAAATTAAAAGATAAAAAATAATAAAATAATATTAAAAAGATGATATTTAATTAGAAGTGATGGTTAAAATAGATGTTCTGCTGGAGTGTGTAATGAAAAACTAGTAGCTAAAATGAAAAAAAAAAAAAAAAGTGTATTGGGAGATGCTCTTAAACGATAAATGTTATATACCTACATATTCTCACACTTCTAAGTGTATAGTAATAATTTAATGATAATTTTTACTATCATGTAATACGCATTTATGTTTTTAAAAAGAACCCTACTTTTTCTATTTTGAAAAATATTGTACTTTAATTCTTTCTTTACTTTATTATTTACTCCATTACAATATTCAATCTTTTGAGTCTTTTTGTGAAAATATAGAATAAGAGAAGAACGTTTGTAATGAAAGAAGAAGAAATGGAAGAATAAGAAGAATACTAATATAAAATATAGGACTACATTTTTATTTAGTGATTTGAATGTTACAAGAGAGAACAATATATAAGCATATGAAAGGAACACATCTCATAGATCATGGAGTGAATCATGGGTTGAGGGGTTGTTATAGATGGAGAGTAATATGCAATCCCATGAAACATAGAGTAGGAAATCCTGGAATTATTGTCTTGTTTGCATATGTTTGACTTGATTAAATTTTATCTTCTAACACTCCCCCGCACTATCAATTTGATAAACAAAACAAATAATTGGCCATTTGTCGGTTAAATCTTGACATAAACCACCGGGGGTGGTTGGATCACGCTGTAAAAACACCAACGGGCGGTCGGATCTCACCGTAAAACACCAATGGGCTGTCAGATCTCGCTGCAAATTACCAAGGGACGGTCGGATCTCGCCGCAAATACCAAGGGCCGGTTTGATTTTTTTTATTTTTTTATTTTATTTTTTAAGTTGGGTTTGAGATGAAGGTGAGAGAGAAAAAAAAATGGTATGCCTAAGAGAGACAGCGAGTAAGGTGTTTAAAGAAATCACTCATATGGACATCGGGTAAGGTGTTTAAAGAAATCACTCAGAGGGACAGCGAAAAGGAACAAGAACGACGTTAGTAGATTTATGCTTTGATACCATGTGAAAATATAGAATAAGAGAAGAAAGTTTGTAATGAAAGAAGAAGAAAGGGAAGAAGGAGAAGAACACCAATATAAAATATAAGACTACGTTTTTATTTAGTGATTTGAATGTTACAAGAGAGAACAATATATAGGCATATGAAGGATACACATCTCATAAATCATGAAGTGAATCATGGGTTGAGGGGCTGCTATAAATAGAGAGTAATATGCAATTAATCCCATGAAACATGGAGAAGGAAATCATGAAATTATTGCATTGCTTGCATATGTTTGACTTGATTTGATTTTATCTTCTAACATGGAAAGAAATGAGAGTAGCTAGGAAGAGTTTTTAATTAGGTTTAAAGAAAGTAATTAATAAAGTAAACTATAAAGTATGAGAAAGAATTAGGTGTAGGGTGATTTTAAGGTGTGGATCTTTGAAATTTGAAAAACAAAAACAAAAAACAAAAAAGGTGTTTGAAGGACCGGATGTGGATGTCTCTCGCAAATACGTTCGGGAACCAAACTTTTCCCAACTCTTCTCTACTTTTTTTTGGGTTCATTTTACACCATTCAATAGAAAGAAAAAAATCGCCATAAACTTATAAATATTAGAAAGTATATTTGCTCTTATCATTTCTTTGCAGGTCACTCTAAAACTACAACCCCTTTTCAAGCGATCCATCACATACATGACGAAGGAGGATTCAGACCTGGGAGATGAAGTGGCAAGTTTTGGCAATTCACATGAGTTTGCAGATATAACTTGGTACCCTAGTCAACGCAAGGCAGTCTATCGAATCGACGACCGTGTCTCCACAAACACCCCAGGCAATGGTTTATATGATTTTACGCCATTACGCCCTACACCTTCATTAGAACTAGCCGTTGTCAGAAGCTCAGGTAATCATTTGTCACTTCTCCAGCTATAGCCAAAATATAATGGTAATTTAATTTGATCCCAAGGTGTTTTCTAAATGTTTAATAGAGGAGTTTCAAGAATCCAGTAATGATGCTGACGGGAAGTGCATCGCTTCTGAAACAATTACATCTACATTCGTGACTACTGCTTATGGTTTAACCAACGACGGTAATATATATTGCAGTTTTCTTCTTTTTTACTATATATATATATATACATATATATATATATATATATTTTTAACCAACTTTTGAACTAAATTTGATTTTGACAAACGTAATGATCATTAATAGGTATTATGTTTACGGGGTATCCTATTATTGGATATAACAACCGCCTTCAATCATCTGGAACCTGCCTAGATAGTCCTGAGGATGCGTTGATGACTGCGTGTGCATGGGACCCCAGAATCAAGGGTGAGTTCTTTCACCAAACCGCGTTTAGCATTGGCTTATCCGAGGCTAAGAGCTTCATCCAAGATGTTCAAAAGCTAATAGAATTGGAGCCTAAAGCAATGTGTGGCGTGGAGCTTTATAATGGAATCCTCATGCGCTATGTTAAGGCTTCGAGTGCCTACTTGGGCAAGCAAGAAGATGCGGTGGATTTTGATATCACTTACTATCGTAGCAAAGATCCCATGACTCCTAGGCTGTATGAAGATATAGTAGAAGAAATTGAGCAGCTGGCGCTTTTCAAGTATGCAGCATTGCCTCATTGGGGGAAGAATCGGAATGTGGCATTCCATGGAGCAATCAACAAGTACAAAAAGGCGAGAGAGTTTTTGAAAGTTAGGGAGGTTTACGATCCGTTTGGGCTCTTCTCTAGCGAGTGGACAAACCAAGTTTTTGGATTAAGAAATTGGGTGACTATTGCCATGGAGGGTTGTGCATTAGAAGGGTTGTGCATTTGCTCGCAAGACTTCCATTGTGCTCCAAGCAAGGGCTATTTTTGTAGGCCAGGCAAAGTATATAGAGATGCAAGAGTGTGTACTAGTTTGACTTTGTAGAAGAATTAAAAGAGAATGATCACTTCTTTTACTTCACGGTATTGGCCATATATGGGCCATGGCCCTCACCCTTTTTTTTTTTTAATTTTTTCTTTTTTTTCTTTTTACTAAAGTTTATATATGGACAAAAGGTATTGGAAATGAAAGAAAATGGAAGAGATACTCAAAAACTTGGAGAAATATCAAGATGCCTTTTATTATGATCGCATATACATTATATATACTAAGTCTGTTTGTACATTCTATAAACAGAGTTAGTTAAGCACGTGTACATTGACTACTAACTAATTTACAATTGATAACAGCTCATAAACTAACTCAACTTAATAACTGAACTCCCCCTACAATCATGGAGTCAACTAAGCTGAGATGGGAACTGTGTAGCTGAAGTAAGTTTACTGTTCACGTGTGTTGCTGCTACTGTTCACGTGTGTTGCTGCTCTGCTTCTGATTGGCTGCTGCAAGGTTGCTGCTTGTAAGCTTAACTTCAATAAAAGGCATTTGTGATGTAAGGTAAGGTGATATTTGATGGGTGATGTAACGTGATATCTTATGGGTCTTGCAAATGGTGATTTTCTCCCGTGAAGAAGGTGTTGAGGGAGCATAAAGTGTCTAAATACAACAGATGCAACTATGTCTCTTCACAACATGTTACAACGAGAAAACCAGCGCTTGGCGTTGTTTGGTATATTATCTTTTTGTTAAAATGATGATGTCGTTTTGTTACTAACGATATTAACCTTACTTAATTATCATCGTTTGTTTCTAAACCACAAGAATATAGTATATTGTTACGTTGTTTACTGTATAAACGACGACATATACTGTGATTTTAGCCTCGTTTAATGTAAAGGCCGCTAACAATTTTTTTATAAATGAAATAATCTCGTATTTTGGTTATTAAACAACGAAAATCCATTTTTTTTAAAAAAATCCCGTCTAAACCTATAAAGAGCGCTCACGTTCACGCACACATGACAATCGTCCGTTCCTCTGCGTGTCCCTTTTGCCTCTCTTTTATCTTCCCAAGCAAACACCATTTACAAGGTAGTGGGATTATGGTTGGCAGAAACTCAAGGGACTATTTGGCAAATTGGCATTGGACTTTGTTTGTTTAGTGGCCTAGAATTGTAGCTTGATTAATATGGAAAAAAAAAAAAAAAAAAAGGTAAAAATGTTTAATATGAAAAAATGATTTTTTTTTTTATTTAAAGTGATTTTTTTATTTAAATAGTAGTAAAAGATGATTGATGTGATGTACGAAGTAAGAATGTTGGGAGTTAAATTTGAGATAAATAATATGAGGCCTTTTTTTGGTCCATTGGCAAACAACTCCTCAAAGATTCAAAGTTTTCTTCTTTTTGGTGCATGGCCTCATTTCAACACCCACAAATTGGTTTGGGCTAAAACATTTTTAATGTTCTCAACAACCAAACAGAGCGCAAAGAAGAAAAAAGAGGTGAACAATCAATGGTGAAGTTGAGGACTTTGCATTCGGTTAACAAAATTTTCTCTATTATTTTCCCACATTTTCTTGCAAAGCAAACAGAAAACAACAACTTTGTTAGAAATGTTGTCCTCACAAACGATGCCAATGGTAGCATGACGGAGGTAACGTGGAACCACTTCCGATGGTTAAGTTACCAAGAAATGTGGGAAAATCTGTGTACTACTGTACTAGTAATGTGGACCGCTTTACCTTTTTATAAAGGTTTTTCGTCTTATGTTAGCAAGCGGGCTCAATTAGATGGGTGGCAAAGGTCAAGAAAAAGGGGACCCATATGGATGGAGGGCCTTTAGTTGGGCCTTGGGCCTTTCGACATCTGGGTATTTTGAAGGTTAAAGGATTGCCCATGCACGTGCGTACCAAACACGAGAATATTGCATAGGCTCTGCAACAACGGTTGCAAGAAAAATTGCAATGAGAAAATCTAATGGAATGACGTGGCAAAATATGAGTGGGTAGAACTTCAGGCGAGGACTAAACCATGTTCGCTCTAGATCCCTGCTCGGGAGCTTCTGGAAATAAAGAAGGAACCCATTTGGGAGTCTCGTGCTCGTCGGATAAATCATAAAGCCCACCCACACACAGCGCACGGCTACACCCTCCTCCAGCCTCCCTCTCTCTCTCTCTCTCTCTCAACGCAAAGAGAAACCAAAGCAAACATAACAAAAGCAAAAACCAAATCTCAACCCCACTGGTATGCATAACTCTCACTTTCTATTCCTTTCATTTTCGGCTTTGATTTTTGTTTGCCAAAATTGCCCCCCCCATGTGTTCTTGTTTCGCTTCTGCTCTTTTTTCACTGCTCAAACCCTACAAATCTCCCCTCTACTATCTCTTCATCTATGGTCTCAGAAAATATTATCATTTTGTGGGTTTTGTTCAATGGGTCTTCCTCCACAAGCCCTTCATTTCTATTTCTGCTTTTGGATTTGATATCTCTTATACTATATGTGAGTATTCTTCCTCAATAGGGCTTGAGATTTAGCTTCTTGATTTTTGCATTCTGATTGCATTTTATTTTTATTGCAATGATTGTAAACTGCGTTGCGCTATTTATTCGAAGATTTGCATTTCTGGGTTCCTTGACTGAGCTCTTTACTCCTTCCAACTTATTTTTAGATGGGTTAGTCTCTTTAGTGCGAATGCATACATTTAGGCTGATTTTTTTATGTCACTTTCTTTTTGTTTCATCCAATTACATTAGTTGTTTGGATGTGGGCATATTAAAAATCTTTTGACTGAACTATGCTTGTTGGTTATCCTGATGCCCGTTTTGATAAAAAAAAAAAAAAAAGATCCCTTTATATGTCGTCTTTCTATTTTAGGCTTAGTTTGCTCATAAATTGGTTGCCATGCTTGGATTTAATAAAGTGAAGCTGGAGTTGCAGTTGTAGCAACCAAATGGTGATTTCGCTCATATAGCATTAGGGGGACTTGATGAAATTCACTCTTGTAGCATTTCTTACATGATCCTTTTAAGTTTTACTGGGATTGCATTTCTGCTGGCCTCCAGCCCCAAAACTACCATGAAATCCTTTTTTGATTGTGACAATCTTCTTGGCCTTAGATTCCTATTTGCTTCCTGCGATTATCATTATTACGAACATGGTGCAAATTTGTACCCTTCGTGAATACCATGAAAGCCTGCAAATTCTTATGTGGTTTTTGCAAATTCTTATGTGGATGACAAAGCATAGGACGTGAAGGAGCTATGGCTGAAGGCACAGAAGTTGAAGAGCGGGTGGATCTTGATGAAGACAATTATATGGAAGAGATGGATGATGATGTTGAAGAACAAATAGAAGATGATGACGTTGAAGAACAAATAGATGATGATGGAGCAGATGGAGGTGGATATGAAAATGTTGAAGAGAATGTTGAAGAAGTACAAGAGGACTCTATTACTGGGGCTAGTGAGAAAGATCAATCGCCGGAAGAGAATAGAAACCACATCGCCTCTGAATCCGTGGAAGATGAAGAAAAGCCTGCCGCTGCAGTTGATGAAGATGAGAAGGAGAAGCACTCCGAACTTCTTACCCTTCCTCCCCATGGGTCTGAAGTCTTCATTGGTGGACTTCCTCGAGATACCCTGGAAGAAGATTTGAGGGATTTTTGTGAGGCAATAGGCGAAGTTCTTGAGGTTGGACTGTATCCCCTTATGCTTGTGCATCTTTTTTTTTTTTGGTAGTTTTTAATAAGGGTTTTTGCTTTTTAGGTAAGATTGATGAAAGATAAGGACACTGGTGATGCCAAGGGTTATGCTTTCATAGCATTTAAAACAAAAGAGGTTGCACAGAAGGCCATTGAAGAGTTACATAACAAAGAATTCAAGGTAATCATGGTGATTTTTAAACATCTATTGTCATTTTGCTAGACTTTTTTTTTTGATATCCTTTATCACTACAGGGTAAAAACTTAAGGTGTTCGCTGTCTGAAACTAAGCACAGATTATTCGTTGGTAATGTTCCAAAGAGCTGGACAGAGGATGAGTTTAGAAAAGTCATTGAGGAGGTTGGTCCTGGAGTTGAAAACATTGAGCTCATAAAGGTTGGACTTCAAATTGAATATTGATTTGGACTCACCATAAGATTGGATAGTCGTAAATGCTTACCTTGTAAACAACATTGCTTCATTTATTTTCAGGATCCTCAAAATCCAACCAGAAATCGTGGTTTTGCTTTCGTTTTGTATTACAATAATGCTTGTGCTGATTATTCAAGGCAGAAAATGGCAAATGCAAAGTTCAAGTTGGATGGCAATACTCCAACCGTAACCTGGGCTGATCCAAAGAGTGCACCAGATCATTCTGCTGCTGCTCAGGTAAATCGGTTAATGTTGATCAATCCAAATTCCTTAAAAGCATTCTTAAAATGCTTTAACTTCAAACAGGCATTAAAATGCTTGATGAAACACTTTTTTCTTCTTCTTTTTTCCTTGGGAGGGGGAGGGGGGGGAGGCTGTGTAGGTCAACAAGATCCTCTATACAAGTTAATTATTGTGTGCTTCAGATTAAAAATTTGTAAGTTTTGAAATCAAAATTTTTAATCCTAAATTTATCATAAAAAGATAGCACAATTGGTCCTACTCCATTATATTCACCTCTATGTACATTGATGTAAGCCTATAGAAACTAATTGATCTTTCTTGCATCTAAGTTCCCATTAGATATAAGCAAGGTCCATGGCATGATGCTGAAACAAAATAGGTTCATTGTTTGACCAGTGTAGCTTTAGCTCAAATGGTACTTCCTCCCTTTGTAGCAAGGTGGAGGGTGAGGTCGTGGGTTCAAGTCCCACCAAATGCGTGTGTAACTTACCAATAAAAAAAGAAAGTAGTGTTGAAGATTGCATGAGACTAGGATATTTTGGTTGTTAGAACTAGTGGCCCTAATGGTGACTCACTAATATGGATTTTTGTTTATAGCAAGCTTGTTGAATTGGTTAGTTGACAACTGCTGTTACGACTCTTTACTTGATTAATGTTCATCTTATGTTGGTAGGAGAACAAGTGTATGTGACCAATTTAGTATACACACACACACGGGTATGCCAGAGCCTGAATAAATTTATTGGATGATCTAAATATACAATAGCATCTGATGATTCAAATCATTATATCAATTTTTTTATTCCCATCCTTTTCCTTCACTTAGAGTATTCACAGCAGCCTAGTAAAAATGCTAAAAGTTGGGCGTTGGTTGTTCATGAAATAAGGGAGAGCTGGGAGAGTTATGAGGCAATTGTTTACTATTCAACTTTTAGTTGGACTCCTTTAGCTGGTGGTTTATTGTGTAAAGACTTTTGCTCCTTGGATAAGTCCGTTCCAATACTGTTTGAGGTTTAATTGAGAATGAAAGTGTGTGGGTGGGTTTGATATGGCCGAAAGGCCAGATGAGTTATGGGGATTGATTTTTGGTGTTGACGGAGAAATTTTAGGTGGGTGTTTCAATCTTCTCTTTGGGTTTTCTCTGCAACCAATTGGGTGTTGGTTTTCTTGAAAATTTGGTTATAGTTTTGGTGGCTGTCCTTTAGTTGTTTGAAGGTTGTGTTCTTACTGCGATTTCTTGTTTTGGCCAAAAATGGGTGAATGGAGAGATTTTGGTTTCTCGGTTGGCAATCAACAGAATGGGTGTTGGGATAAAGGTTTTTTTTTCTTCCCAATTTTCTGGTTGTTGTGAGCTTCAAACCTGATGGGTGTTGAGAAACAATTTTGGCTTTGATTTTTCTGGTTTGATTGGAGCTTTGGCCGAATGGGTATTAGGAAAGAATTGAATTTAGTTTCGATGTTGCATAATTTTCAAATCCAAAGATATGATGGTTGGAGAAAAAATAAATTAAATCTTTGAAAAAGAATATTTAAATAGAATAGTGAAAGTGGATGGCTAAAATGTTGAGCTTGATGTAGGTGCTTTGAAAAAAGTGGATAGCTAAACTAGAGAAATGTGATTTTTTTTTTTTTAAAGTTATTTTGGCTAGTAAGTTTGCTGGTGCTAACGAGAATGTTCTTAATGGTATTTCGAGTTTTACTCATGGACTTCTACGTGGTTACAGTATAATACATGCTTGAAAGTATGCAAATGACTTAAGGGATCTTTAGGAGAGTCTAAGAATGGCTTGGCTGTATCTGTCACCATGCTAATACACTTAACTCACTCGTAAGGATGGCTTGATCTAGTTAACCTGGTCCTTAAGTTTCAGCCAATACCTAGATATCTTGATCGTAAGTGCTTCTTCAAAGGATTATGTTTTAGTGATATTTGCCAAAATGTTTACTTGATGAAATATTGATACCTAAACTTTGAAATTTTGTTGGTGTATTAGCCCATGTAAGACATAACTTGTACTTATTGAAACTGCTTGCATACTTTAGGGGAGAAATCTATGGTTTATAGTTGTTTCTATCTCTGTGGAGTTAAAAGAGTTATAATTGCTACATCCTCTGCAAAAGTTGCAGAGACCATGTTCTGCCTTTCGTTGTATCGCTACATGACAAATATAATGTTCTGGGCTTACAAAACTGTATTATTTGTTTTGGCATTCTCAGGTTAAGGCTCTTTATGTCAAAAACATTCCAGAGAACACTAGTACTGAAAAACTGAAGGAACTGTTTCAGCGCCATGGGGAAGTGACAAAAGTGGTTATGCCACCTGGAAAAGCTGGTGGCAAACGGGATTTTGGGTTCATCCATTATGCCGAAAGGTCAAGCGCATTGAAGGCTGTTAAAGATACAGAGAAATACGAAATTGATGGTACTTTTCCAACACATCTTTGGGTGCGGGTGCGGGTTTGGGAAAACTCAAAGATGCACCAGACAACCTTCTTTAACGCATGTTAAACCTACTTATTGTTTGTTTAACCCATGATGGGATTTCTGTCTTATAACATACATACATGCAGCTGATGCGTACTTGACTCCATAATGAAAAGGGTCAATATTGTCTGGACTGAGTTTAAGACCTTCCAAACTGACCTTCAATTTTGAAAAATAAAGAAATGACAAATTTAGACTTTGAAACCATAGGTAAAATATCTTTAGGGTATGCTAGGACATAAAAATCAACATAAATGAAGGGTGTGTTACATCATAAGATGAAGAATGCGATGCTGTCATGATATTGGCTCATAATTGTAATGATTAGATATATGGACCATCTCATCACTGTATAAAATATCTTTAGTGTTTGCTGTTACTTGATTATTCTTTTCATAAAGAACAAATTAGGAAAGTAATAAATTTGTTCTTTCTTACAGCAGCGGAAAAGGCAGAAAATTTAGTGACTGCCGTTATCATGCATTCATGCTGTTGTTGCCTAGGTCTGAATAGTGAATACTGTAATGAGAAATAATAACAATTGCAACCTTTGCGTACTGATGTTAGTTTCAATCTCAAAGTTTCATTTACTCCATATTTATTTGTTTGTCTTATTAGATGTAATTGTGAAGACTAAAAAAATCTGAGATATTTAATGTGTTATGCTTTGAAACTTTTTTCCTTTTGGTATTTGTATTTGTTATGATTCCACCAGTAATTTGTTCAAAGGAATTCGAACTACAGGCCAAGTTTTGGAGGTTGTACTTGCTAAGCCACAGGCTGATAAAAAATTTGAAGGTTCTTATCCCGGTAATGTTGTGCCTCATCCAAACCATCTTCCACATTCTGGGTATGGTGGTTTTGCTGGTAATCCATATGGCTCTCTAGGGTCTGGATATGGTGTTGCTACTGGTTTTCAGCAGGTACTTGCATGGGTTTGTATGTATTTTCACATAGTTTCTGAACTGGTTGAATATTATCTCATGATTTGCACGCATGAACAGCCAGTGATATATGGTAGGGGTCCAATGCCGGCAGGAATGCACATGGTTCCAATGGTTTTACCGGATGGCCGAATTGGCTATGTTCTGTAAGTTGCGTTAATTTGAAAAGTGGGTTTTATTTTATTTTATTTTTTTAAAAAAAAACTTTGTAATTATTCCAATATTTTAAAGTCATTCTTTTATGATTTTAAACAATTTCTTTTTTGACTTTGGCTTTTGTGCAGTCAGCAGCCAGGTGTACAGATGCCACCTCATCAGCCTCGTAGAATTGATCGGAGCAATGCTCCAAGTGGCCCACCAGGTCGAGCAGGAGGTAGCAGTAGTGATGAAGGCAATCGTGGCAGGAGGTATCGCCCCTATTAGTGGTAGAGGACAGGTGAGACTTTTTTAGTCACATCAAACGAAATACACATCCCCGCATCAAAAAAGAAGATAATTTCTCTTTTCTTCTACTGTTGGTTGTCATTGTATGTTATATACCATTCAATAGAAAATTTTTCAAATTCCTGTAGTAGTATTATAAGTGTTCTTTCCATTAATGGCTTTGAATTAGAAACTGAAATGAGATAAAATGTGAATGTAATGGTTGCTATTGAATAATTCAAGAGAAATATTATATTCCACTACAATTTAGTTAGAGGTGAAATCTAGAAATATTCTTTCCTTTAGTAGTTGTATAAGATGTTTTTTTCATGGTATTGAGGTATCTCATGCAACAAAAAAAAAAAAAAAATGTTGGAATTAGGAAGTGAGTTATCCTAAAACTTAAGTGTTGGTAGGTGATGATTAACAGTTGAGCGTTTATTTCTTATATATTTATTTGAATTTTTTGTTGGAAAAATGTTGCCTTTGTTGCTAGAGCCATAGAATACATGCCACCCATTGCGTATACATGTCCACCATAGTTTCTTCATTTTGGTTTCCCTATTTATTGGCTGCCACAATTGGATATTCTAAATGTCAAATATGATTATGCCTGTGAGGTGCATTTTTCTAAATGAGGGTGGAAACTCGGATGCATGGGTCACAATGCTTTAGGTTGATACAAACAGATCTCCTATTACAATTTCAAAAGTGGTTACTAAGAGGTAGAGCGTGATTAGTGTTACTGTTTTCACATTGTGAACATCATGCTTAGTTCTGTACAATTTGGTTGTGGAGAATATGGAGGTATAGGTATGTGTTAAAGCTGCTCTGCTAATTATATCCCGTGTCTTCTCAGCTGCAAAACAGGAGTTGAATGAAATAAATAAGTAAAGAGGATCAGTGCCTTTGTAATAAAAACTTATCAGTCTGCTTAGGGGGGAAAAAACTGACCAGTCTTTTTGATATGAAACTAATAGATGTTTCAATAGTTTCAGGCTGCTGTACGAGTCAGAAATTCTGCATCCAGAGTTTCAGTGTTGCAGCTTCTGGAGGACCATTATTACTAATGTTTTGTGATTTTAGGTGAATCAATTGGTCCATGGCGTCTCTACCTTATGATTGAAGACCGCAACTTTTTCCATTGTTTTAGTCTTCTAGGGGTCACTAGTTAAGAAAACTGAAATTTGCAAGATTCTAGCTCTCCAGATCTCTACAGACAAGCATGATGGTTGGTATTTGTTTAAAACTCTGAAAAAGCTCTCTCCAGTGAGCAGGTAGATTTTGATCCTTTTAATAGCCAAGGGACAATTTTTCTTCAGAAAAAAAAAAAAAAAAAAAAAAAAGGGAAAAAAGATGATGATAGAAAGGCTTTTATTTAAACTGTAAATGAGTGCTGAACTTTCACAATAACTTATTTCCAAATACATCTTGAGCTGGAAGCTTGCCTGCAGGTTCTAATCTTCAAAGTGAAAAAAATTTCGATTGTAAATGAGTGTCAAGGTGAAACAAAAAGTTGTTGAACAGGAAGCTTGCTGAGGTCCTAAACTTCAAAGGGAGAGGTTGATCAAAAGCTGGACTTTTTCCCAATGATTGTTTTATTGCAGCATGTCCACAATGGTTGGAACATTGACAAACTCTACTCATGGATATAACTTGCTTGCACGAAATGCTACTTTTCTAATTACAAGAAACCAATTGCTAAAGAGAATCCATCATGATCATACCCCACAAATTCCGCCTTGTAAATTTATATAATTTGGCTCCAATCACATGTTAGAATATTATAAAAGATTTTTAAACGGATTTGTAGGCCTCACATTCGCATTACTCTAAAAGAACGGGAAGCTTCTCAATAATGAGAAGAAAATATAATACTAAAAATAAAGAACTAGTTTGACTTCACACCCGAGTGAACAGTGAAGATCCTCAAACCTATTGCTAAAAGCCGATAAGTTTTAAGCCATAAGATTTCTCTATACCCAATAGAAAGACAAAAAGATTGTTAAAAAAATAAAGACTGACAAAAAGAAAACGTAATGAGCAACCTGACACACCATAAAAGGAAAGACCAACTCCTGTGCCTAAATTTAAGGCAAATAGCAGACCAAAATAACTACACAGAAAGTCAACGTCTAAATCTACACCTAATATTAGCAACAATTTTTCCCAAATTGAAGGTGGCACCGTCGATATAAGAGCCCATAGCTTCTATTCTTGCAGGGTTCAATTTACCATTAGGTAATTGAATAGTGAGATTACCCCTACAACATCCAATTATGCGGTTGACGATTTAGGCCTATGTTGTTTTGGCATAAAATATTAAAATAAAAAAAATTGTATTTTTTAATATTTGGTACGACCAAAAAAGTATAGTTAGATCGAAAATATTTTCAGTTTGACCAAAAAAGTTTCTTTAGTTTTGAAAAATGGTTTTCGTTTTTAAATTTTGTACACCATTTTTTCAAGTTTAAATTTATCCACAAACTGTGGGATCTTCACCGGAGGTTGACCTAAATACTCATTTTTCGTATTCTGTATAACCTAAATACTGAAAAATATTTTATGAAAAATCATTTTTATTTTGTTGAAAAATATTTTTCGATGAAAACATTTTATGTTGTCCTTAATTCACACTTTCATTGTGTAATTATTGTCTAGGTGTAGTAGCGCTCCAAAAGTATTTATAATCATATAAATTTTTGAGTGTTACGGCAATAATAATTTAAGATTTGTTTCAATTTGCTCTTCACAAATCGTTACTGAATGCAATCTTAAGAGACAATTCAACCGGATGAAAACTACGCATTAGCAAATGTCATTAATTCAAATCTCATTTCCGCCTCTCCCACCCTCATGTCATATTAAGATAATTTTTTTTTAAAAAAAAAAATACCAGATAGATTACTCTTAGACTTTGAAAAGATCACCATTAAATTTTAGATCTAATGATATTCTTTCCCATCACGTCATAGAATATGCACTTAAAAGTTAAAAGTGAGAGCAAAAATGAACTCAAGTGCTCAATCGTTGGGAAAATGAACTCCAAGGTCAACGAGAGCTCGGACTTGTTTTATGTTTACGTTGCTGGTTGGAGTTGGCTTCAGAAAATGGTGATTGACTTGGCATGATATTAGCCTTTGGATCCGCCCTCTCTTACACGTGTCCTACATCCATATCAAAACTGGAGGAAATGAGAGTCTATTAAACGGCAGCGGAGCCTTACCTATAAAGAGAATAAAACCAATGAACTTTACCTTGACATATCAATGCATTATGCATTGTATTCGAAACCTCCTTAAAACCTTGATGCAAATTAAAATTTATAATTTCATACGAATCAAGCATTATTATTTTTATACGTAGATTATCAAAATAAAGAAAAAGCCTGTTGCACTTTTTTTCTCATGCCGTTGAATTAAATAATCATTGATTATCGGTTAACTTTTAACTTGCGTTCTTAGCTCTAATTAATCACTTCATAATCGCCCTCTTTATTTAGTTGATAATAATAATAAAAAAAGTATTATTTAGTAGATTACCAGTCCACTCGTATAAAACTAAAATTAGTGCCAATCATATGGCAATATATATCATTACTCATTANATTGTATTCGAAACCTCCTTAAAACCTTGATGAAAATTAAAATTTATAATTTCATACGAATCAAACATTATTATTTTTATACGTAGTTTATCAAAATAAAGAAAAAGCCTGTTGCACTTTTTTTCTCATGCCGTTGAATTAAATAATCATTGATTACTGGTTAACTCTTAACTTACGTTCTTAGCTCGAATTAATCACTTCATAATCGCCCTTTTTATTTAGTTGATAATAATAATAAAAAAAGTATTATTTAGTAGATTACCAGTCCACTCGTATAAAACTAAAATTAGTGCCAATCATATGGCAATATATATCATTACTCATTATAATCACTCCTTAGTACCCACGAAATATAAAAAGAAAGAAAGAGAGAGAGAGAGAGAGGGTTAAAAATAAAAAATAAAAAAAAAAATACAGCAGCCAGATATATAACACCACGTGTACTCTATATCCTCCTCCACTAAGACTACGATACGTGGACATCCTTCTCGCCAGGAACCTCAACCGGGTACCTATCGATTGAGTCGACCCAGGGGTTGCCTCGGAAGTCACCAACAGGAATCGGCCTGAGAGCCCTCCAAACCGCGCTGTTACACTTGAAACCCGACCCGAATGCAATCTGCCAGACGCGGTCGCCCTCGCAGACCCGGCCCTTCGCCTCCGTGTAAGCCAGCTCGTACCACAGCGAGCTACTCGAGGTGTTCCCGAACCGGTGCAGCGTCATCCTGGACGGCTCCATGTGCCAGCCGCTGAGCTGCAAGTTCTTCTGAAGCTCGTCCAGCACCGCCCTCCCGCCTGCGTGTATGCAGAAGTGCTCGAAAGCCAGCTTGAAGTTGGGTATATACGGCTTCACCTTAGCTTTCAGGATCTTCTTCCTCACCAACGTGACGAAGAACATGAATTGCTCAGAAAACGGGAGAACCAAAGGGCCCAGAGTCGTGATATTCGTTTTCAATGCGTCTCCGGCCACCGCCATTAGTTCCCGAGCGAGCGAAACCCCAACGGTTCCTTTATCATCCTCTCTCTGATAGACACAGTTGTAATTTTTGTCGTCGGCGCCTTTGTGGGTTCGAACGGTGTGAACGAGCTCGTACTTGGACCGGGCCCGATCCTGTGCCCGGTTCGATAAGAGCACCGCCGCAGCCCCCATGCGGAATATGCAGTTGCATAATAACATTGAGCGGTCATTGCCGAAGTACCAATTGAGAGTGGTGTTTTCGGTGCTGACGACGATGGCGTAGGTGTTGGGGTTTGCGCTAAGGAGATCCTTTGCCAGGTCGACGGATATAAGGCCGGCGCTGCAACCCATGCCGCCGAGGTTGTAGTTCTTAATGTCGGTTCGAAGCTTGTAGTGGTTGACAATCATGGTGGAGAGTGAGGGGGTTGGATTGAATAAGCTACAGTTCACAATAAGGATTCCGATGTCTTTTGGTTGAACGCCGGTTTTCTCAAACAGAGCATCCAATGCACCGAACATGACGGCCTCCGCCTCGGACCGGGCCTCTTGCATGCTCAGGCTCGGCGGTCTGGACGTAATTGCTTTCGGTAAATACGTCTCGTCGCCAAGACCGGACCGGGACGTAATTCGTCTCTGAAACCCGATACTGTCCTCCTCGAATGCGCCGCTATCTTCGGTCATCTTCAAGAAAAATTCCCCCGTCACTTTCCGTTCGTCCTCCGGTTTGTAACAGGAAAAGTCTACGAGATAAACCGGCCTTTTGCGCTTGGCCCAGCAGAGGCCGAAAAGAACAAGCAGCAAAGCGGAAGCAGCGGTTCGTGTGGCCGCGTTGAGGTTATCGAATTCGAACCAAACTCTCCGGTTCGTCCATAACTCAGAAAGCCGGTCCAGCTTTAGACCGGCGAGCTGAAGCACTAGGGATAGTGCGAGAGGCAAAATTACAAGAAACATGAGTATAGTGGCAGGGTTACACGAGTAGCCATACCCTAATTTGACGTACTTGAGCTTCACAGACTGTAAGAAATTCGGCAAACGTTGCCGGATTTTGATAACGGCGGAGGACGAATCTTTAAAAGCCATTTCCGCCGTTATTCTCTCCTTATCCATCTCTATACTGTTCATTTTTCTTCCTAATCGGGAATATCTCTAGCTAGAAAGATCTCTCTTTTTTAAGTTCTTTCTTTTTTTTTCTTTTTTTTTTTGGGTTCTTGAACAAGATGGGTCTTGTTTATTTATAAACAAGAAGTCTACGAGAAGCTGAGCCGCTATGATAGCTAGGAAAACAAATGCTGAATTGAAAGCAATCCCTACACGTTTTGAACAGTTATAATTAGTTGGTTGAGAGATTTGAGAAGCAGGACATCAACATCAATTAACTGCAAAAAATAAAAAAATAAAATAAAATAAAGTTGGAATTTTAGACTTGAATAAATGGGAAGTAGTTCCAATAAAAGGTGTGCAGATAGCTCAACCACCGCGCGCAGGAATTAATATTAAAAAAGAAAAAAGAAGAAAACGTCTCTAAATCTATTCAAAATCTAGTTTTGTGTAAATGTTCCTAAACGGTGCGGTTGATGATGGGATGGATGAGAATTTGTTGGAGGTTTTCCCCGGCCTCTCTTGTGTTTGTCTTTGGGGGGTAAGTGGGTTTCTTCCTTTTTCATCTGCATTGGTCATGACATATCTAACATGCAAATTAAAGGAAAAAAAAGAAAAGAAAAAGAAGAATGAGAATGAGAATTACGGAGATCTATCCATGTGCATGTGCATGTGCATGTGAATTAGGTGAAAGGAAAATGGAAGATTACGTTTGAAGTAGGAGGTTAATGTGTGGAAGAAAGAGAAGGGAGCCGGGTTGGTGTTGTAGGTGACTTGCCATCAAGGAACAATAAATGGAGACCGGAGGCGAGGTCAAAGAAGGGCAGCTGCTTAGCTGCTAACTGCTATATGCCCACCTATCAATTACGCCTATATTGCACTACCCAACACTAGTGCATTAATATATTTATATATGATAGATAACACGAAAAGGATGAGTGGAATTACCAAATTATCACTCCGCACGCACGTGTTACACGCACCTGTTTGCTTAGGGACAACTCATAAAGCCAAGGCTATAGCTCCTCTTAAATGTACAGAAAAGGGAAACGGCTAATAAGGCCAGGGTTACATTAATTCTTGCCGACTCGAGTAGAGTCTGGGTTCAGCTAGCTAGGCAAGCCCTTGTACTCATACTATGGTCAGTGTTCGATGGAAAGAAAATTGTAATTAACAAGATATTGATCGAATGGGTAAAAAGAGAGAGAATTAAATAAAGATGTGAGTCGTAATTAAGTAGGTTAAAGCGAATAAGACATATGAGGGAGCAGGCATGTTGACCCGTGAACTCCATATATGTCCGTTCACATTATTCATGCTTCCTTCATTCTCATGTCATCCAGATAGATAGACTAATATATCGGCTCATTGTACACCAAATATTGCTATAGACTGTTACTTCCGACTTCTTCCATGGATACACAAATTTCAGATTTGAAAACCTTTCATTAGGAAAAACATAAACTAGAAGGAAAATTACCCAAATTGAAAATCACACGGAAAAATAAATAAATAAATAATGTAACAATATGAATTAATTTATTTTTTTGGAAAATTAAACCAGTGATCTCTAAATTTCAAATTTTAATAATATTAATTTGTGATTGTATAGGGTTAGAAAGTTAACGGAATGCTCAATAAATGTTATGGCGTATACCGGCTCCCCTCATTTCGTCACTCACTTGGTGTGGTTCTCCAATTAATCAAAAATTAATTTTCATGGCGCCATATATATTAGCTTTAAAGTGACCGACCGACAAGAATAATTGAGTGATGTTGGAGTGTCAGATTCGGGTGTAGGCAGTGAAATCGGACCAGAGCAAGGTGGGGGAGGGGATGATCAAACCAGATCGGTTCGAGCCAAATCTAAAGACTTGGGTCGATCGATCAAGTTCAGAAAAGGGCACCCAGGGGCCAGGCAGGCGGCAGGCATGTCTGTGGAGTGTGGAAGCAAGCGCGTGCGGAGTGAGTCGACGAATAAAAGAGGTGGGGGGGGGGGGGGGGTATGTGGAAGAATGTGTGTGTTTTGGCAGGTGTCGGTGAATCTCGAGATTCAAGTTCAACGGTAGCCTCTAAAGGCCATTCAGGCACTTGGTTGTTGACCAATACAATTGAAGGCCACGATCTTAAGGTGGCCTCTTCAGTACTTTAGAAAATTGACACAATATTAATGGTCCAATATTTTCTGCAGAAAAATTTCTTTACTGCAGTACTTTCATCAGTCATGATAAAAGGATGAGATGAGAAAATGACTTAATTCGATCGAGTGCAACTAATGGTAGTGTTGTCGCTGATGAATTAGGATCCTCAATTGGATAATAATATAATATTTAATTAGTTATAGTAAATAAATATTTTTATTCTCTCAAAAAATAAAAAAAAATTAAAAAAAAATTATTATAACTAATTGAATATTATCCAATTCATTAAAACGCATAGAGCAGATGAAAAAGATGCCACTATAAATTAAGTGATTTCTACGACCATATATATATATATAAATAACTGCCGATTATAGTTTTTGGGTATTTGAAGTGTCTTTTGTTTTCTTTTTCTTTACCTTTTTTGAAGTGGTTGGAAGCAAGGAAGCCAGAATTTTGATTTACAGAGAGCAAGATTACAAGATGGAGTTGAACGAAAAAATACTTAAAAATATAACTAACACAATAAATAAAAATTCAACAAAATTTAATCATTGCTTAAAACATTTTAAATGTAACCTTCATTTAGAATTCAATTGGGACTCGATAAGACCATTTTTCTCCATGACTTAGGTAACTACAGTCAAGGACGAAAATAGGGTGGACGGTATAGGCCACGACCCTCCCTCAATTTTTGAGGAAAAAAACATTTTAAGGTCAAATTTTAGTTTTTAAGTCTTTGGCACTTACCTAAGTTATAAAAAAATAAAAATTGGCCCCTACCCACATTTTTTTTTTTGGCCCCACGTACCCACTAAATGTTTATCTTTTTTCAGCATTTTGTTGTACATCTCGTTACTGTTCTAACCCTAAACAAGTACAAGCATATAATTATAATCTTAAAATTTGAAATTTATAGCTTACTTTCCTATACTTATTTAATTTTCCAAACGAAAAATCAACGAAAAAACACAATTTGCAACACAGAAGTAGCGGAAAGTAATTTGTTTTCATCTTAAACGCGGCTTAAACTCACTATGTTCTTGTCTCATGGTTGTTAATTCTTCTTCATGTGATTTTTAATCTGAGTTTTCATTTTTTTACTGTAAAAATATAATTAATTTTTACATAAAATTAATTATAATTGAAGTGGCCGGGAGATGGATAAGTTCGTACTATGAAAGGCATGCAGTGGGGGATTGTCTCCAGTCTCCATCAACAGGGAATAGATTGCTGAAATGGGGATAGAAATTAAGGTGATGCAGAAATGTTTACTAACTGATCAAATCCATATCCATCCCCCAATGATGGGAGGAGATTATGAGGAAATTAAGGATTGAGAATATTGGGTGGGGAAAATATTATCCAAAAGTTACGTAATTAGGAGGCAGATTAATGCATGGGCAGATGATCAGAGGTGGATAGAGTTGGGAGAGAGGCGAATTAATTAATATAGTAAATGAATTTGCTTTATATATGTTTAATCGTACCATATGTAGACCAATTCCTTCCATAAAAAGCTAACCAGAAACTGATTTCCATGTCTTGGTCCCTCTGGAAATCAAGCATAATCATATATTAATGTCATCAACTTCATACGCACGCACAATACGCGCTGTTTGGTGGTCCAATATTATCAGCACTAACAAAGTGTCAAATTCTATCCGACAACTAATAATAGATCTCCATATAACACCTATTCTCCGCCACCAACTTTGTTTGCCCTACACCTTCCTCAATCCTCACCACATCTTCAAGTATTATTGAATGTTTAAATTGAAGTTATTCTCGTTTAAATTTAGTTGGTTTGAGCTCAAATTTATTGTTGAATTAAATGATATGTTTAAATTTTGTTCATTTATTTTTGGGAAAAATTCACTTTACTCCCTGAAGTTTTAGGGGGGTTTTTCAATTTGAACCCTGAAGTTTAAAAATTGGCAATGTATTTCCTAATATTTCAAAAAATTTCAGTTTAAACCTTCTGTTACTAATTTTTGTCAAATTGGGCTGAAATCTATGAAATTATGTAATAACCCTCGTCAATTTAGACGAAAAATATTATAAATGGTTTAAATTTAAACTTTTTGAAACTTCAGGGGGTAAATTGCTAATTTTGAAACTTAAGGGTTCAAATTAAAAAATCTCTAAAATTTCAGGGGGTAAAATGAATTTTTTCCTTTATTTTTCGAACTTCGTTCATGGCTATTCAGTTAACCAACTCATCGTTTATATAAAATGAATAAAAAAATTAGTTAATTATATTCTTTTCTATGATATAATTGTAGAGGGAGATGCCTTACAAATTGTAAATGCGGTCAAAGTGGGAAACAAAAATCATATATAATTTTGAGTAATGTTAAAAATCATATTTTAATCTTATAATGCTGATGTGACAATGTCAACTATCCATTGGATTAGGCATTGGCTCTACTAAGTTGTGTTGATAAGAATAATTTTCCATGTCATCAAACTTTTTTTTGGTGACAATAATTGTTCATTCAAGGAGCAAAGTTATCCTTTTTCCAACTTAAGATTAATAAGTATGGCTACATTATAATTTGGGATTTGGCTACCAAAATTTCAGCAGTTACAATGATTATTTTTGTATTGCAATAAGTTGAGGCTTTCTCACTTGTGCAATCTTATGAACTATCAATGAATGGTTTGAATTCATCGAAATAATTAAAAAGAAAAAAGAAGAACAAACACCTAATTCTGGCGTGGTTTCACATTGCCCACCAAGGATCTTTTCAAACGACAGTAGTGGACACTGGACACATGCATGCTTATACTTTCTCCAAACATCAATGTCTTCCATGTCAAAATGCTATTCATTAAATGACCTGCACAAACATATTCGATGAAAAATGCTATTCATAACAGAGGAGGAGGAGAGAGAGAGAGAGAGGGAGAGAGATTACTTTAATCCTTTTCAGTATTTTCTTCGGTGTTCCACATTATATCTTTCAATCCAGACGAGAAACTTTTGTAGAACTGCCATGTGATCAGAGCATTGACAACCAAAACAACAAATACCAAAACTTAGCCCTTGGAATATTTTTTGCATCAACATTCTACTTAATTCAGAGAAAACAGAGGAAAATTAAGCCGGTAGCTATCAGGGATTTTAAAAGATGAAAATAAAGATTCAAAAATTATTTTACTTCCTTTATTTTCCCACTCTTTCTGAGCAACCAAATAAAGCCAAGAGAAAAAAAGAAAAGAAAAAAAGAAAAGAAAGAAAAAGGTTGGCATGCCTTGTGAAACTCCAATGTGTCACCACCAGTTTTTCGGAGCTCTACCATGTGCAGGGATGGAGCCACCTCAAACACCTGCAATTGAAAAGGAATCAATTTCAAAAGTATTTGATAGGGTACCATAAAATTGAAAATTAACAATGACCTAAAAGAATTCAAAATTATTAGCAGCAGCCTCTAATGTTTCTAATTCCATTGACCGAGCTATAAACTCAATACCTCAGTTGCTACAGAGAGGTGGCCTTTCCTTCCAGTTTTGTCACCTTTCAACTTCATCTGGAATGGTTGGAAATTAAGAAAAACATATAAATACGAATTTTTGAACATCAAACACATAGCTTTCAATGAGATACGTGGGCAAAAAATAGCAAATAAAATAAAGCAAATGCAATAAATATGTCTAACGTGAGAATCATTACCTTGTAGTTTCGCTTGTTAACATTAAAGCCAAGAGGCTTTGCAGTTTCCTCAATTTTAGACATAATTTCATTTGCAGGGCACTGGGAAGTAAAACGGGTTTCTCGCTTCACAAGACCCTACAGAATTAAATTTACAAATTAACACGAGGATCATTAGTCAGCAATAACAGCTATCAATAACAAATATAATATAAATCAGCACAGAGTGCCATAAACCTTGAAAAAAATAATGTACCACCAGGCTACCTGAAATTCAAATGATTGAACTTGTGGCAAGATAAAATTAGATCAGAACTATGGGTTTTAAGACTACACAAGCTCTTGATTGGAAAAGTCAATGTGGTAATCCCAAGGCACCAATATGGTGCACCATTGAAATTTCAATCTTCCAAAACTTTGGAAGGGAGATATATCAATTTCCCAAAATGCTAATAATAATTTTATATATATACAGGAAAAACAAATTCATTAAGCATGTAAGGGCCACAACCCAAATACAGAAGACATATATAAGAGAAGAACACCCAACAAGATCAAGAATGATGAAAGAGAGCACAAAAATCTACAAAGATAGAGATATTGAGAAGGGCATTAACATAGATCCACTCAAAGAGTGATTTAAGAAAACAAAGTTGTGGCTCTGAACTCATCTTCTCCCAATCTTCGAAACATATAGCATTTCTTTCTCTCCAAATGCACCACATCAAATAAGAAAGGAATACATTCCAAATAATGTTTAAATCATTCTGACAAAATGTTCCTTTCCAGCATGCTAAGAGCTTCACCACCCGTTTGGGTATAATCCACTCTACTCCAAACATCTAAAACACCATATTCCACAGGTCTCTCACAATACCACAATGAAGGAGGTGATCAGGTGTTTACCCCACGCATAACGCCATGCACGCCCTCTTAAGTACAAACAAGACTGGCGGAAAAAGGGCAACCTCAGTGTTCCTTACCTCGTACATATCCAAACCATTGGCACTCAAAGGTACTATAACGTCGAGACAAGCAAAGCTGCCTCTACTCCGCTTGGGCCTTGGCCAAGACCTCTGCTTGTCAACCACAGCAATCGATTCACACGATACATGCGCCGAAGAATTCTCTGCTAGGCAATATGTTGTCATCCCTTCTAAGGCAACCCCTGGTTGTTGTTCCTTACCACTACCTTATGACAACCAGAAAGCATCAAGGAACCTACGCACATCGAGAGTGAAGCCCAACCAGCCGCTACCTCTACTACTTTCGGGGATAATCACAAAGCCTCCAGGACTTTATCCCCACCCTCCAGGACTTCACAAATTCCTTAGAATGTTCTAGTTGAAGCAAAGTTCTCATGGTGTCCAACAACCACGATACACTGGCATTGCCCAGTGAAACTGAATGAACCAAACCTCTACTTCTTTCATACCCCTGTAACACCAAGACTCCCTCCTCACAAACGAACTCAAAGGAATTGGATTCAACTTAAATCCATCTTGAAATAACCATCTCCATCAACCCAGAACCAAACAATCAGAAAACTGAAGAAGAATTGGAAAAGCAGAGCCGGGAAACTAACAAACACAAAAGGGAATGACGGGATGCACCTACACGCGCAGTCAAGAGAGAGAGAGAGAGCTCATATGCTTCATCAGACACTTATGACTTACCCCAAGAAAAGAAAAAGATTCACAAGTATTAAGATGCAAAAGATGTAAACAACACTTCCCTAAATGCTAATAATGAAATATTCATAAACAGAAGACACAGAAATCTTATATACATACCTTCTGCTTCTCAAACAAATTTTCAAGATTAAAACTCGAGGACCTAGATATAAGTTCAAAAGCATTCATGGAAACAGGTCTCTCCTTCCTTTCTGTAACAAGATGTTCCTGCACAATGAACATACATGTAAAATATTTCAGGTGGAACTTGGCCTCATATTTACATTTCAGATTGACTAGATTATTAGTTTATAATACCATCAGAAGAAAGCATGATAGTTTCCAGAGTGAATATTCACGGGTGGCACAAGGACATTCTATCAGTCCCACTATATGACGACAGTAAAATAATCCGTATGAAAAGTCACATAACTGGCACAGTAACCAGACATCTTGACTGAGAGAAATTGTATTTAAATTGTCTTACCTCCGAGTCATTGAATACAGCATCTACATCATCAAGATTTACATTTTGCTCCTCTTCTGAGTATGCCGGCTTGTACCATTTCTTGAACCATTCATCTTCTAAGATTTCAGGGATCGTTATCCGCTAAAATAAAGCACCACTAATTAATATACCCTTGCTAATCAGATCATGCTGTTCCATACAACTCAGGAAAAGAAGGCACAGAAATAGAATCTACTTCACAAATTTTGAATTATAAAAGGGTTTGGAGCTCACTGTAAGAGGGTTTGGATCAAGAACGCGCTTTATCAGTTTTTTTGCGCCGGGTGAAAAGTATGATGGAAATGTGAAATCAGCCTTGCAAATCTGAAATATATATCAAACTTATGTGTTTAATGAGATTCTCCTCATATGAAAAGACCATGCAAAATATAAAGACTTACTTTTCGATACAAAGCCATGAGATTTGGTTCATCAAATGGCAAGTACCCAGCCATAAGCACAAAGAGAATGACCCCACAAGACCAAACATCAGATGCTGTACCGTCATAACCTTTATCATTTAGCACCTGATACAGAATGTCACATGCAAGAAATCAAACACGGAGATGCACTAAGTCATTCTGTTATGTTCATAAACTTGTAGGTAGATACCTCAGGAGCAACATAGTTTGGGGTTCCACAGGTAGTGTGAAGCAGCCCATCCTCCTGCAGTAAGAAGAATGTAACTAAGGTCTGCCTTGATTTTGTATAATGCCCCCAAAAAGATTTTCCATTCTTATTTGGAATAAGTAATACAATTTCCACTAACAAAAACAAAAGGGTAAGCCCTCTATTCAGATGAGGCATGATCCATACTGAAACGTTTATAATAAAGGAACAGTAATAGATGTTAATGTAAAAAAAAATTGGAAAACACTAAAGACATGTATTTTCCATATTTTTATCACAAAATAACAAACTATGAGAGTGGTCACAAAATCTTAGAGCAACTGAAAAGCTAAACTAGCAACCAAAACTCAATTTGCTTGCAGCTGTGGGCAAATCAACTTAATAGGTAGTCAATTGACTCAGTAAAAGTAGAAAGTATCCGAGTTTAATTGAGCTAATAACAGTTAAGTTAAAGCAATCCAATTCAGAGACAAAAAAATTAATAAATATCAAAACCAAGTCTTATGTGGGCTCCCCGAACATGATTGAAGCAGTGCTACTAGATGTTTAAATGTAGTTTAAATAATAATAATAATAATAAATAAAAATAAACCTAACATAGCCTCTTTCCCTCTTTGTAGTCAAGAAGATGATTTCAAAGCACAGTAAAAGTGTAGCCTAAATAGGCGCAATCAAAAGTTGAGCTTTATCTATGACCTAGATCTTGCTAGCTTCACTAAAATGAACTAAACAAAAATCGAGATATGTACTTTATTGGTTTTCTCATTCACAAATGTTTATGACCTGTACCAAACTCCCTCCTCAACCTAACCTAACTCGCACTCCTGAGATAATTCCTTTCTTTTGCAATCATGTGAATGGCACATGTACCATATTTTTACAGGAGTTGGTCCTCGATGACAAATTTCCAGTACTCATGGATTATTCTATATAATTAGATTTCAGAGAGAACGGGCCTTTGACATGATTCATATGAGAAAGTAGGCAATTGCAGTTAATGCAGAAACCCAGAAAGATGACAACCTAATTTATACTGCATTAAGTTTTCTAACTTTTAAGGAAAAAGAATGATATATGAGAAAGGTTTCATAAAGTACACCACCAAAAGGTTCTTCTTCTATAAAGAAATGGGGAAAATAAAAAGTGCAAAACGGAAAGAAGGTTTAAAATTTCACTCCAACCACAAGGCACCCCTCTTCACTAGAAATTAAACCTCTGAGTTTGCTGATGTTGGCAACCACTTTTATTAAATGATGTAATTGATTAGGTGACTTCAAATATATCAGTAACTTTGATACGGGAATTCAAAACCAACCTATCCAGAAAAAGCTACTACTACAGGAAGTATGCCTTTAGGATACTGAAAATAGTTGATCACCACTCACCCGTACTTGCTGTGAGAATGCACTCAATCCAAAATCTGAAACTTTAAGAACACCAAATGAATCCAAAAGAAGATTCTCAGGCTGCAAAAGATGAAAAATATTACACCAATAATCAAACATAACCTAGCTGAATTAATTGCCAAAGAAAGAAAAAAAGATTATTCCTGGGAACACTCTAAGTAAGAACTCTATGTGGAAAGGTAAGGAAGCATATTAAACCTTCAAATCTCTGTGGTACACGCCTCTACTGTGGCAATAATCCACAGCATTAATGAGCTGCTGGAAATATCTCCCGGCATCATCCTCTTTAAGTCTTCCATATTTGGCCTGAGAATCAAAAAGCAGTAAGGGAAACTGTTTTGTACAAATAGAAGAATAATACCCACTGACTGGTTATTAGACATACATGAACACAACAAAGAAACATGGGAATATGACCACAAACGACGATTAGAATGAATTTATGTATAGTATAGTCCAAGTATAGAGTTCAGTTTCTTACTATTTGGTCAAAGAGCTCACCACCACCAACAAATTCAAGAACGATGTAGATCTTTGATTTGCTTGCCATAACCTATGCATTAGCACATTGGACATATAAATTAAACCATAAACATTAATAGCATCTTACTGATATGCAACTCAGAGCACACTACATATTGACAGCTTTTAGCTTAGGATGTAGTCTATGATGTCTAGAACAGAAGAGATACACACACTTGTCTGCCTACATTTGTGTGCTTGTGCTTTTTATGTATAAGTTATATATTCTGCTCTATCCATGGCCTTCCCCAAACAGAAATGGTTTATGTTATAGATGACAATGCTTAACCCATTAATGGAACACGTGCTTAAATGCTTTCTTAGAGCATTTGACAAAATTTCAAGTTCATGATCATGAAACTCACAACAAAAGTAATTATCAGTTAGCATCAGAGAGGGGGAGAGAGAGTCAAAACCAAGATCTAAGGGTCCAGAACCCACTCATTTCATCATGGAATTTTTGCCACCTCATAGAATTACACTCAACTTGAAACAATATTTTGTATCATAACGTGACCAGATTATGTACAAGATAAACAACCAATTGGGCAGAAAAGTTGCCATTCAATTTCCCAAGCTGTACAATCCTACACATTTATTTGAACTATACTACAAATTGTGAAAACAAAACATACCAGAATGATCCTCTTTTGCAAAAATTAAAGAGAGAGGAAAAAAAAAAAAAGAAGGAAAAATTCAAGAGACTTCTGTTACCTCAAAAATTTTAATAACATTTGGGTGTTTGATCAGCTTCATTGTCGAAATTTCTCTTTTTAGCTGCAAAAATAAGAAACAACAAGGTGTCAAAGTAGTTAATTATAATCAATTTAATACAACAGTATTTTAACGTTACGAAGCACATAGTAAACTATTATATCAGTTAACGAAGAGTCAACAGAGTACCCATTTTATACATAATCAATTATTAAAAGCTTAAACAAAGACCACCATGTGTGGCTCGTGGCACTCAACTAGAAAACAAATAATCATAACTCTTAAAGAAGAAGAATAAGAAGAATAAGTGAACAAGCCGTTACATGTTCCACCATCTTGTGACGGAAGACTTGGTCGCGGTCGAGGATTTTGATGGCAACGTTGTCACCGGTCTCGACATTCTTGGCGAACTTGACCTTGGCAAAGCTACCCTCACCCAGGGTTCTACCCAGCTCGTACCTCCCGACACGTGTCCTCGTCGCCGGCGTCTTCTTGGCGCTCATCTTCTCCCCCGCCTTCCGATCAAACTGTTGGAAATAACCTGAGTCCCCCCCACCCCCCCCCCGTTGGCTCTAAGAGATATGACGCTACTGCTTGTGTAACCGAAATGTTCGCACGAGATTTGCGTGTTTCTGTTTGAAAGAGTTAATGGATTGGGAGGGAGAGGGGAAGTAGAAGAAGAAGTTTGTGCGCGTTTTTGTTGAGAGAGAACGCGTGGGGCCCACAGGATAATGATGTGGGTCCAGTTGAACCAGATTTGGACGTGTGGTCTCAACCCAATAAAAAAAATTCCGCATGTTCTCGTGGCTGCGGATATTTTTGGGCCAATTGCGTATTAATTAATAATTACCTATATCCATTTTCCTAAAATAAAATAAAACTGATATATTAGGGCTGTAAACTGTATATATAAAAAAAAAAAAAAAACAAATTTTAATATTATTCAATAGCAAACATGGATGAGTTATATTTACTTTGATCCAACTCATAATCGGCTTTAACAGGGAGATATCATGAATATAGATGGCCAAAAAAAAATTAATGTTATATGTTAAATAAATTTCTTCTTTAAAAAAATTAATAAAAAAAAAAAAAAACTGATGTGACATGTTCATCCAAAATAATAATTAAAAAACAAAATGTTCTTTTTCATTAAAACTCGTTCTATAGGAAGATCACATCACATTAATTTTAAGAAAGAAAACAAATAATATGTCCGATGTATAATTTTTTTTTGTTATGTTCACATAAATAAAAGATGAAAGAAAATTCGATCTAACGATCTTCGTTTCATTAGATATAATTTACAATTGATTAAGTTACTTCTAAAAAATCCCGACAAGTAAGGACAATGGTGTAATTGTGAGGATGGCGTAGTGGGTAAATTGAAAAAGGAAAAGAAACAATTATTAAGATTGCCGAAAGGCCACAGGGCATTTTGCAAAAGACATGGTTTTTGTTTGTTTATGGTCCGGTCCATACATACTCATCGTATGGCTCAATAATTGAGAACGTCCAAATTAAGAAGCATTATTGGTATTTCTTTGAATGCCCGAAAGGCTTATCCTGTTACGTACGTTGACGTGGGAAGAGTGGAACTTTGTCCACACAGTTTTGAGTGGCCAGTGGGAGAGATTTTTTCCCCATGTGTCACTGACAAGTAGCGTGTAATTAGAATGTGACCTATCGTGTAGTTTCCAACATATCCACGTGTTCCTAACATATAACCTAAAGGTTTACAAAAAAAAAAAAAAAAAACATATAACCTAAAGAATGTTATTATCATACCGCTAATATTATTTATGATATATATTTTGTAAATTATTTAAACCTCAAGGGATGTTGAAGAAATTTTTTGGGCTTGGATTGGATCAATTAGAATAGCCCATTAAGAAGCCTGGGCTTCGTTGAGGCTCAGGCTTTGTTTGTGCTAGTAGCCCAGATTGTAGCTCTACAGCCCAATTTGCTGTCTTCTATTGGGCCACCCCAAGCATTTCATTCATAAATACAGGGAAAATTTAAAAAAAAAAAAAAAATCATCTGTTCCAAAATAAATACTTTTCAGTACATCTCAAAAATATTTTCTATTTTTTAAAAGTGAAAAGTAAAAATTTGACCATTTTCAACTTCTACTTCAATGCATGTTACACTCTTCATGAATATATGGCATTAAAATAGACCGAATTGAATTAACTACACATGTCACATGACGCATATGTGCTAATTTTTTTTTTTTACATGTCCACGCAAGGGTAAGGGGATGGAGGATTTGAACTTGTAACATCCGCTTCATAAGGCGTGATTCACGGCCGATTGAACTACCACTTAGGGATATATGTGCTAATTGTTTACTTAAACTACCAAAATTATCTTTTAAATTTATTAAACAATTAAAAAAAAAAAACAAAAAACAAAAGTTGGCCTCCCCCTTATCAATGTTAGAGCTGTCAAATTATTCCCTTATAGATGTTGGAGTTGTCGAACCATCCCCGCATTCAATAAAGGGCAGTCAAACCACCCTCCACTAGCCACTGAATCACCTCTTAACCAGTTTTGAGGTAGATTTAACTTTAATTACCCTTTAATCAGTTTCAAAGATAGTCAAACTACGCTCGTAGTCTTGTGGGGGTTGTTTGGAAGGTAACCGAATCACCATTTCATGGTTAAGAGGTGGTTCAACCATCCTTTTAGCCTTTTTTTTTTTTTCTTTAAAATAAAAAATAAAAAATCTAATTCTAATTTGAATGGTTTAAGTAAAAACAAGGCATACTTGCGTCACAGATGCATTGGCTAAGCTTTCCCATATTTTAGGGGATATATATATATTTCAACAATAAGCTAATCAATAGTAAATGGTGGTTTGGATTTTATTAAGTTATTTTTTAGGGGTTTAATTGATATTGTTACTAATAGCTGTCTTAAGTAGAACAATAAGTAGAACACCCCATCATCCCTAGGTATATCTAAAACCTGACGAGGTGCGTGAATATCAATTAATTAATTATCTTTCCAATTAATAAGACAAATGGGTGTGATTATATGAATACAAGATGCAGGAGCCAACCGGACAGGGTCATCCAATATATCCAGCTATTACTCACCACAGCATTACTACTCAAGAACAAGTGGGGGCCTGCACAGGCAATTATAACTATAAAATAAATATTTTTATTTTTTTGTAGATTTAATATGGTTTCAGAAACGGACTTGATCTCTGACTACACAATTCAACCAATTTTAATTAAATATTCTGTTGGTTAGACCTCACTTATTAAGAGAGAATTTAAAACAATGTATGAAATGTATTAAAATATTAAGTAAATTATTACTTTTTGTAAAAGTAATTAGACCATATATATATAGCTGGCCATGGCATTAATCTAATTATTTGTTTGTTTCATATACGGGCAAATTCATGAAAGTCCACTTTATTAGATCAGATAAAGATGAAGCATCACAAGCAATCCAAACTCTCAAAGTACATACACTCCAAGCAAAAGACAAACACCAAGAAGAACAACTTCATCAAACATCGAAGTCTTAGATATTTGAGTACAAATAGGTTTCTGTTTTATTGTCGATGACTACACATTTATTAACTATGTGTTCACTGTTCATTATAAATAAGAATACTCTGCCATACGGTCAAGTAGGTAGAAAGCATAAACATAAAAAATCCTATACACTTGAGAAAAGAAAGTATCGACCAGCTTCTATGCATATATGTGTCTTTGAACTAAAAAGAAAAACATGTAAATTAAAAGTTTTCACTAATGCATGTACGTAGGCTACTGAGTAATAATGCTTGAAGTTGAACTCATCTTAATATTAATTAGTTAATTTATTTTTATAATGTGAACCTAGCTAATATATTAGCAATTCTCAAAGGGAAAATGGTTTTATTATAATATTATTTTAATAATAAAGCTGATCTGAACTTATATATATAGCTAGACAAATCATTTTCATTTCTAATTTCTAAGATTCAGAATGATGTTTACCTTTCTATATATTGTTGGTCTGTAATTTTTCTGATATAATTAAATAGAGACAGAAATTAGCTACAAATGAGCTAATTTCTGTCCAACACATACATCTTCCCAACACCTACTAACTAACTGAAGACTTTAACCTCTAATTATCTAACATTCCAATTAAACAAACTGGGTAATGCTATAAGTTTTTTTAGAGTCATCCCAAATATGATGTGACTTTTAAAATTATCAATAAATCAAAAGTTAATAAAATTACATATCAAATTCAACTGTAATTTCAAAAGCCACATCACATGTGAGATGACTATAAGAAACCTTATAACATTACTCAAACAAACTAGGCATTTAATACTAACTAAACTAACTATCCGTTTAATACTAACTAAACTAGCTAACTCCCATTAACCATTAACTTAACTAACCAATCATTTATCGTTAACAAATTAAAACTATATAACTAAACTAACAAAATCATCAATACTAAAAAAATAAAAAAAATAAAAAAAAAATATTTCATAAACCACGCCCCTTTCTTTCTCTTTTTATTTATTTATTTATTTTTTACTCTGTTAATTTATTGTTACTATCTTCTGTATTTTTCAAGCAAGGTATTACAATGGTATCCAGGTTCTATACTCTACTTGAAGCAAATGCTTAATTAACAGTGTGTAATTGCCTTTAGGGACTTTAACGTACGAAGGCATCTTAATGAAATTTAATCCAAGTTCAAAATTTGTTAATTTGGTGGCTTTAATTTAAGTGAGGCTACATGATGTTAACCACTCCTACTAATTAGCATGACTCACTCTTGTTTGGTAGAAAAAAAAAAATGATTTCACATGTGATTTCTTCTTAATTGCCACCTAAAAGAAAAACCCTGGCCAACCTTGGAGAGATCGATGCTCTTGGTTTTTTGTCCTTCTCCAACTAGCTCAAGAACAAAAGTGATGTTGCCAACTTCTTTATCCCATAAAACATATTTGTTTTGTGTGCATGGAAAAGAGAGTGAGACACAGACAACAATTTTGGTATTTGTGCACGGTACTGTGAATGAAGAGTCATTCAAAAGAATTCTGGTCTTTTTAAACAAAAATAATTTTTCTAATAAAACAATATTATAAATACAATTAGAAACTTCTTTCATCCTACTTTGGCTAAACCAATCGCAACAGAGTTTGCAGCGTTTCTAACGTAGCCAATTTGCCAACTATGCATTAAATTAAGAACATCTTGTGTATCGTCCACTAGTTATCCGAACCTGGCCTACTCCAATTCATTTCATTGCATATATATATATATATATATAAAATAAAAAACAAACAAAATCTACCCCAGATGCCTCCATCAATAACAAGTCTCAAAATCTGAGACGTAATGTTTTTCTTCTCTATATATACATAGGCTTTAACAAATAACAACTTTGATCAAAAGGCACGTCTCGTGCTTCCTCAATTACACTCATTACTTGTATGGCTTGCAGAATCCAGAGCATCAGTCATGGGTCTCTTTCCTCGTAGCTCCCTTATATACCTCTTCCACCATTAACGTACACCGCCCACCTGTATTTTCCACACCTCTTCTCCTCGCGTGTCTTCTTTTCTTTCTACATATTAATTACAGCTATTTTAGCCTAATTCTCTTATTTGAAAACTTAATTTCAGGGCAAAATTTTGATGGGACTACTCAAGGAAGTGGGAGATCATGATCACAAGGAAAACCAAGAGATCAGATTGAAGACATGCATAGTTTATAACTCATGGTCATTGATGGTGAGCATGATAGGGGGTTTAACATTGGGATGGTGGGAGTACGAGTACCACTCAACAAACAGTCAACTCTGGATGGTGCCCTTCGGTCTCATTCTGCTTCTTACGCCGCTTCTTGTTTGGTTCTCCGTCTTTGTTTCCGACATATGTAGCTCCGAGGTGGTCGGCGCCCGCCTTCCGATTGCGAGTGAGCCCGTTCGTCAACCACGTGACGCGGTCTGTGACGACCCTGAGAGATGATCGATGATGAATAATATTGGATGGTGACCATCCATGTTTTCATCCTTAGATAGACCTCCTCCCATCTGAGTCCAAGGAAATTTTCTCAATTCAAGTGAGAAATGCATGTTTTTTAGTAGTTTTATTTTTTAGTAGTACTTCTTTTACATACTAAAATACATGACAAATTTATAAACGGGTTGAAGAAATTATATGAGGGGTGTTCTGTGTTTTATATATATATATATATCAAAATACTAATAATTAGTATTTATTCTTCTGAATGAAAAAGATGCCATTTGAATGAGAGTTTATGGGTAGATTCTTGTGCTGCATCATCATGAGCTATAATTTAGAAGAAATTCATCTGATTTGCGAAGGTGCAGATTGATTATTTACTTACTAGTTGGTTGGTGGGGGTGTGGTTTATCTAACTTTAAATCAATATTATTGTTTTCAGTTTCTTTGGTTTTTACTGGTTTAAAATATTGCGATGAGATGATGGGGATCAATTTGCGAATATTTAATTAATATTATAACAGAAAAGGTTATCAGATTAAGTGAATGCCATGATATTAAGGGAGGTTAGTCAAGGCAAGAATGCTACCTTCCCCAGCTTTTATGGTTCCGAATAATATTATACCTCTACTAACCTTTTATTCTCAAGAGGTGACGTGGCTTTCCAGAAAATTAACAATTTCACGCGCGCGATTGCACCAGATTAAGTGATAGAGATTAGAGACAGAGATAAATACACGTGGATAAAACAGATCGATGGCAGCTGCTTCCCTCCCGTTCAAATTGCCACGTCAGTAGTACCGAATAAATCTTACACTAGACTGCGTTTTTTCCAACCTTGATGTAAAGTATTTTCTGTCGGTAAACTTTTTCAACGAGAAAAAATGATTTTTCATCTTTTTTTTTTTTTTTTTTTTTTTTTGGTGTTTGACTTATACAAAAATTGAGCGACAGCGAAAAATAGCCAGCAACTTTTAGTGACTTCTAACGAAAGCTTAGCAGTTTTGAGAATGAGAATCCTAAACTCAAAAAATGGTTTACAAAATTTAAAAATTGAAACTATCTTTCAAAAATAAATAAGTTTTTTTGTCAAACAAATTTTTTTTTGGTTTGATTATTATTTTAGGTGGCACCAAATATCAAAAAACAAATTAAATTTAAATAAATCTCACATTACCATTAAGAATAGATAAATGCTACATGCACTCCAAGTATATACTCTTAGAGAGTGGTAATGAAAATCGTCATTAGATTTTGCAATTAATGATAATTTTTACTACCATATCAAAAAATATACACTTTTTTTTTTTGTAAGTAGATCAAAAAATATACACTTAGAAGTGCATGTAGTATCTCTCAATAATATCCTTAACTCTTGGAATCATCACACACAAGCACAAGCAAGTATAGATGAGGCAATATTTTTGCATCCAATATCAACCACAAAACTAAGGTTGCCAAGCGTACCATCTATTCAATTTAGGGCCATACCACCCTCCTCAACTTAGAAATGAAGAGGAGTCGTTTAGTAAAAAATGTCTAAAAATTGAGACAAGATTATCCTCATATTTTAAGAGAAGGACAATTAACCATTTTGCCTAAATGGTTCATCTTCATTTCATTTAAAATGGAAAGAATCAGTTTCTCCTCAAACTCAGAGTTGTCAACTAATGTCAAACATACGCACAACTTAGTCCAATGCGAATGCTCTAAGGGCTTTAAATACGACATAATTCTTATGGAAAGAAGAGTTGTTTATTATGCAGCAAAATAATGATTTTTGGATTTAAGTGTTTTTCATTTAAATCAGGGAAAGATGCTCTAAAGGTATGACTTTTTATCAACTCACTCCCTAAATTTAAAATTTTATTGATTTATACTCCCTAACGTTCCAATTGTTATCAAATTGATCATTCTGTTAAATTTCTAACAGTGTTACCATTTCATACCTAATCAGAAAGTAACACGTCTCTTAAAATAAATAAAATGAAATTTTAAATAAAAAATATTTATATTAAAATAGAAATAAAAATCAGAGACAAGGATCACCATGAGGGACACCCTTGAGGGGTGGGCGGGTGTCCATGCAAGCCACCCCCACGCTTGGGGTGGCCGTGTTGATCATCCTTATTGATAGGGTGACTGAAGCAGCCACTCCCATGTCTACAAGCAACTACTCTCACCTTCGATTTTTTCTTTTAATATTTATATTTATAATTACAATTTTTTATTTTTTTTTAATTAAAGAGAACATGTGTAACATATGCAACGCCATTAGAAATTTGACAAAAAGTGACGAAAAGATCTATACGAACTGTTGAGAGTAAATCAATAAAATTTAAACTTTAGGAAGTGAAATGATAAAAAGTCATACCTCATAGACCTCTGAAGCATTTTTCGTTTAAAATAAAAATGAAAGGAAATTAGAGAGTTTCAAATGAAAGGTGAGGTGCTCCCAATATTTGTGCACTTCATATCCACAAATCCAAAAAAATAAATAAAAAATGTCTCCAGTTAGATGACCCCTGTAAAATGAATATCCATGACTGGGCCAAATATATTACACATGCTGATCAAGATTATAAAAACAGACTAAATATAACACATCATAACACAATTTTCCAGGGCCAATGTTACAAACGTCATGTAGTAAATACCAAAAAAGCTACGCTGCCCAGAATGAGATAAAAAAAAATAATAAAAATAAAAATTGTAAGCTCACGAAGCCTCAAGCCTCAACATCTGAACGTGTCGGGAATTCAAGGCCCTGAAGTGCAGGTATCTTGTCCAGATCCTCTTTCGAAAACACTGGTAACAACCATAGTGCCCTTTTTGTGCCAAAAACCTTTAAGATAGAAAAAGATCACACCATAATGAAATGAGACCAATAAAAATTCCACAGGCAACTCGATTTTATTATTGATAGTTACACTATTTACTATCAACTCGTAATTTGCTTGGACAAAGGCTTTAAAGTGATTTCTTCTAGAAGAACAATAAACAACCATCTCAGTCCTCAGAATTAGCAAGTCAAAATGTTTTCAAGAAAACACATTGGCTACAATTTTTTTACTCTTATTTTCTTTGTATGATGTTTCTTAAGAGTTACATTCCCACTGTGATCAACGATTCTTCATATGAAGACCCTTTAAATAGGATATAATGCCACTGCGATGTCTCTCCATCTCAACCATTCTTATTTTGGAAAAACCTACTCTTTCAAATTCACGATATATTTTCTTCCAAAAGTGGCCCAGTATGTTATTCCCCCCTACCCCACTTTTTCTTTAAAAAAAAAAAAAGGGAAAAATATAATTTAACCCCCCCCCAAACTACCAGCCATTTGCGATTTAGCCACCCAATGTTTATAATAAAGTAGCCCCTCAAACTACCAAAATGTATCAAAAAGACCACTTATTTTTTTATATTCCTATAATGCCCCTATTCTTTTAACAAATAAAATGATAAAATAATTTATAAAAAAAATTAAAAAAAAAACTAAACAATTTTTTTAAAATACAAAAAAAAGTGCTAATAAATACAAAAAAAAAAAAAAAAAATTGTATTTTAAAAAAATTGTTTGGTTTTTTTTTTTACAATTATTTTATTATTTTATTTGTTAAAAGAATGGGGGTATTATAGGAATATAAAAAAATAAGTAGTCTTTTTGATACATTTTGATAGTTTAGGGGATACTTTATTACCTTTTAAACATTATGGGGCTATATTGTAAACGGCCAATAGTTTGGGGGCTTTTTTATATTTTTCCCAAAAACAAAAAAGGCAGAAACTTTGGTATCAGGGTACTATCTCCCTGGGAAGCCTATAAAATCATTTATCACAAGCAATTTTTCCCAATTTTTTTGTGTGCATACAAAATAAAGAAAGAAGAGATTCCAGAGGGCACATCCAACTAGGTCTCACCTGCTCAAAATTATTCTTCCTGCCCACATCATACCTCCACCGGACAGATTTTTTCTTCTCATAAACCTGAAACATTGTTTTGAGATGATTAAATATGATATTTAACTGAGGTCTTAACCATCAAGAGCAGGCAGCGGTTGTTTCCATTAGGTGAGAGAAAACTTTTGAAATTATAAAAATGAGTTTATTTTGGAAGTTACTGAGTGATAGCCAATGCATTTTAAAATGCAAACTTTGGTCAGCTATACTCCTCCAACATGTAGCCGGTTTTTTTTTTGGGGGGGGGATTGAAGAATAATTAGTCATTTATTAGCAGTTATAGCTTAAAATAACTGCCAGAGTTTGTAGCACATTCCAAGAACAAATATATGGCAGGTCACAGTGAAATGTCAGAGACTAACATAGTTATAAGAGTGCAAGAGCGAATTTACATAACCAAAATCTGGAAAACAGAAAGTAAACATTGTGTTTATTACCTCTACTGACGTGGTATTGCTTGACACAAGAGATGCATGCATAACTACGAAACAAAGAAGACTCAGCGCAAAGGCTAAATTTAGAACTGCATCAAGATTTAAGGTACACAATCTGTAAGGAACATGGAAACAATGAGAAAGCAGAACTAAAGCACGGAGATGGAAAGAGTAACAAAAGAAGATTTCAGGCTGAACACTTACCAAATGCCAAAAACAAGAATGCCAGATTGCCAGGAGAGTTAGAATGATTCTTGGCTTCACTAAAGAATCCAATAAAACTAGGCAGCAAAACTAGGGTATCCATTGTCGTCTCAAGGAATGTATAAAGCTATCAAGGGAAACATAAGAGAAGGAAAAAGTAAGCCAGTAATAAAAATAAAAATAAAAAATAAAAAAATGCTAGTCATCCTTCCCACCACCCCCCCAGCCCCTCTCTCTTTACTTGCTTTTGGTAAACCTTCTATGCTTACTTCGAAGGTATAAGTATTACAATTTAACTCTTCTTTCAGAATTTCAGAACCACCATAATTCAGTCAAGTTTATTGATGTCGTAGTAACAAGGTCTATTGAACCCTTCAAGTAATAGTTACGAAATTGAGAAGAGGCTCCATTTAAGCATTTTTAGTTATTTAAAGAAAAATACTATAATCAGCAGCAACATAATTCATTTGAAATAATTAAATTACAAAAATTTAATATTAAAAATGGCAAGCCAAAGATCTTCAATGGTACAAAATCTTAAAAGATCTTACATTATTATACATTTCATTTTAAGTTCATTAATCTTCTTGTACTCATTATTTGTTTAATATACTATTTAATTTTGATTTTAAGACCTGTTTCAAAGCAACTTCAAGAATGAACCAACGAAAGTCCCCAAGAGGTAGCTCAATCGGCTGAGACCATGCCTCATGAAGCGGAGGTCACTAGTTCGAATCCCCCTCCCCCTCATGTGTGGACATGTCAAAAAAAACAAAAAAGAACCAACGTATTTTCTTCTGATAAACTTAAAATGAGTTACAATAATTTTTTTTTTTATAAGTATGAGTTACAATATTTTATCCTGAATTGATGTCTTGATATCAAAATTCAAAAGGTTTAAGTGTATAATTAGGTTGAAATTCGAAGAATTCTGGGGATGAATTCACTTTCAAGACCTCAAATAGGTTTGCAAAAAACTTCAAAGTTCCAAGTACTCCACGGTTTTTCTTCTTTTTTCTTCTTCTTAAGAGTTACAAAGTATATTTCGATAACCATGGGCAGTCATTCTTCTTTGGGGCATAAGAGCCCTGTCCCATACTTATATTCCTACATCTTAAGAAGACATTTAAGATAAGCTACAAAAATAGAGGCCATTCATTCATTTCCTTCTTTTTTCTCTCTCTCTTTTTCTTTTGTGAGCCATTGCAATCATTTCCTATGCAATGCTACCCAAAGTACTCCTACTTCTAGACACATTGCTGAGGAGACCTACTTGGGTACTATCCTGCTTATTCAAATCGTGGAGGTGTTACAACCAATTCACTGGCTCTTATTATCAAAGATGAATACAAGAAATGCTGGCATATTTAGCTACTAATACATATGGAAAAAGAATATGGCTTTACCAAGAAAAGAAGAAAAAACTTATAGTTGCATGCTCCAACACAATTCACCACCCAAACACAATGGTGATCCATCTTCAGAACACATCTTTGGCCTACAAATAGAAAGAGTTACAAAATCTAGATGTGATTCGCATCTTGCTGTAAACTGCATTTGAACAAAGGGCTATAGCAAAATTCCGGAGTGGTGAAGCCAGAAGATGTAGAGGAATGCAGCAATTCGAGAAATACACTATTATCTTTCCAAGAAATATAAAAAGCGTAAGACCAACAAAATCCTCAGAAAGTGCAGGGGAAAAGAAACAATAGATGCTGAAAATACAAGCATAATAGAAACACATGAACCACATTAAAAAGCAGGTTGGCTTACAAATTGAGCAATGATGACAACGTGGTGGCTTGCCATTTTGGCATTGACTACAATAGCCTACCCGTTTTCTTTCCAGTCCATCTGAAGAAGCAAAAGTCTCGGGTTCAACATGATGAGACGATGCCATAGAGCTACCAGCCTCCATATTATCCTCCTCTGTTACAGCTCTCCAATTTTCAGGCACAGAACCAGGGTTCTTAAACACTACCATGAAGTAACTCCATGTTAACAGGATAAGCTGCAAATAAATAAAGGATTCAGCTTAATTACACAATATGATGTGATTTTCTCAGAATCCAAAATATACAAAGCCACTGTACCCAATTGGGCCAATTCTAAATCCAAGCTAAGCATTCCAAGATAATTGATTGAACCAGATTTTTCCGTGCAATTCAATCAAAAAACAAAACTAAGTTACGGATGAATTACCAGAACATGGAAGAGAAAGAGTATAGAGAAGGCCAGGAACGAGTGGATCCCGCCGCGAAGCAACTGCGGGCCCCAGGTGAGCACCACAACGGCGTAGTACGAGACGGCGACAATTGAGACGACTAGGAGGATCATGAAGTAGCCCAGGACTTTGAGGCCCGAGCAGAACTTGAACAGGTTTATGTCCATTCTGGGAGTGGAACGCCGGCCTATCCCGATTTGGGAGATGACTGGGACGGCTCGTCTGGCTCGAATGGGTGGGAATATGCGTTTCCAAATATCCGCAGCCAGGTTTTTATTTGTTCTTTGACTGGATTTGGTCAGGAATTTCTCTGTTTGGCAGTATCAGCAAGACGAAGGCTCGGACTTGCGAGAAATTAGGGCACGGCGAATTTGGTCGTAATTTCGAAGGAAAATACAGCCCTGGCGAGGATGGACCGGAGTCTGGGTAGGAGACTCGAACTAGAAGTAACTCAGTTTATATGCCGTACTCCCACGCAAAAGAAATTCGCTCGAGTTTTGAGCATCCTAGATTCGGGCATCGTTTCTTAAACGACAATTCCACTACATTATTCACTTTATTTTTTAAAAAAAAATTTAAAATCAAAACATTTTCACTTTTATATTACATTATTCACATTTTATATCATTTCATTTACTTTTTATTATTATTCAAATAAAAAAATTTACTACAAAATAAATTTTTTTTACTTCCCAATACCACTTTTTTATTTTCCTATATCAATTATTATTTTTATTTTTATTTTTAATTTGCTTTAAATGTAAACAGTATCGTGGGTGGGTGGAGATGTTATTTGCCAAACACCCTCTTGAGTAATTCTAAGAGTTCTTTTCGTGTATTTTAAAAAATTGTAAATATCTTATAAACCCTGAATTAATGCGCCAAAATGCAAAACTTCTTAAGTTTTTTTATTTTTTATTTTATTTTTTGAATTTTACTCTTTTGTTAATCGAAAAGACAAATGAATCTCCAAATTTTTTAACGCCTATTAGTCCCAAACAAAATGCATTATTTTGCCACATCAGCATATTATTATTTTTTATTAATTTAATTTAAAAATTAAATCTAAATTAAAAAAAAAAAATTGAAGGGGTGGCTAAAAAGCCACCCCTAACTTCCGACTGTCCCGAAGAGATTTTGAGCCACCCCCAATCCCTATGGGGTGGCCGCAAGCCACCCCAAGGGTAGGGATGCCCGTAAAAAATATTTAATCTTTAAATTAAACTAATAAAAAAACTAATATACTAACATCACAAAACAATGTGTTTTGTTTAGGACTAATGGCCGTTAAAAATTTTGAAAAAATATAATGGCGGGGATTTATTTATCTTTTCAATTAACCAAGGAAAAAAAAAAAAAACTTAGGGAGCTTTCAGTTTTGGCAACTCATCGATTTATAAGATATTTACCCTTAAAAATATATATATAACTTTTAAAATTATTATTTGATTACAATTTAATAGTGATCAATCACAAGTTTAATAGTAATTTTAATATCACATCATCCTTAGAAAAATACAAGAGTAAAACAAAATGAACTTATAACATTACTTGCTAGATTGGCATTTAAGATTTACCTAGTTAAATGCCAAAAAGTTAATAGTAATGGTAGAATTTGTGGAATAAATAATTAGTTTGATTAATTTAATATATATATATGGACGTGTGCTGTACATAGAACATTCAAATAAATATTCATATAAATAGTTGATTTTACTTTAAGTAATGAATATACATATATTATATATATATGTATTAATATATGAAAACATTGAAAAGTAGTAGGTGTCAATGTTCTAAAAAAAATTATCAAAGACTTATGAAGAGTGTAGAGCTTTTCAAACTCTTGGAAGACACTCAGGAACGGCGCCTACCGAAAAAAAAACAAAAGAAAACAAAAAAAAAACCTGCTGATTTCGGCACCTACTATGGAAAAACGGAAGTTTGCCAGTTTATCTTATTTCAACCTTTTTGAATTATACCCAATGTATCTCAAAGTCATGCCTATAAATAGGCTTAGTAATAATGCTTTTTTTCACAAGCTCTCTCCCTCTTACAAGGAGGAAAAAAGAGAAAAAATAAAAAGAAATAAAGTGAGATATATATAAGCTTTAAAAATCTTAAAGCTTTGGAGCAACTTAAAGTAGGAGTCTTAGGTATAATTCTTTTATCTTTAGTTTATGTCAATTATAGTTATTATAATTTAAATTATGTCAATTCTAGTCAGTATAATTTAAATTATGTCGTTATAATGTCCAAATTGTTTGAAAAAGTGTGATTGAATATCTCGGACGGATATTATATTCAATCATCATTTTAAATATTGCAAATGCATCATTGTGCTGCCTAAATTTTATTAGGTATTTTACAATGGCGCTGTTGTAATGCCCAAGTAATGTTAGATGTTTTAATTAAATATTACACTAATATCGTAGTAATGCCCGCCTGAAAATACAAAAATATTAAATAGCCGTTATGATGTCCAAATAGTATTAAGATATTTAGATATGTCGTTATGATACCCAAATGATATTATAATATTTTAGATACATATCGTTATACTGCCCACATTTTTAAGATAAGGGCAAAGCATGAAAATAATGTTTTTCGAGGTATTTTAAGGATCCTATGATTTAAAGTGAGTCTTAGGAATAAAATAAGTTAAATATATGTTAATGTGAAAAATATGATATTAAATGCAGAAAGTGTATAAACGAAGGAGACTACGAATAAGGATCTTTAAGCTTAAAAAGGGTAAGTTCAAACTTATTGACCCTGCATTATTTTACAAAAGCATGTTATGTATATTTTGTTGAGCCCTATTATTTTAGTTACACATATGAATATATTTTGAAATGTTTTACACGAAAACGTGTTTCCAAAAGAAATGATTTATGAAAAGAAGTTGAGTTTTGAAAGGAAAACAAGATTTGAGAAAAATATGATGCTATGTATGAATGCATGTAATGCCCAGCGGTCGGGGGGGATTATGCGCCTGACACCCCAATGTTAAGAAGGGAGAAACAAAGTTGCCTAACAGCCTAACGGTTGAGTGGGATTACACGCTCAACACCTTAAAGCTATGAGAGGGATACATTATTGGCAACCTTGCGGTTAAGTGGGGTAACACTTAGCGAACTCCTGATGATAAGTGGGAGAATAAATTCACTTATTGTCATATTGATATGTTATGATGTGCTATGATATGTCATGCTATATAACTAAATTATGCTGATTTCATTAATGTCTGTCCCATTATGTTATGAACTGTTTTACTGCTTCATATTATGAAATGTGAAGTAAATTATGTAGTAAGAAAATGCAAAAAAAATATTATTCTATTTATTTATTAAGTTTGAAAATATTTATCACCTAGTTCACTATCTAGTCATACATTTATTAAAACTCATTTATGAAAACCTTGCATACATGGCTGTTTGGTAAACACCAGTGAGAAGATAGATTTTTTTAAACAAAAGGATGGGCTCTAATAAAAATGGTCAATTCGCTTGAACTTGCTGAGTCGTGGACTCACCATTCCACCTTTAAAATTGTTGTGACAATTTTCTAGATGTGGTTGAAGAAGATGAGGAAGAGAATGCAACTCCGTACGAAAGTCCATACTACTGTGCATAGGACTGATATGAGGCCCCAGTCTTTTTGATGTGTGTATTCTAGTAGGTCTCTTATGACATATTGTAATATATTAGTGTGGGTTGTAAGTAACTTTGCAAGTGATATGTCGTTTGTGGCAGAGTTTGAAGAAACTGAAATGCTAGTTGAGGATGAATATATTATATGAAGTTTAAATTAGATGCTCTGGTACATTTATATTTATGAGAAAACTCTGATATCACTCTACAACGCCCTGGCTTTTTAAACAAGCCATAAGTGAGATTATCTAAATCCTTACTGCACGTTGGTAGCTCATTTTTTTTTTTCTTTTTTTTTTTCAATCAGAGTTTTCTCATAAATATAAATGTACCGGAGTATCTAATTTAAACTTCATATAATATCTCCATCCTCAACTAGCATTTCAGTTTCTTCAAATTCTGCCACAAACGACATATCACTTACACAGTTACTTACAACCCACAATAATATATTATAAGATGTCATAAAAGACCTACTAAAATACACACATCAAACATCACTAGTATTTCTACAACTGTCTTGAGTATCTCCAAAAAGACTAGGGCCTCCTATCAGTCCTATGCACAGTAGTATGGACTTTCGTACGGAGCCACATCCTCTTCCTCATCTTCTTCAACCACATCTAGAAAATTGCTACAACAATTTTAAAGGTGGAATGGTGAGTCCACGACTCAGCAAGTTCAAGCGAATTGACCATTTTTATTAGAGCCCTCCCTTTTGTTTAAAAAAATCTATCTTCTCACCGGTGTTTACCAAACAACCATGTATGCAATGTTTTCATAAATGAGTTTTAATAAATGTATGGCTAGATAGTAAACTAGGTGATAAATATTTTCATACTTAATAAATAAACAAAATAATATATTTTTTTTGCATTTTCTTACTACATAATTAACTTCACATTTCATAATATAAAGCAGTAAAACAGTTCATAACATAATGAAACAGACATTAATGAAATCAGCATAATTTAGTTATATAGCATGACATATCATAGCATATCATAACATATCATCATGATAATAAGTGAATTTATACTTCTACTTATCCTCAGGAGTTCGCTAAGTGTTACTCCACTTAACCGCAAGGTTGCTAATAATTTATCCATCTCATAGCTTTGAGGTGTTGAGCGTGTAACCCCACTCAACCACTAGGCTGTTAGGTAACTTTGTTTATCTTTTCCTAACATCGGGGTGTCAAGCGCATAATTCCCCTTGACCGCTGGGCATTACATGCATTCATACATAACATCATATTTTTCGCAAATCTTATTTTCCTTCCAAAACTCAACTTCTTTTTATAGATCATTTCTTTTGGAAACATATTTTCATGTAAAACATTTCAAAATATATTCATATGTGTAACTAAAATAATAGGGCTCAACAAAATATACATAACATGCTTTTGTAAAATAATGTAGGGTCAGTAAGTTTGAAATTACCCTTTTCAAGCTTAAAGATCCTTATTCGTAGTCTCATTCGTTTATACACTTTCTGTATTTAATATCGTATTTTTCACATTAGCATATATTTAACTTATTTTATTCCTAAGACTCACTTCAAATCCTAGGATCTTTAAAATACCTCGAAAAACATTATTTTCATGCTTTGCCCTTATCTTAAAAATTTGGGCAGCATAACGACATGTATCTAAAATATTATAATATCACTTGGTTATCATAAAGACATATCTAAATATCTGAATACTATTTGGACATTATAACGGCTATCTAGTATTTTTGTATTTTCAGGTGGGCATTACTACGACATTAGTGTAATATTTAATTAAAACATCTAACTTTACTTGGGCATTACAACGGCGCTATTGTAAAATACCTAATAAAATTTAGGTAGCACAATGACGCATTTGCAATGTTTAAAATGATGATTGAATATAATATCCGTCTCGAGATATTCAATCACACTTTTCCAAGCAATTTGAGCATTATAACAACATAATTTAAATTTTACTGACTAGAATTGATATAATTTAAATTATAATAACTATAATTGACATAAATTAAAGATAAACGGATTATACCTAGCATTCCCACTTTAAGTTACTCAAAAGCTTTAAAATTTTTAAATTATATATATCTCACTTTCTTTCTTTTTCTTTTTCTTCTTTTTTTCTCTTTTTTTTTTCACTGTGCGAGAGAGAGAGAGCTTGTGAAAAAAAACACTACTACTGATCCTATTTATACGCATGACTTTGGGATACAATGGGTATAATTCAAAAAGGCTGAAATAAGACAAATTGGCAAACTTCCGTTTTTCCATAGTAGGCGCCGAAATTAGCAGATAGTTTTTTTGTTTTTTTTGGGGTAGGTGCCGTTCCTGAGTGTCTTCCAAGAGTTTGAAAAGCACTACACTCTTAATGAGTCTCTAGAATTTTTTTTTAGAACATTGACACCTAATACTTTTCATATATTAATACATATATATAATATGTATATTCATTACTTAAAGTAAAATCAACTATTTATATGAACATTTACTTGAATGTTCTATGTACAGCACACGTCTATATATATATTAAACTAATCAAACTAATTCTTTATTCCATAAATTCTATCATTACTACTAACTCTCGAGCATTTAACTAAGTAAATCTTGAATATCAATTAAGTCATAAATTATATATCAAATATATTTTTCTAGTATATTTGATTTAACTTGAGACTAAAATTTATATTAAAGTAATCTTAATAATCTTATTAAAATCCACGGGTGTTACATTTTGCCCCATTGTTGCTGTGGTTAAAAAATTTATTGCATAACAATATATTAATAAATTAAAAAAATAATTTTTTATGCAATTGATTTTCTTTCATCTCATTTTAAAACTATAATTGTTGGATAAAGAAAATAATTAAAATAAAGAGCTAGATGTAAATGTTTTAAAATAGTCGTAGAGTAATGTTATAATTTATAAGTCATCTTGTAGTGTCTAGAGAGTCGTTCTAAATTGGATATATATTTTAAAATTATAATTAAATTTAAAATGATTATTATTAAATTTTAATTTAGAAGTCGCATAATTATTGAAGTGGAATAAGATTATTTTTTTATTTTATATATCCAAACAAGAAGGTGAAAAAAAAATTAAACTAATAACGCTTTATTAAAGATAATCTCGGTGGAACTTTTGTCACTCGTCCTCAAAAGAGTAATTATACTAAAAGTGACGCCAGAGGAATGAAAGTATTTTTCACTGAAAGTACAACTGAAACGTAAGTTAATGCTGTTAAGCTAAAAGTATGTAGATGATCAGTTAAGCACAACGTGGCGCAAATCTATTGGTTAATTGTAGAGGAGTGAGCGCATCGGAGCCAATCCACCTCAGAGTAGCATTGGTTTGTCTTTACTCTTTAAAAGGTCAAATACCAAATCTGGTCTGCTATTTTCTGGATAGCGTGTGAGTTTGGTAAAACAAACAAATAAATAAAAAAGAGGACAAATTCATAAACCTCGTCCATATCCAAACGATCTTATCTCCTACATCCTCTTTCTAGATTCAGAAACCTTTACAAACGCTCACCAGTCACCACCTACTCATCAGGTACTATTCTCTCTCTAGCTCTAATATCGAAATTGGTAAATCCGGGGTTTTATAGATTTGGGGGGTTTGGTTTTTTTTTTTTTTTTTTGCGTGGGAGCTAGGACTAGGGTTTTGTGTCAGTTTCAAGGAAGAAAAAAGGGACAAAAAGATGCAGCAGCCACCGCAAATGATCCCTATGATGCCATCGTTTCCACCCACAAATATCACGACCGAGCAGATTCAGAAGGTACCTCTTCTACCTGCTTTGCTCTTTCACTTGCACCCCACAACGGTTAGAGACTAATTTATGTTTGTGGGGTTTTTTGTTTGATAGTTTTGGTTTATGGGTTTGATGGTTTATTTGGATTAATGGTTCTGTGTTTGTTGAGTTTTGGAAGGGTATATGCGTTGGGGAGATGGGATTTTTTTTTTTTTTGCTATGCTTAATTTAGCAAGAAATAAGTTAACAAAAAAATGTAAAAAATATAGTTTTTGATGTAAGTGTGATATAATTGATTGTGGCATGCCTATTTGACTCCTTTTAATAGTTAAGACCTATGCGTAAAATGTTCTAAGATAAGAGTCCCTGATTATCGTCAGAGAACTTTCTCTCGGATGCCTACATTTTCCTCATCTACATCTAATCTTATCCAAATTGATCGACAATCTAAAGAGAACGGTACATGGGATAAGACTGCGGCAAGTTACTAGTTTCGAGGTTTCATAATGTGAGGGGCACAAAAGCCAGTGCTTCCCTGGGTAATGTTGTGTTAGTATGGTTGGTTGCTAAAAGTTAACAACCGCTAATTAGGCTGTTACTGTCAAAACGTTATGATACATGAAACATATATCTAGTAAACTGGATGACTGTTTGCTCAGGTTTGGGTGTGAAAAATATCTCAGGTTGTTTAACCAAGCTTTACTAGGTAAATAGCTTTGGAGATTTGCTCATGAAGAAAATTCATTATGGAGGTGATTATTGAGAAGTACGGGATCCAGAGAGGAGGTTGGTGTTATGAGGAAACTTAAGCGCCATATAGTGTGGGTCTTTGGATAAATATTAGAAATGGTTAAGGGTGTTTTTCGAACATGGTCTTCTATAGAGTAGGGGGTGGATCTCGCCTTCATTTCTAGCAGGACGTGTGGTGTGGAGAAGCAACTCTCAAGTCCCTATTCCCAAGAACTTTTCTCTATAGCTCATGACAAAGATGCTTTATGTCGGATTACTTGGACTCTTCTAGCTCTTATGTCCATTGGAACCCAAGTTTTTTTTAGAGCGGTCTAGGATTGGAGCTTCAATCTCTTGTTGCATTCCTCGGTTGATTATACTCTTTGAAAACCTCTCTGAGAGAGAGAGATAAAATGCTATGGTCTTCAGCACATAGTCACAAGTTCGAAGTGAAGAGTAATACCTTACAATCTAGAGAGTTTTCCCCTTTTCCTTTGAAGAGCGTTGGAAGGTGGAGGTTCCACCTTGTATTTCCTTCTTCACTTGGACATCAACTTTGGGTAAAATCCTTACAATTGACAACCTTAAGAGATGGGGTCTTGCCCATGTCAATTGTTGTTGTCCTTTTAAGAAGAGTGAGGAGATCACAAACCACTTTCTCAATTGCGAGTTTACTAGCGAGTTATGGCACTTGGTTCTCATTTTATTTGGAGTCCCGTGGGTCATGTCAGACAATATTCTAGAGCTACTTCAATGTTGGAAGATGCAAGGGCAGAGACAATCCACAAAGGCCATTTGGAAAGTAGTCCTTTACTTATGTGGAGCATTTGGAGAGAGAAATAGACGTCTTTTTGAGGACCATGAGTCTTAATGGGCTGCAATTAAAAGCCTCTTTCTTGAGCTCCCTTTTAGATTGGATTGTTACTTTTGCTCCTAACTTCTCATCGTCCAATCTCGTAGATTTTGTTTACTTTTTAGATTTTTTACTCCAATAGAGTGATTGCTTCTTTTGTATACTTTTCTTGTGATCATAGCTATGGGCCGTGTCTTGTATGAAACATGCAGTACATTCTATACATAGTATGAATATGTGCCTTTTTTAAAATAAAATAAATAAATAAGTAAGCGAAATATCATTAAAAGCGTAAGGTGCTCTTAGGTATATAGGAAAGATGCAAGAAAAAACACTTAGCTAACTAGAAGTAGAAAAATGAACAAGAAAATCTTGTGCCTTCTTGACCGATACAAAATAATTCGTGGAAAAATCAGGCACAATCATATTTGTCAATTAAGCTGTCAACTAAAAATGGTGAATATCTTTTATATATATACATTAGATTGTTCTGCAGAATAAGTTTTGAAAGGTTTAATATGAGTTTTTAAAATCAAATTAGGGCGTTTCCACTTTTTGTTTCCTTTATCTTTATGTTTGTGAGATTTAGTGCTTCTTTCACATTCTTGAAGCTCTGGTATATTGCTCTCTATGAATTTCCAACTTTAATTTTTTTTTTTTTTTTACATGTTTTAACATCTAAAGGGATGAAGATGTCATAATTTTTATGCCAGAGAAGTTGGAAAATAGAAACTACTAGTGGTTTGATATTTGCTATATCTAACAAGAAATATTAGTATTTAGCAGTGAACTATTGACTAGAAAGTTAGAAGCCTAATTAGATAATAGAATGGCCAATTCGAGATAAATATTTGAGATGAAATGTCATACTTTCTTGAATCTATTTCATCTGACCTCTGCCTCTGGTGTTTAATGTTTATCTATACATTTGCTGATTGATGGCTAGGTATACCCTCGCTGTCTTTCCTGCAATTAATTATATGGTTCTATAGGCTATGTTATTGCAACATTTTTTTTTTTTTGGATCGGTAGGCTATGTTATTGCAACATATATGCAAAGTATGCTTATCCATATTTGTTTTACTTATAAAAACATATATGCAAAGTATGTTGTTAGATGAAATTGTTTTGTATTTATAAATATACCAACTTATGTGCATATATAGAGGTATATCCGAAACATAAGGGAAAATGATTTGGTATCGGTATTTTCCATTCCAATAGACAAACCAAAATTGACACTGGAACAGAATTTATAAAGCACAAAGAGAAAAACACTTTTCATCTTAAAGCAAAGGACATCCAATGAGGCACAGGGAAAGCGGAAAAAGAGTACAGATTTAAATGTCTGAATCATAAAATAGTGTTTTTTTCCATCAAAATATATATAGTTGTAGACATTAGTCAGCAACCAATTAAGAATGACTATGCACTAGTGATACACTATTTTTAAGGACTTTTTGGTTATGATTTTGTATAACATGTGCTTGGATTTGATCATTCTACTCTAGTAAGGGAAAATATTTTTGTAAATTACAAGATAGTAATATCTAGTGTTATGTTCAAATTTCATTTGGTTTTTTGATTATTTTGCTGCTCCCATTGATAATTTTATTCAAATTTATTTGTATAGATTATTAAAATTAAACGGCCTGCTTAGGATTTACAGTTTTGTACCTACAACCTTCAAGCAATTGGACAATGCTCTAACTGGTATAATACAAATAAATCACTATTTTGATATATATTTTTAATTTTAGATTATGAATCTTTTTCTCCATTGCATTTAGAAAATACGCATTATTCTGATTAGGCATGTTTTCACTTTTCACTTTGACTCCATAATGCTTGTGCACAAGTGCGCCTTGAGCTTTTAACAACAATGCACAAAAAAATACATGAGTTGAGAGCTTACAATATTAAGTCTTGTTAATTGTCTTTTTCCCTTAGTTTATGTGAAAAATGAGATGATTCTTAACAGAAATTTAGAGATGCTTGTACCAGATTTTGAGTATGTGTCCCATGGTATGTGGATGTTGGTATGGTTATGGCCCATTTTTCTTCACCTACTGTCTACTAGATTAATTTATATTCTAACAAGCTGGGTCCTGTGCGATCCTACTTAAATTAGTCACCATGGGCACATGGGACCCTTGCAGAACACATCATTTATGATCTTGTGCAGAGGGCTCACCCCACTCGTTGAATTAAAAGGAGATAATGGGGGAGTAAAATCTCTCTATTATCACCTGACAGATGCGTCCATTTTGTTGAAAGAGGAATTTCATCTAAAGTCATTAGAAGAGACTTTGATGATGTTGATAATTATTTACTAGTGAGGTTTAACGCGGTACCAGTTTCAAAGTCAGTACTAAAGGTAGGATATGGGACATCTGTAGTTAAATAATCTAGATAACTGTAATGCCAACGTTGATAAATATCTTGAAGGCTCTTCAGTGTATTACTAGGATGGTATCGGGGTAGTATGTGTGATCATTTACCCAAACAAAATTGATGAAATTCTCATGGGCCCTGGGTTCTAATTCTGTTTAATTGTATGATTGAATACCTGTCAATTTAGCTGATCACGTACGCCGTTCCATCTTAATTGAAAATTGCATTTGAGCCTGTATTTTTTTTTTTAATCAGATTTGTGATAATTTCTTCTAAAGGTCAGCAGATGCTTCTATAGGAACCTAGTTAATGGAAATACAAGTTACTTGACGTGATTTTCAGTCAATAGTCATGGAATATTTCATGATTTGTGAAAAAGGTGTGCCCCCTAAATGTCATTTTATGTTCCTCTTTTTGCCTTTAATTGGGGCTTTTCTTTGTATACTTCCTGTGTACTAGGCTTGTGTCTTTCTACTCTTTTTAATGAATCACTTATTCATAAAAATAAAAATAAAAAAAGAAAAAAAAAAAGAAGAAGAAGAAGCCATTTTACGTATTGTGTTGACTTTAGAATGGCTTCATTAAAAAGGAGTATTTGTTTTTCTATCAGAACTCTTTTGACTTGCATGGGTTGATCATTCAGCAATTCTATTTTGTACATTACCTTTGATTTTCACTTCCTACTGTGGGAAATCATATTATGTACTGATGTACGTGCTGGCAGTGGCATGAAGATTTTAATTGTCCAACGTTATCTTTTTATGCTTTGTGCAGTACCTTGATGAGAACAAAAAATTGATTCTGGCGATATTGGACAATCAAAACCTTGGAAAACTTGCTGAATGTGCCCAGTAAGCAACCTCCTCTCTCTCTCTCTCTCTCTGCATGTATGTGTGTGTTCTACATCACCAGGGTTTTAATTGTTTGTGCTTTTGAGATTAAATGCCAGTTTTGGATTGTTAGAAATATCAATTTATAGTACAAATAATTGATTCTGGGTCTTCCAAAATGGTTAACCTATCCTTTTTACTGCTTCACTTATCCTTACATTTTGAGCAACCTTGCATTGTTTTGTTGAAAAAATTAGCCGAGATACTTATCCAAGGGATGAAAGGTTGTTTCTCTTTTATATAGTTGTTGGATCGGTCATTCATCAGTAAATGGGACTAGAGAGAGAATCTGGTTCGCATAGCAAGATTATGCTTTTTAGAAAATCTCTTCTCCCATTGATATGAAAGGGAGTGCTGTACTCTTTTACTGATGGTGGACTAAGCACACCACAGTCAGGGAATTATTTCAGTTTTTGGCTTCTTATGTTCTTAACAGGTATTTTAGTAAGATTGGTTTGTTACTTACAAAAAAAAAAAAAAAAGTTCTTAATAGGTATTTTACTGAAAAGTACAGAAAGTAATGGATGTCGATAACATTAATGATGTCCCAACACAAAACATAAAAGTGTTTTGGAATTTGGTCATCATTGTTCTCCATTCAGCTCAGTCATAAAAACTGGTTTCACCTTAGCTACCACGTGCTGATCCCGTGCCATCAGCAGGACCTCCACCTCACCACCAAATCAAATTAACCTGCCGATCTTATTCAGTTTAAAGCTCAATTCAAGATTTCACTTCAAAAGTACTTCCAGCACCCTCCAAAATTTGGTCTAGGCAGCCCTTGAAAAGTTTTATGTTTTTTGACATTATTATTTTTCTTTTCACATCATAAAATTTATTGAAAGTTAAATTGTTTTTCACTTGATCATTTTCCCAATTCTGGATTATAGCTTGATTGGTCATGACTTTGTATTCATATATTTGAAAAACCAGCGTCGGTATATGGCAATTTTTTTCTGTGCTGTGTGTGTTGGAGTGCAGCATACATGTGATATACCATATCATTTGATGGTTTAGGTACCAAGCTCAGCTTCAAAAGAATTTGATGTATCTAGCTGCAATTGCTGATGCTCAACCACAAGCACCAACAATGCCTCCCCAGGTGACTGTAGGCATGATTCTTCTTTTCCTAATTCATCATATTGCACACATCTTGCTCATATGTGTTATCAAACACTTGCAGATGGCCCCGCACCCTGCACTGCAACAAGGAGGATATTACATGCAACACCCACAGGCAGCAGCAATAGCTCAGCAACCAGGTATTTTCCCCCCGAAGCTGCCATTACAATTTAATAACCCACATCAGATACAGGATCAACAGCAACAGCTGCACCAGCAGCACCAACAGGCCATTCAAGGGCAAATGGCACTGAGAGCTGGAGGGGCCAACAATGGCTTGCATCCCATGCATACTGAGACTGCTATTGGAGGCGGCAGTGGTGGTCCACCTTCTGTAAATGATGTACGTGGAGGAAGCAAGCAAGACGGCTCTGAAGTTGGGGCAGTGGGTGCTGATGGCCAGGGAAGCTCCGCTGCTGGGCATGGCAGTGGTGATGGAGAATCTTCTTACTTGAAGGGGTCAGAGGAAGCAAAGTAACATGGTTTTTATTTGCCATTCCGCATGAATACATGTGGCTGTTGATAGTAGGTGTCTGTTAGAGTAGGGTGGTACGCTTTGATGATCTTTAGCAGATTGAGGGAAGTAGCAAAAGCTTCCCTTGTAGTTTTTATTAGGTTAGGTAGGTGAAGTTGCATTGTAAGAGTCTTTGCAAATTGCGTGCAACGAATTCTAGCATCGGCAGACAGATGAAACATGTGGTCAGACAAGACAATCTTAGTCGTTAGGGGAAGAGAGGTGGAAGCATGTGGTCTGTACTTCCGCATCTGTCAATTTTAAAAAACATACAAGGGCATGCAAGGGTCTTCCAGACTTGAGATTTCATCCAAGTTTTGTTTGGTTTTGACCTTTATATTATCTGTGACTGTGCATGCAAAATACATCAAGTTTTGACTGACAATTATTTGCAGAGCCTTTCAGTTTACGATCCTATGGAACTTCTTTTGTTTTATTTGGTGGTGGGTGGGGCGTAGAGTATCTGTCTGCAAATCTCCTGAGGAGGTGGCGTGGAGCCCGATTTTAAGTTGGTTGTTAGGGATGAATTGTGTCCGGCAATTGGCATTGAAGGCAGATGGGGAAAGTCGCATTTGCTGTTGGTTTTGCTTAGTCACCAAATCAATGGTAGTGTTTGAGTGACCTTACGAAAATCTCAATCACAAGGGTGAGAGTTTCGACTTGACTTCTGAAAATATAATCTTCCTAAATTCGACTTCTGAAAATATAATCATCCTATTAGTATTAGTAGCCGTCTTGGGTCTCAATAATGCCTTGACAGGGTTAGGTCAAATTATAAGTCAGTCATATTTGAAGGAGTGCATATGATTTTTATTGTCTATGCCTCTTTTGTGATTCTCAATAGGCATGTTTATTATGGTAGTATTTACAATTAGTCTTTTTGGTGTTTGGTTTTTCAAACATTTGCAAATGTGCAGAACATGGTTGGTAGAATGTGGTTCGGTGGTAGCTAGATTGAATTTACCTTTCTATTTCGTGTTTATGTGATGTATGTTTTACTGTGAAAATAAAAAATAACTAATGATTATGGAAAAGGGTTGCAGAATTTACAAGGGCTCGGATTTGTTGAACTTTTTGTTTTCAATCTTTTATTTTATTTTACTTTTCAAAACAAAAAATATTAGTAAGCATTAAAAATAATACTTTTTAAAGTACAAAACCCGTTTTCACTTCTGTCCCATTGAAACATCCTTTTCCAAGACTCATTAGTTAACAAAGCTTGAGGGAGAAAAAAGAAAAAGAGAGGAAAAGAAAAAAGAAATATTAAAGAATTCTGCAAAGGTAATTATGAAGAGTGTAAAAAGCACTAAAGACGATGAAACTTTAGAAGTCATTTTTCAAATCAAAGAAGAATGAGAATAATTTTCCAAAGAAATATAAAGAAAGAATCAGAACTTCCAAAAAAAAAAAAGTTGAGTACAAGATAAAATAATAATAATAATAATAAGGAGATGCCCTTACAACCGTAAAGGCCATCGAGTTTAATGTTCCTACCTGTCACATGTTTGGCCAGATTATTGATGACATCCGGGTGGTTTTGGGCTCTAGTGGATCGTGGAGGGTGTGCCATGCTAAACGAGGAGCTAACAGTGTAGCCCATGGATTGGCAAAAGAGGCTATCCGCTATGTAGGTGACAAAATATGGATGGAGGATACATTACCTTATATTTCTCACATTGTGAGTTTAGTTTCTTTGTAGAGTTATGACTCTGGTCTCTTATTCAATATGAATAAAGTCCAATTTTTCTCAAAAAATAATAATAATAAGTCAATGAGACTAGCGATTGAAGTTTGAGTAGTGAATCAATAATAGTAAATAAAATCTAAGGCGAAGATTGAGTAGTGAATCAATAATAGTAAGTTTGAGTAGTGAATCAATAATAGTAAACCTCAATGATTAAGGCATATGACTAAGGCTTTCTATTGAATATCAAGATAAGGTGCTGATGATGTAAATTTGATTTTAAGTTGTAAATAATTCAAGAATTGATATTTAATTTCAAAATAAGGTGCTGATGATGTAAATTTGATTTTAAAGTTGTGAATAATTCAATAATTATTGATACGAGCTTAATTGCGCTGGATCATTTATTATAATTTAATTTTAAAATGTAAACACATCATTTTTCATTATAAGTTAAAAAGACATAAAAATATATCTCACTTATATATTATATTGAAATATAATTAATTACGTTAAATATAATTAATGTAATTAATGACATCATATAGATATATAGATATAATTAACGCAATTAATGACGCTAATTAATGACCAATTTATATATATATGACGTTTTTTTTTCTAGAATATTACATAATAATTTGATTTAAATTATTTATTTCCTTATTTGATTTGAACATTAATAAGATTTGATTTATTGAATCATTTAAATATGAAAAACTCTTGAAATATAATTAACGCAATTAATGACACTAATTAATGACCGGTACACTCTTAAAAAACCAGTTAAAAAATTATGTCTTAAAAAATCGGTTTAGCCTTTAAAAATATGGATTCACGCCACATGTTGTAATATTAAGGCACTTTTGAAAGTGATTCGGCTTTATATATATATATATATATGTGATTTTATATACAATAGACATGACTACACAAGCACGTCTAAGACATATTATATTGTGAATTTAAAAAATAGTTGTAGAGACCAGAGTTTGAGGAATAGAAAGTCTCTTTTTTAAAAAATATTTTGAAAATTCTCATTACTTTTGTAATTATTTTTTAAATTTAGTGTATCAAACTCCAATATTTTGCAATGCTAGGAAGACCTGAAAAAATTCCCCCTGTATTTTTTTTTAAAAAAAAAATAATCTGAAACACTAGCCCAAGGCCAGCCGTGGGCTGTAGCTGACCCTGGGCCAGGCCTTGTCGGTATGTCTACTTCAATCCCCTGATATTAGAAAGGAAAAAAAAAAAAAAGGCTTAAATCCCATGACAAATTTGTTCTTTCAATCGTTTTCACTTCCCTATCCGAGTCATAAATACGCAACCCACTCAACCACATCCTCTTCATCTTCTTCTTCCTCTTTTCAAACCTCTTCTGATGCCTTTTATTCACTGCGTCCATTGATACGTGTCATGTCAAAGCCATAGTTGATTCCTCTCCACCCCGTCTCTCTCTCTCTGTGCGAAGATTTACACAGAAACCAAGAACCCAGACATCATCGTCTCCATATATATACTACACGTACTTGTTCTCTTTTTGGAAACCCAAGAATTGTGTAGAAGCCCAAAAACTCAAACATGAAAGAAGAGCAACACAACCACCAAAAGAGACTCGTTTCCGTGGCCTTGAAACTAGCAAAACCCACAGCGTACTTTATCCTCCTCTTGCTAACCTACACCTTGGGTTACCTATCCTCCCCTTCCGCCACCCCTCTCCCCTCCACCCCAACCCCCACCATCAACGAACTCACAAACCTGCCCTCCCAACTCGATAACTTTCGAATCACGTCTCACTGCGCCAACCCCCTCCCCGCCGAACTCGTCCGCCAAACTATTCTCCAGCGAGTCTACAACGGGACCTCGCCCTTCAAGGGGTTCCCCCCAGCGCACGTTAGCTCCCTCCTACGCCACCAGAGGATCAAAGGGTGGGGCTCAACCGGCGCCGTCTTCGACCACCTAATCCAAAAAGTCAAACCCCGCACAATCATTGAGGTGGGCTCGTTTCTAGGCGCGTCGGCGATTCACATGGCCGGGTTGACTCGCGAACTCGGCCTCGACACCCAGATCCTTTGCATCGACGATTTCCGCGGCTGGCCCGGGTTCCGGGACCGGTTCAAGGACATTCAGATGATAAACGGCGAGGTTTTGTTGATGTCCCAATTCATGCAGAACTTGGTTTCCAAAAACGCGAGCGAGTCGGTTTTACCCGTGCCGTTTTCGAGCGGGTCGGCTCTCGTCAAGCTTTGCGAGTGGGGCGTGTACGGTGATTTGATCGAAGTCGACGCGGGTCATGACTTTTTGTCGGCGTGGTCTGATATAAACCGGGCTTACCGGGTTTTAAGACCCGGTGGGGTAATTTTTGGTCACGATTATTTCACCTCAGCAGATAACAGAGGAGTTCGGAGGGCAGTCAATTTGTTTGCTCGAATTCACGGCCTCAAAATCAAACTGGATGGCCAACATTGGGTTATCGATTCAACTTAGCTTCCACATATACAATAATAATTTAGAAATTATGTTTTTATTTTATAAAAAAAATAAAATAAAAATATAATTTTTAACATTATTATTTACGGACCGACACAATTCTATTATACTGTATTGTTAATGGAGTCAATATATATATACAAGTTCGCATGGATTTTGGGTAGATCCTACTATTAACTATACAGAATTGTTTTGAGGTCTTTAATTTATTAGTGTTTGAATAAGAAATTAATAATGGAGTTTAGCAGCAGATTAGAGACAGCTTACCAGAAAGGTCACATTGTAGAAGCATTCCTTTTGTTTCATACATATGATTATTGTTGCTTTCTCGGTGGTTATATTGGCTGAGCTCAAGAGAAAATAATAAACTTATTTTAACTTTCTGTTTGATGGTTCTTTTAGCTACGTCCTACGTGTTGGAAATGTTGGCCTACGGTCTTAATCAACAAGGAAATTGTACGGGATTTTTTTTTCTGGGCGGCGGATGTCAGCCTTGTGAATGCCTGACGCTACATAAGAATTTAATTCATTGAACAGACTATATATATTTTACGATTTGATTTGTCAATTCTTAGAAAAAACAGTTGGTCTCTTTAAAATATAATGTGCCAAATTAGTCAATTTGAATGAAGGAAACATTGCACGTCCAATTCACGTTCGTGGAAAAGAAGCGCTGCGTGACTACTCTGCTCATCATCCTTGAGGCCAAAACCTTTCCTCATGTCGTCTACCTCATCTCAAGAAAATACTCGGTATATTCTTCTTCTTTTTTTCTCTCTCTAAAGGTGAGGAAAGATGAATAATTTAATCGAGATAAAAATTGTGAAACGTAGAGACATGATAATGTCAGATCCAATAAAATAGCTCAACTAGTATAAATGTCACTTCAGTTTGACACATGACACAAAAAAAAAAAAAAACAAAGGAGAACGAGGGAGGTTGTGGCCACCCCACGGTCCCCACCAACCTACATAGGGCATGGATAAGTCACCCACCCACCCCTTCACTAGAGGAGGGGGGCTGGGGGGCATGTGTAGGTTGAAACCCACACACTTCGCCAGTGGGTGTGCATTAAGGGTGTCAACCCAATTCTGGTTTTCAGTTATTGGTCAAAATTGAGAATTGGAATCCGGTTATTGGTTTTGGACAACCGGAACCAGGTAATCGGAGCCCGGTTAACCGGCCAGTTTCGGCTTGTACCAAGTTATCAAAAATTGGGACCAAAACCGGGGTCTCCAATTTTTTATTTTTTCCAACCGAAACCAGTTCTCTAGTTTTCCCGGTTCTCCAGTATTTTTTGACACCCCTGGTGTGCATTACACAAACTACATATTTATTGCTTATTTTCAATTGCATACGGGCACTAGACCATGATATATATGCGGGGAACAAGAAATCTCAGTGCAAAAGACGAACGTCAAAATATATATATATCAGCCCATAGTTGTATGCACCAATTGAATAGATTAAAGCGATGGGGCATCATGGCAGAACCACGGGGTGGTCGAACAACCTCTAGAACCTTGTGTCTGCTGGTGGTATGACTTGTTTGTTCCAAAAATTCAAAGCATAAAAGAAAAAACTTCCTGCCAGTTTCGATCAAAAGGGCTTGGGAGTTGGGCCAAATGATAAAAAGAAAAAGGACAGTTGTGTGCCTCACCTTCTCAAGAATTAAGGCTACTGTATTCCTTACCAGATCCATATGATAAAGGAGGCCCGTTTTAATTCTACAAAATATCAGAGTGACCCAATTCCCCTTTCTCTTCTCACAAAGGCTCAGATTATAGCCCAATAGACTATCACACACAGATATACTCAAACCCATGAATCTATCTAATTATTAGCCCAACCAAGTACGGATTAAATATGTATAGAAAAAAGCCCACACCGAGAAAAGAAAGAAAAAAATAAGCTAAATCTATCATATGAAGTAGGAGATCTGATGTTTACTAGCTTATATGGGTGGACGGTGGACCTATTCATGTTGGGGTAATTGCTATTCTTTTTGAGGTTGGATGTTAACACAAGTAACAAATCATTTGTTTTCTTATAAACATCTTCCTAACTCATTGACTTTCCAACCACTTTGCTTCCGTGTGATTAATTTTCTCTTCTTTTTTTTTTTTTTTTCCTCATGATTTTCTGATGTCAATTAGAATTAATAATTTTTTATACGATTTAGTGAACCGGATGCAAATCTAACATGAAATCAGTAGATTAGAGTTAAAATGTCGACTCATTTAATTAAATGAATTGTATAAGAGTTTATCTATATAGTCTTATACATTAGTCTCGACATGATTCAAACTTGACATGCAATATTTAAGACTAATAATTTTTTACACAATCTACAAACCTGATAAGAGCTCAACACGCAATTAGCCACTTATAATTGTAGGATATAATCCGTTTAATTAAATAAGTAACATTATAATTGATCAATATAATCAAAACTCAACATGCAGATACGAATTACAGTTTCGATGACCCAACACTAATCAGGTAATCTTAGCCCACGAATTAAAATTCATATATGATTACCACAATTTTGAAGCGTTCGTGAATTTTTAATGACCCATATATTAAACATGTGGATCTCGACAATCGGGTGATATGCTGCTGCCCACGTTCCGTATTACAGCTCTATATGGTCACGTGACAATTAAGTAGAACCAAAAAGTAACATGTCGTACATGGGTAGTCAATTTGTTAATGTTATTAGTCAGCACTCGGCAACCATAAAAAAACCATTGAAAAAAAAAAAAACATTAAAAAATAGAGAGTTCAACATGCAAAACACATGTAGCTGCAGTAAACGTGTCAACGGAACACCGGCCTGTCGTTATTGCATATGCTGCGAGTATGACATGCACTGATTCAATCCCACTTGCTTGCTACTATTGATTTTCTTTTTATCGTACGGCCTACAAAGTTTTTTTTTTTTTTTTCTTCTTTTTTTTTTTTTTTTGTGTGTTCTTTTTCAAGTGCCCTACCAAGGTTAATACAGCACGGTAAAAAATAAAGATGAATTATATAAAAAGAATTAAGATATGTATAGGAGGAGGATGAGGTAATTGATGACGTCTTTGATGTACACAAAGTTACCTATGTACAGTAAGAGGAAGTAGCTCTTTAGCTGCAGTCACCACGTGCTTCATAAGAGCGAGATAAAGGGTTTATTTTGTAAAACTTTTTTTTTTTTTTTTTAATGTAACTTAAAGCATATTTAAGTGTACGTTTCAAAGATTTAAAAATTCGTTTGATACTTAAAAAGTTTGTAAAACAATATATATTTGATAAAAAAAATTGAAAACACTTTTACTAGTCAAACAAGCTAAAAAATAGTTAAAATGCACTTTTTGATGACTTAAAAGTTTTATTTTTCAAGTACAACTCTAAACTTGCTTTGCCTAAAATGATCTTAGAAATAACTTTGTTCTACAATGATCTTATGGCATGGAGGGATAAAATTTACTATTAAAACTCGCTTACATGCTATATGCATGCATTGCATGGTTTGGGATTGGAACAACAGATTTTTTTTTGAGGTAATTATATTTTGTCCTCATGAACTATAGTGCCTTAATACTTTCGTCCCATGAACTACCAACTATAACACTTGACCCCATCAAATTACTATCTTCCTACACTTTCTCCCTTCCATTAGTGAAAGGAGTTAAAATTAATGATCAACGGTCATGTGACTTGCATGTGTCATTTTAATTTTTTTCCTTTCATTTTTGCCCTCATTTCATATTTTTGGATTAAGATTTAGGAGGGTATAAATGTCATTTTATTGATCTAAAGTGAGGCCAAAAATGGAAGGAAACAAATTTAAAGTAGTTGACCGTTAAAGTTAACCATTTTGACTGACGGAATGGGGAGAAAGTGTTATAAGATGGTAGTTTAATAAGGTCAAGTGTCATAATTGGTTGCTCATGAGAGGAAAGTACCAAGGCGTTGTAGTTCATGGGGGCAAAAGGTAATTACCCATTTCTTTTTTCTTTGTCCACTTAACAAATTTTCGCTTAAACTGTTTAAAATTTGTAGCGTTTTTATAATCATCTTCTTATATTAAATTTGTATGTCACTCATCTGTTAAATCCTAACAAATTAGGACACCAAAATATCACTCTTTTTTTAAAAAAACAAAAACAAAAAATGCTGTTAGGTTGTGGGTTCCATGTCTTTCTTTTCTTTTTTTTTTAAAAAAATGTTTGCTATTTGAAAATAATTTTTAAAAATATAGTGGTATAAATGACATTTTACATGTAATCCGTCTGATTTAACTCTCAATCCTAACGGTAAGGGTGCCATTGCAAACTTCTTAAAGTTGGATACACAAAAACAAGAGTTTTTAAAGTTTAAAGAGATGATTGTAAAAGCATTGAAAATTTAAGAAGATTAAGGTTGTATTTAGAAAAGCTTAAAAATGCATTTAACATTCAAAAAGCCTGTTCGAAGAAAAAAAGTATCAATTTGGTATTAAAAAAAAAAAAAAAAGCTTTTAATAATCCAAAAAAACTAAAAATTGCTACTTTAGAAGTTTTTGTCAAAAAAATGTTTTTAGACTTAAAAATTATATTTTTTAAATACAATCTCAAACATACTCTAAATAAAGTATTTCCTATAAGCGTAAAGAACCTCCTTTTTCATATTTTGTGACACTGGTCCAACCCAAACATAATACGTTGAATGAATGAGAAGTGGTAAACGCTACAATTTTTTTTGTTCTTCCAAGTTGACAAAATGACTAAGTTATCCACATCCATCTCGTCCACTATTCCATTGCTTTCACTTTTTCTTCGTTGGAATTCTACTGGTTTTTCACCTATATATGCATATCTTAAATATTCTTACCCCCCACAAAAAGAACCTTAAATTATGTGCATAAAATTCACATTTTTTAAGTGCTCTCTATAATTAGTAGTTGGTAGTGGTGGGGGTACGAGATTCCCTTGTCCCATACCCATCCTTTCCCCCCTTTCGATTTCATCCACAAAACCGATCATGATATTTTTGGCAAGGACGCAGACACATACAAAATTCAGACCATAAATATTCAGATTACAATATTCAGACCATAAATAAACGTGCATGGATATTAATCAAGTCCCGTTTCTGACACGCAAAAAGGAATCGCTTCATTTTCCTGGTCCGTACCGTATGTGCCATCAACGTGGGGAACATCCACACCAAACCATCTCCATCTCTTCTTCTACAAATTAATTCCTGATCACGCTTCTATTAGGAAAAATTAGCGGAGACGGAGAGCCGGAGAGGGTCTATTTTGTTTTTGGACAAGGAAATGGACGGGAGTCATGATTCAGTTGATTATTATATTTATAATCAAGGGAACCGGAGATAATCCAATTTTTTTTTTGTTTGTTTGAGGTCCAATAACCATTAATTGCTGATTTAACGACACGTAGGCCGATAACTATATGTTATGTCTCTATAAAGGAAATTATTTGATAATAGTGCATGGCTTAAAGAATAATTTGGGCCCTGTATGATAACTGAGTTGGGGAGTTACTGTTCATGGGGAGTTACTGTAGCACTTACCGTTGTTGACCACATTTGAATTTGGGTTTCAGATGTTTAGGGTTGTATTTACATTTTTACCCTTATTCTTAATTTCTCACGGAGCACGTTTTCTCTTCTCCCCCATTTTGGTCTCTCCCCTGCTCCCTGCAACCTTGTCTTCAACCTTGCCAAACCGAAATCCCCAATCTTGGCCATGAAATCTCTCTTCTCCATGTCAGATTCTCCATCTCCAACAAGATGAACTGGGAAGTGCTGGAACTTCAAATATTTCTGTCCTCGCACTTGCCGGCGTTCTGCATCTCGGTCGGCGAGGTGCCCCGTTTAACAAAGACCGATCCACCGCCATTTTTATGACGTTTCCAGTTGCAGATCTAGCTAACAGGAATACAAACTCCGAAGCAAACTACTAAAAACGCCAAGACATTCACTAAAACGGCAAAAACTCAAAACACCCAAAATCCAAAATCAACTTTTTTTCTCTTGCAAATATCATCTTGGAGGTCTAAAAAAATAAAAATAAAAAAGACGCGCGAGAAGACCTAGGGCTGCTGTTGCAAAACTCACACAGCTTTGCGAGGGGGTTTGACAAAGCGGGTTGTTGTTGTTTTGGTGAATACCTTGGGCTGCTGCAAAACTCACATGGGCTTGGAGCCGTGAGCACGTTGAGTACGTTGCTGCAAAACCAATTAGGCAAGACGTGACCGCTGCGTGCAGGTGGGCTCAGAGGTCGCCGGTGAGGGCGAGAGCAAGTCGCCGGCGAGATGGGGTTGAGCTCTGTAGGCAGTTTGATGGGTCCTTGGGCGAGACGGTCTCGCGTTCGTGAGGTGAAACAGGGCAAGAGGGCATAATGGTAATTTATTATAATGATAGGCTGACCATTAGGCAGATTTTAAAACGCAAAACGACAAAAAAAAAAAATTAAACAGTAACTCTCAGGAACAGTGGATCTACAACCCATTTCGGTTATCAAACACCCTCTTGATGTCTTTTAAACCCTAAGGAGAGATTTGATAAAAGGTTAAAATACAAGAACTTCTCAAATATTTTTGCCTTTCTATTGAGCAAAACAATACGTGCAACATAATTATGAAACTAAATAATAATAGGCAGCTAGCAATTACTTCGGTAATTACATAAATTTGCGGTGCAAAGTACAGTGAAAAAAAAAAAAAAAAAAAAAAAAGGAAAAAGAAACAAAAATTAAGCATTATTTGCATCTTAAAATAACATATGATCCAAGAGGAAATTAGTTAATCTTACTGCTCTAATCTTCTAAGAAGAGCAGTTTTAAGACCCTCTTCGGTTCTCAATCCTTCAGGAACCCTCACCACGACATCCTGAAGCATGAGCTCGTTCACGCACGACATGCTGGCATGGTGGATTTGCAACTCCAGGTCACGTAGAGCACCCATTAACCGTGCCGACGGGTAATTAACATTCTCCGATTGAACCCTAATCATCGCATCGAGTCCTACAATCTTGATCTCCACCTCCAGCAACAACCCGCCGGAGCTGGGCCTGGCTTGGTCGACGGAGGTGGTGGTGCTTTGGTTGTCCATGGTATCGGCCATTTCAAGCTTCACCTTCTTAGACTCTCTTTGGAGCTGCGACTCCAGCTCATCGATCTTCGTCTTCAGCTCGTTGATGTAGGAGACCGCGTCGGAGAGCAACGACGCCTTGTCCATCCTCGACACGTTGGGCACCACGGCGCGCAGAGCGTAGAAGCGGTGGTTCAGCTTCTCCCGCCGCTGCCGCTCCGCCTCGACGTGGTTCAACGGCGTGTCGCGGCCGAGCCCTGGTTTTCTACCTCTTTTCTTGGGAGTTCTTTTCTCTATGTTCACGGCGATTAGAGGACAATCGGAATCGGAGTGCTCCGAGTCCACGTATGAAGATTGCGCTCCTTTGAAGCAATCTTTCTTCTTCTTTTTCTCTTCTTGAGAATTATCCTCTTCTTGTACGCCGGCAATTATGCCGATATCCGCGAAAGAAATGTTTCGGTCGAGAAATTGCATCGGCCCGGAACTCGGGTTTGGTTGCTTGGGTACTAAGCCAATGAGATCCGACCCGAATAAAGACTTGGCCTGTTGGACTAAACCCCAGTTATCTCTGATAATCTCCTGAGAACCCATTTCGAGAATCCCGCTGGATGTTGGGATACAAACCAAAGTCTCAATCCCGTGCATTTGAGCTTCTTTAGCTCTCTCACAGCTGTAGAACTGAAGTTCATGGCCGCCGGTGAGCCAGACCAGAGAATTAGTACTAAAGGCCTTGCCGAGCACGCCGTCGCCGGCGGAGAAAGAGCGGGTTAACGACATGACATAGAACCATTCGGCGTCGGTGACGTCGGCGTTTAAGGACATGTTGTCGATGTCGTGGTGGTTTTCGGTGATGATGGATTGGATATCCCTCATGAATTTTCTTCTCTCGGAATGTAGGAGTGACATGGGGTGGTGGGTGTTGATGTGGGAGAGCTTAGGGGATGTGTCTTTGGTGCCTTGGAAGTGACCGTCGCCCCAGCCCAAGAAGAGGTTGCCATTGTCGTCGTTAGCGGATTGCCAGAAAATGGCGTAAGTCCACCACTCGGGTTGGCTTTGGACAACGAATTGGAGCCTTTGTTGAAGGGTTGATGGTGGGGTTTCTTGAGGCAAAGATACTAGAGAGGAAGAGGAGGAGGGAGAGATTATTATTTCTTCCATGGTTTTGTTGTGCAGAAAAGTGTGAGGAAAGATGGTTTCTTTTATGGGTTGCGTAGGGGCTCGACCAGCCAAAAATTAAATAAACACTAATTGGCAGAAAGAGGACAGAAATGTTTGCACCAAAGAGGAGGAGTAAATGCTTAGCACTGAACAGTGACAGCGAGAGAGAGAGAGAGATGCGAAAGAATCCGAAAAAGGTCGGGGGTGGGAGAACCGAGTGAGGAAGGATAAAATAAGGAGGTGCAGTTTGGTGGCGAAGGTGGGGCCCATGGTGTCGATTAATAAGTTAATATTGTGGTCACTATTGGTCACCATAATGGCACGTGAAACGAAAGCGAGAGGCCCAGTGAGTGATGCCTGGTGGGGCACCGTGGCCCTTGTGGGGTCATCTGCTCACATGAATGCCTGAATGATCTTTGATATTTGCAATTGTTATTGTTATTATTATTGTGTGTATCCTGTACTCTCTTTCCTCTACTTTTAACTTTACGATCTTCCTTTTTAAATCTCAGAAATCTCCTTGTTTCATTTTTTTTTTTTTAAAAAAAAGAGTAATATTATTTATTAAAAATTAATTTTTACTTTCACGACATTAAATTATACAACGTTTGTGTAAATATCTATTGTACTTTGAAACACAGCAAGTAGCGATATGTGGTCCATATATGGTCCCCAATAGTGGAATCATTAAGTTTAAATTATTTTAGAAACCTAAATCATTTCTTAAATTTGAAGGGAATGCATCTTTGTTTATCCTAATATGGGCCAAGGGAAGTTGGGATGCCACAAAATATAATGGCGGGCTTATTTATTTATTTATTTTCATTTCTTGTTTTCGGTTTCAAGATTATGACTTGATTCCTTGCAACCAATTTACTTTTGATTATTTAGAACAAAATATTTTATTAGTAAATTCATTATTCTATTAACTATATGATCTACTCACACTATAACAATCATGAGAAATATGTTTTCAATGAGTAATGCTAGAAGGAAGACTGATGAAAGGATTCTTGTTAAGATGTTAGAAACGTAATATAGAAATATTAAAGTATTATAGAATGTTAAGAAGGTAAACAATCATAGAAGGTTAACTTTTGTGATTCAGCATTTAAATCAGTCAATTTATATATAGTACATTCACGGTATGAGTCTTATAACTAATAACTAATAATTGATTCATTATAATGACACATGATATGATGGCATCCTATTAGTATACAGTGACTAATTGATAATCGATTGATCCTATATAGTACTGTAAATAGTAAGGAATTCCCTAGAAGTATTAAAAGTGTGGCTTATAGGCCGCAAATATTTATTGTGGTTTGAATTAAACACAATTACAAATGTTGGATATTAGAGGCTATGTATTAATTAAGTAAAAATTTTAATTGATGGCCTCTACATGACCTACAAATAGAGGGTATACAGTATACTACAAGGCATTATTGGTCATATGTTAGAAAACACCTCTCTACAAAATTTATTTCAAGTTCTTGTAACTAAGGTTCTTTATTTCGCTTGAGCAAATATGGATGAATGACAAAAGTTAGAAGGCTTGCAAAAGTTACGAGTTTCCCGTCAATGATATATAAAATTTCACAAGATTATTAGCTCATACAGTTTTATTGAGAGTAAAGTTATCTTTATGATCCTATTTGTATATTATATTCGATACACTGGCCATTTGGAGGTGGTTGGTTATTCATATTAATATTTTGCTGAATATATACATAACCGTAAGTCTAATTCAAAATATATTTTTCTTATTAGGGGAAGGGATATAATATAGAGATGTAGTAAGTAGAATATAGTTGCTAGGTCTACCATGAAAGTATAACTTATTCTGCGAATTCATTACACATGCATTATAGTATAAATTTTGTATTAGAGGTCTCAAGATTATAGATTCTATATCAAGACCTATTGAGATCTTCTATAATAATTCCGCAACAATTTTATTTTCTAAGAATAATGAGAGTAGAAGCAGAAGTAAACATATTAACATAAAGTATCTCAACGTGAAAAATAACATTAAGAGATATGAAGTTTTTTTTTTTGAAACAACAAGATATGAAGTATCTATTGGGTATATGTAAGTATTGAATTAAAAATTGCAAATCTCATGACTTGAAGTTTACGTACCGACAAAGAAGCATAAAAGTCATATAGAGCATATGAGATTTATTAATTCTGTTTATACTTAGTTTCTCTCGAATTGTTCTATAGACATAAAATTGTTAATATAAAATCTTTGTGCACATGTATTGTATTTATCTATGTAGATAAATAAAGTCTGACCCAAATAACTTACAGGAATAAAATAGTCATTTAGGGAGTAGTATTATACATTGTAATAATCATTATGTAATGGTTCTATCACTATGATTCATGTGTAGTATTCTTAATGTGACTGAAAGTATTCCATGAATAGTTAGGTATAAATAAATTGTTATGGCCATATTGAAGAACTCAACACCATAAGAAATTCATGGATCATAAGGGCAAAGTAATAGAATGTAAGAAATTCCCTAAATATATTAAATTTTGGTTTAAATTAAACATAATTATGGGTGTTTGATTTTTTTTTTCCTTTCAAATAATGAATTATTTGAGGAATCATAAATTGTTTTTGTTCCTTGATGAAATGAATAATTAAGAAAAACTTTAAATTGATGGTCTCTAAACTAGCCTAGAAATACACAATCATGTGTCTTTGAACTCAATGATTTATCTGTCTTAATATTTGACCCAATCAATTGTAATTTGAACCCCTAAAAGTTTGAGGACCATGGATGAAATTAGCAAGAAGATTATTATTTTTAGATACAGAAAGCACAAGAATTTGGATTAGATGTTGTAAAAAAACTACAGCATATTTCAACTGTTTATATTTAATTTTATTTATTTTTTTATGAGAGAGAAATAATGAAATTAAATCTAAATAATTAAAATAACTACAACAATTTTTTTTTTACCACCTAAGCCAAATCCAAAGTACAAATGGCCACAACAGTGCATAGGATTGATTGGTGTGCTGTAAATTCTGTCAAAATTATAAGTGTATCCTTTAATTTTCTCTTTCAAGTTGAATTTTTAAGACGTTGTACTTCAATAGTAAGCAAATAATTACACATAATTGCACCAGCTTGGACCCAAAAGGCATATAATTGTACACCTAATAAAGCTCTAAACTGTCAAAAGAACAACAATTTTTCTAAGATTCCTTCTGTCACATACACGTACAAGTGTACAACATAGGTTCATATGACTCCTGATATGATGTTTAATTTTTTTTTTTTAATTTTTTGAGTTTGATATGATGTATTGTCGTTTGAGCCAAAGGGCATTATTACCTCCAATAAGAATATGTGGTAGGAATTCCACCTTTCGTTTGTTGGTGCACGTAAGTTTACCCACAAAAATTTCGTTATGTTTGTCAGATGATCGGATTGGATTGAACTCAAAAGATTTAAAATTTTTATTTTAATATTTTTATTTTTTACATCATATTAATAATTTTTTACATCAATCAGTCTGCTCTATTTTTTTAAGTCATTTGCCCAACACAACCTTAAGTGAAAAAGTGACACACGCTTTTAATGACAATCTTGTCAAAGATACATGTGATCATCATTTTTTTTTCTTGAAAAGAAAATATATTATCAATTTGTTACGTATGAAAGAGTATTAACTCCTGAAATTGATTGATTTGTTTTGAACTCCACCTCTGCATATACACTGTTCTTCTCTCTCTCTCTCTCTTTTCTTTGGAATTGGGGGTGGACAGTAGACGTAACTTTCTCCTAATTTATTCACGTCGTGGAAAAGATGTCATGAAATTACAGCTTGGCTTACAAAATTACCATATTGCTCTCCCTGCCTCCTCTAACCGCCCACACGCCGCCGCCTGGGCCCCACACATCGCGGTGTGGATCTCATGGCCTATATGTCAATCACATGCACCTGCATGTAGCGTTTGTCCGACCGTTAGTAACCTCCGTTGCCGCTCGCTGCCACCGAAACTGTTGTTTGTTGGCTTTTTGTTTGTGTTGTTTATTTTCTTGTACTTTATTGTTATGTAAGCTCTCTATAATTTGTTCTTTGTTTTTGCTTTCTGTTAGGTATTTTTGGGATGTTATCTCCTAGGGTTATGTTTGTCAAGAGATCGGACTGAACTTTGTAAAGTCCTAAAAAAAATTTCTCAAAATCAATTTCAATATTCTTACTTTTTTATATCACATCAATCACTTTTTATCACTTTTCAAATAAAAAAATCACTACAAAACAAAAAATTTCACTTTTTTATACAAAACATTATTATTATTTTTTTCACATCAATTAAATATGCTACAGTATCAGTCAACTTCCTTCAATCCAGTCCGGTCCATTACCAAACACAACCATGGTGTTTTGGTATTTTAATCTTATTGTGAAGATTGTTTCTATTAATGATCGGTACTCATCTGCCACGGATCCTTTTCGAAAATTAACCTTAGGTGCCTTTTTGTTTTCCGAAATCCTTTTGGGTGTTTTGGTATTTTAACCTTAGGTGCCTTTTTGGTATTTTAATTCCCTGTACTCACTTCTTATTTCTGTATTTTTTTTTTAAAAAAAAAAAATGTTAAGCATGAGACGGAAAAACAGTAATTGTAATTTGCCCAAATACTTGAGGGTGTGTTTAAATATTAACACTAGTGTTTAGATATTAGTAACACATTTTTTTTTTTTTTTAAAGAAAAGTCGAACTCTTTTCTTCTCATTAACAAATAACTTTCTTCACTTTTTTCTCTCAAAACATTCAAAACTCATTTCATCTTTATATTACATGAATCAATTCTTATTACCGTTCCATTAAAAAATAAATAAGAAAAACCTTTTCCAAGCAAACCTTTAGTTTGATAAAAAAATAATTAAAAAATAAAAAAAAAAACCCTTAAAATTTTGTTTTATTTTTGCTCAGAAAGCCTAAAACTGCTTTGTGGAGGAAACTTGAAAGTAAAGTTTATTCTAAAAAGCTTTTTGTTAGATTTTTTACGACAAAAATTCTATTGTCTAAAACTATTATACTAAACACGCTTTTAAGCCTTAAAAAGCAACAGCTTAAATGTAAAGTTTGGGATTTGCATGCAAGAGGCTATATATATACATATGGGGCACGTACGGACTGCGACATATACGTATGGCACGAAGCTTCATTTGTTGTTATGACATGGTTGTGGGCAATGCCTTTACTCAGACAGAAACTTTGATCCTGCCACCTCAACCACCATGCATGAAGAGCTTCCATCGATATATCTCCACAGCTTTCTAGAGAACCCTAGCTAGAAATCGTGGCCATCTCCAAAAGAAAAACGAGTCACCAAATTGTCATGGACATCTCACATGCCCATCGTTGTAACTTGCATAGATGGCGCCTCACTAGACGTACAGGAATCACAAAGAAAAAAATTAACATGTGGAATGATGTATCGGCTTAGGTTTTTACATTATTTGTGACGACCTCAAACAATATTGATAGTAACAACGAAAGTCATCATTCATATGTCATTATGAGCGACGGTAATAGAGTTGTCGCTGATAATTTTTCTTGACGGAACAACTACAACGTCTTATTAACAATGACAGATTGTTAAAAGTCGTTGAAAATAACTTCTATAAGGTCTTGGCACAAATTAAGACCTTTGAGCCAAATGCTTATGTATACACTATAAAATCACGCTATTGCCTAAAACACATGCGGAAAGCCCACCTGAAGATTATTCAATGGCCCTTTTTTCACTAACCGACTTTTCATGCTTAGTAACCTTCTTCTCAAGCTCTTTAAATGCAGATTCCGACCTTTTGCTTATGCTGGCCGGCTTGAATTGTTCTTCGGTGACAGATTTTTTTTGGTTTAAGAATCTGTGAAAATATGTGTGAGAAGGTGAGAGAAAAATAGAGATGCCGCAAATTGAGAGAGAGAGGGAGCGGGAGAGGGAGCCCCAGAGTCAAAAAATTTCTTCTTTGCCGCCGATAAGAGAGAGAAAGAGCACCAGCGTGGTTTGGGCCAGCTGGTGGCGGGTCTAATGGCTGGCGGTGGGTTTATGTAAGAAAACTAGGAAAAGTTTATTCTAAAAGATCTTTTGTTTTAAAGCATATATATTAGGACATGGAAGAAAACAAATTAGGTGTTTATTCTTATTTTTGTTATGATATTCCATGCTGATTTGTTACGCTCTTATTGGAAGGCACAAAGGTCATAGTTTGTGCGAAGACCTTGTAAAAATTATTCTCAAAATTGTTACTAAAAACCAAATTTCTTGGTAAAGAGATTAGACATTTTGACCTTTTAAGGCTTTAAGCCTATTGAAATTACAAGGATGAAACAAACCATATATGCATGCGAAATAATTAAGCTGTAATTTGCATTCACTACTATATACTTTTAATTGACTTTTGTGTTGGGAATTAAGGCTATATATAGCATTTTGATAATAAACATATATAGGGCTGTATGTCTATATAAGTTTTTGTCCTATGCATTTATATTTAATTAATACAACACTTGGGTGCAAAGTCTTCATCATCTTTAATGAGTACGCAATTCTAGAAGGCCATGAAATGCCTTCACTTGAACATTTTTTTTTTTTTATGGCGATTAGTTGTGGCTTCTGAATTGTCGTATTCAGAAAGTTGGTGTCGTTAAAGAAAATGTGTACAAGTTGCAAACGGAGCCATCGAATTTCAATGGGGATGGGCAAAGGAAGCCATCAGAGGTTATTGATGAGACCTGTAGGCTGTACAGAAGACACCTCATACGACAGTGTACCTTCAATGCCAAGCCACCCATCAGAATTAGAATATTTAGTTAGGGGCAAAAAATAATTTTTAATTTTTTTTATTATTATTATTTTTGGACCACCCCTTGGCTTGGCAGTAGTTCCGCCGCCCTTGAGTACAATGCTTCAACCACATTTCTTTGTTAGATGGCAGTGATGCCCATTTAATTACATAATATACACATTAATCATTACATTTAATGGATGTTAGAAATGGGGGAGCATGACAGTCACGGATGGACTGAACCAATTTTTTTTTTTTAAAAAAAAAATTTTATTTGGAGGGGCCAATATATTAATATTAAAAGGCTAAATTTAATTTTGGTATAAACTAATTTTTAGGCCGAAATATATGCATTTTAACTATATATACTTTTTTTAAAAAAAAAAAATAGAAAATAGAAAATTAAGACCATTTGGTGAATTTTTCTGGTTTTTGTTTTGCCAAGTTTGTTGATTTACAGTTTGCTGGAGAATATGGAAAATAAAGACAAAAAGTAGATCGAAGAAGATACCATATGAATGACAAATTCCAAACAATGGGGATCCAGGGGGACGTGGCTCTCCTGACAGCATTTGTTATACTCGGCCCAAAACAAAAAGGTACATACCATTTATTACGAAATCAGTAGATTAATATTCCGTATGATACGAATCACATCTATTCTTCGACATCCAAAATATAACGGACAATTTTTATAATGATTCAGGATTTGACATGATTTGAATTCAATACGTCATATTTAAAGTTATTAATTTTTAATATTATTTATAAATTCAATACGAAATTAACGAATTATATATAGTTAATGGGTCTAACATGTTTAATTAAATAGGTTGAATTAAGATTAACCTATTTAGTTTTATATTATTGTCTTGTCTCATACAACCTTTTTTCAATATGGGAAATACACATAATTTTTGTGAATAAAGATTAGGTCAAATTACAATTTTAATCTTTGGATTATTTTTCAAATTTCAGTTTTGTCTAAATCATCAAGTATTTTAATTTAATAATTCAAATTAACAGTACCATAATGGTATTTCTTATTTTATTGTTACTGATATTGCAGACAATATTTGTACACGTATCTTCATATGCTAGCAAGATAGGCCGGTTATCATATGTTGTTCTTATATATGTACAAATTAAGAAGAAGAAAAAAAATGATGCTATAAATGTATTACACAAACTATAATATTTTACATCATTTTATTATTTTTATTATATATGGAATTTATGTCTTTATTTATTTTGATTTTATGAGGTTGATATGCCATGAAAAATTAGACATGTATATAAAATGTCCGCCATGCACATCAATAATTATTGTCTGTATAACGATGATGGGAAGGGGGGACAAAACTTTTTAAAACAAGTGGATGGAGTAATGATTAAATTTTGCAAGGAAAATATTTATAAAAACATATATATTAGAATTTTTTTTAAGAAGTTTAAGGTGGGTGAAGACCCATTAACGTGGTTCAATTAAACGCGGTGCAATTAGGTCGTGCCGTAAATTGAGTGTTTTGCACCCTTCAATAAAAAGTAGACATTTTAGCTTGAAATACTAAAACATAATATAACATTTCATACAAAATATTTTTCATTGTCTTAACAAAATACCTCACAAACAAAAATACTCATTGATAAAACTACTAAGAAAACTACCGGAGTCACCGCTTTAGTTAGTTTTGGAGGTGGGCGGAGGATTCAATGATGAATGTTAGGTTAAAATTAATGAAAAAGTCCATGCAATTGATTACGGTTAGCGATTTTTCTTAATCATCTTCAAAAATAGTTAACAATTAGTGTGGTTAGTGATTAGCGGGCGATTAATAACCGCCTGCCTTTTCATCTATACTTTTTATCTTTTTTGGCTGAGTTATACACGAGTCATGCTACACACATATATAAAATAATATTATATGATGCAATTTGCAACTTGCATAGCATGCACATGCAATAATATTATAAAGTCGAATGTCATTTTCATGGCTAACATAAGAATGACGGCAATATAAAAAGAGTGCCCCTAAATGAAAAAAAGAAGATTAATGACAAGATTTAACATTCAATAATGCTGCTTATAATAGACATTTTTGGTCGGATGCATGATTAGATCAAGCTTTCCTTAAAACTTCCATGTCCAATTCTAGTACCTACGGCCTACAATTCTAGATTACATTGGAGCAATTGCTTATTATTGGATCTCCCATTTCCAATTGCTATTAATATATATAATATAAAATGGGGAAACCAGAAGGTGGTAAATGTTTTTTTTTCAGTTCTTTTGTCTTCTCTCTCTCTTTCTATTTCTCACTCAATGACTTTAAGGTCCTTGAACATGACTCACACATGTCATGAATGGGACTGGGACACAAATTAAGGCCATCAAATCTGATTCTCTCAAGTAGAAATGAATTAGAGGATGAAATTGTCTTAGCTCCTATTTAATTCATTTGATTTGGAGGTATTTCGCTCAATAGAAATTTTAACAATTTTATTATTTAGATGAGTAGTAATTCGTACATTAATAAATATAAAAAAGTTAATACAAAACTTATATATACGTACCAATAAATTGGCTTGTCCATCCATTTATTTGAACATCTGAATTTTATATAATCCTTTTCTTATTTATTGTTTAATTGTTCAAATTATTTACTATTCGTACAATAAATTATTGTAAATGCAGATATCTCTCATCAAGTTGCAAAGGATATTATTGTGAGAGCTATATTCGTACATTGCATTCTGACAAGTAGATAAGGCATTGTCGTTGAATTAATTATTTTTTGAAAAAAAAAAAAAGAAAAAGAAAAAATTTCTTTTGTGATTTCCATCTTTATTTACCGAATCCAATGCAAATTGTATATGAAGAAGAAGGAGAATATCTGGATCAGGGGAAAAAAAACCAATATTTTACAACATTCAATAAAAAAGTTATAAATAAGCTAAATACACCACAAGTAGTAAGAATAAATATACTGAATCTTATGATTAAAAAAAAAAAAACTTATTTCTCTTTTCCCTTTCAACATAAAAAAGGATGAGGCTGTGGTTAGCCTCCGATGTCATCTCCACTATTATTTGTCATCTCCGATCTTACCTCTAGTTACATTCGTTGTCTGTTGCTTTGGCGACCTCCTCGAGTTGGTGATGGTTCATAGTTGTGGGTTGCAGTTCCGATGGGTTTCAACGACACAATAAGCCAATAAAAAGCTTGGGAGATGACAACGCTCCATACTTAGCGATGGAGCGGCCAGATCTTTGCTGATTTGGCCAAAAACGATGACTTTTTGGGCTCGGGAGGAGTCCAAGATTCAATCTCATCTCCATCACATATGTCGTCTCCGATCTCATCTCTAACCATGCTCCACAAGCTCATCGTCTATTGCACAAGAGACTAATAAGATGTTTGGAAGGTGGCCTTCGACGGCGAAGTGGTTGTTTTGTCCATGGGGTGGTGTTTTAGGCTCAAACCGGTGATGGTTCACGGCAGTGAGACGGCAATTTTGTGGTGGTTACAAAGCAGTGATAGGTTGTGGCCATGTGGGTCGAGTGTTTTTTTTTTTTTTTGTCGTGGGATGGGCTTGGGCAGTGCGGTGGCATGTACATGTGGATTGGGTGGTGGCTTTCGGCAGAATCCGGCAACAAAGTTGGATTGTGGATGTGGTGGATTCTTTTAGGGCCGGTGGAGCATTTTTGTTTATTTTATTTATTTATTTATATAAGATCCAGATCCAGCATTTTCATGACTAACAAATTTGGTGAATTTAAATGATGTGTCAATCTCTTATTAAAGGCTATAAAACCTTGTTTTTGCAGCACATCCTAATAGTAAGAGCTCAGGAATAATAAATATTGCAATCTTCCCCCCACTATTACAGGAAATCAAATTATTGACAAACAGGTTATTAAAACTGTGAAGTTTGTATAAATGCCACTGTCCATCAAATTATTGGCAATCAAACACCTAACCAAAGGATGCCTCTTAAGTGCAGTAAATGGCTTGCACAACTGTTTGGAAGCCAGATGGAGACAACTTTCCATATGAGAACATCTCCTGCACTTAAAATATATAATAACTGGGAATTTTTTTTCATATCAGTTTGAAAAAAATATTTTTCAACTCTTTTTTTTTTAAAAATAAACGACTCATTTTCATTAGATAAATCAAAGGGATAGAGCATGTTGCTCTATCAAAATAATATCTTGAATACAATCAGGAGTCTTATTAATCCAAAGCTGATTAACCTCCACCGTAATGGCTAATTTAGAAAAAGTATGTGCCGCTTGGTTTCCTTCTCTACGAATAAAAGACATTCGCCATTGACAAAAACCTTGAAGTTCATGCTTAATCTCTTCCAACATTAATCCCTTTCTGCTCCAATCTATTTCCAGTGAATTGATCCCATCTACCACAATCTGTGCATCTCCTTCAAAGTGCACCATATGGAAGCCCAGCCTTTGACATAAGTGGATAGCCATCAACATCGCCCCAGCTTCAGCTAGCTAAAATTTTCAATTAATTTAAAATAGTATTAAGTGTCTATAAACATTTAAAATGTTAGTATAAATTAATAAACTGTAATTATTGACCTTAATAATTTAATGTGCGTTATAAATGTTTATAAACACTTGACATTATTTTAAATAGGTTAAAGGATATTTCAAGGAAATTTATGTCCAATACACAAAGCATATAAATAAGTAAAGGAACAATTTTATTTAATAAAACTAAAATGTTATACAAAGCAATTGAACTTCAGGGCATAAACCCTGGGAGCTTAGACTTTCTTAACCCTAGATTATGAACATCCTAATATATATGTATAGGATGGAAAAAACTATCTCTTACATGTAAAAAATGATTCCACCTTATGCTTGAAATCATGCGGCATCAGCCGCGTCAGGACATGTAAAAGCATCGTCAAGACACTAGGGTTTCATCGATAATTCAATTGAGGTATCAAGTACTTATTGAGTCCTGACATGCTAAATTAACCGACCCGCTCCGAGAGTTTAAATTCTCTCTAAGAATTACTCTCATAAATGTCACGCTCCCTCGTTTTGCCCTAAAGAATTAGTCTCATAATTATGAATGACTTAAGTATCAAAGCTATTCTTCTCTGGCTCTAATCTAATCTTGCCTCTCTTTCATCAACTCTATCATCAATTGTTTTTTTCCTCCTTAATTGAGAATAGTGGTTGTGGGAAAAGAAAAAGAAAAAAGAGAGGAGGGATTGAAGAAACATAAAATAGGAAAGAAAATGTTTTTAACTTTGGGAAGTCATATTCCCTCCCCACCAACACCACCACCACCGGCCACCCACGAGGCGGCGGGTATGAAATGGTAAATCACAAATGAAGGACAATTATCAAAGTAGAACAAGTTAAAAGGTTGAAAACAATAGCCTGCTGAAAAAGAATTATTTAAGCACGTGATTTGAAATGCTAGAATATTGCAATATTAATTCCATGTGGAGCAAAGGCCTGCAACTTTCAACGCCGCGTTGGCTATTTTAATCTAATCTTATCTAACACGTACGCACGCACGCGGAGCTAGAGAAAGCGAGAGAGAGAGAGAGAGAGAGAGAGAGAGAGAGGGAAGAGAGAAAATAAAACAAATTAATTAATTAAATGAAATGTCATGGACCAATTTCAAAACTTCAATGCTTAAAAAATAGGGGTAATTACTTTTTGCTTCCATGAACTACAGTGTCTTGATACTTTTTTTTTCATGAACTACCAACTATAATACTTAACCCCATCAAACTATCATCTTATGACATTTTTTTTCATTTTTTTCAGTCAAAGGGACGGTCAACGGAAATAGAAATAGTTTTTCCTTTTTTTTTCCCATTTTAGGAGGGTATAAGTGTTATTTTAGTGATTTGAAGTGGGGGCAAAAATGGAAAAAAAAAATTTCTCTCCGTTGACTATTAGTTTTAACTCCTTTGACTGAAGAAAGTGGGGAAAGTGTCAAGATGGTAGTTTGATGGAGTCAAGTGTCATAATTAGTAATTTATGGAAAAAAAAAATGTCAAAGCGATGTAATTTATAGGGACAAGATAATTACCCTTAAAAAATATAAACAACAGCTCAGCTCAGATGACAATGGTGGGGTCCCCAAGAAGTAATTCAATCGGCTGGGACCACGCTTAATAAAGCGGAGGTCACTAGTTCGAATCCCCCCTCTCCCCTCTTGTGTGGACATGTCAAAAAAAAAAGAAGATGACAATGGTGGGAAACTGTATCATATATTCATATTTATCTATAATTAGAAGTAGTGAATTGGGGGAGGGTTTGTTCATACCAATTTAAGACTTTGGAGAATTTTTTTTGACATGAAGACTCTGGAGAATTAAGTATTAATAATATATATATAACAATTAATTAAACAGAAACGAATATTTTTAATCCTATTTAAATATTAAAGGAATATTTCATAGAGACATATATAATAGTTTTCTCTTCCCGAAAGCTACCATTTGTTTATATTTTAGTAACAACTAACAAAGGCTACTGTGACCCACGATTGAAACGTTACCTTAATTATTTATTTAAGATTAAATATAAAATAAATCAAAGATAAAAACTGTGGGTCACGATAAGCATATCTCCAATAAATTGAAATATTTTAATTTGCTGTATCTTATGCCAATCTTTTTGAAATGAAAGGACTGGCTTGGCTAATTTGAAACCAAAGATAACTATTAGGAATCGATCGAGGTCACGTGCTCTAATAAAAACGCTGAAATATTTGTTTAATTAATGACCAAGATTCTCGATCCTATAATTCTTAAGATATTCTATATTTCTTTAAAGTGAAAATCTTTCGCCGTACACAATAGTATACATAATAATAAAAATAAATAAAAAATGTGATGGATTCTTGAAGGAGCAAAGTTATTTCTTTATATACTTAAAAGAAATAACTATGTGACGATGGGGAAGCGGTGGTAGCATTTCAGGCAGCATGTCTGGGACGTGATTTGGGTTTGCATAATTTCACTTTGGAGGGTGACGCGAAACAGATAGTGGAGGCAATCAATTCACCGGATACAATGTGGAGTCGCTCTGGGCACATTATTGAAGATATACGGAGGAACCTGTCTACTTGTTCAAGGTCGAACTGTACTTTCGTATATAGGGAAGCGAATGAGGCGACACATAGACTTGCGAAAACAGCTACAACTGATGTCAGTGAGAGAATATGGAGGAACCAATCTCCAAATTGTATTAGTGATATTATTTTGAATGAGCAATTAGCTCTATCTTTGTGATTGTTGATGGGGTTTTTTCAACTCCAACTGCGATTCGGTTTTAATGATAAAGTATCAACTTTTGCTCAAAAAAAAAAAAAAAAACTATGTAGAATTTCAATTATATACTTAAAAGTTATTAAAAAATAAAATAAGTATATAAACGAATTTTTTTTTATTATTATTATTTTAAAAAAAGATCTTGATCTGGCAATAGGCCAAGGCTCAAGGAGATTTGGGCTTAAGATAATTTTAAATTAGCCGATCAAGGTGGTGAGTACTGGGCTGTGAAAATTGGGCCTGTTTGATAATTGTTTTGCCGTGCAGAGTCTTTGGATGGCCCCAAATTGTGTTCAGCCTCTCTCTGTGTGGCAAGTCAATTACATTTGGATGATGTTCTAGACGTGCAGTAGCATAATTATCTATAGTTTGTAGTCGATCACTTTCGTCTAGACGGACGGACGGATGTACATCGCCATATATAAGCTTCTTTGGTTTATTTACCATGCATGAATATGGGTGTACAGAATAACAATCCAACATACTAGACATTCTACTTCTCATCATCCTTCTTCTGCATCTCCATTCATTAAATTCAGAGTTTCTTGCATCTCAAGCAGCATCATCTTCGCACTTCCATCAATGATCAAACCTTTGACATTGTTATAAAGGATACAAAAAGTCTTTACATATATCATACAAGGCGAGGCTCCCCTCAGAAATCACTGTCGATTAGGCTATAGCTTTAGTTAGTACCTGCAGAGATCTTACTACAAAACAAGACACAGACATCTATGCTATTACCAATGTTACACAAACGAGAGCCTAACAACATGCAAACTACCTCAAAAGGCAGGAACCATTCTAAGCCCAAGTTTCTCCACCTCCTCCTCTAGTATTTACAATTCCAAGACTTCCATTCTTCTTAGCTGGCTTATGCAATTGGAACACGGGATGCCTGCATAGCTTTCGCACTCCTTTTCTAAAATTTAGCCAGTCGCCGGAATCATATCCGCTTCTACTTCCATTTTCTAAATCTCCCATTTCATAAGTAGGTGAGTTGTCACTGGACATGTACTCAAGTTCCTCTTCCCCATTACTATTCTTTTCAAAGCTCCAAAGTTTCTCCATGGTGTCGGACTCCAGCCTGTTCAAAGTGGTAGTCCTCAAGAAGTTACTGTTGGTACGTCCATGGGTGGCACAAGTATTTGAAGGTTGCTCACTTGATGCTTCCCTGCCCAAATTTGAAGAAATTGGGTCATCATTGTGGCTGGGAAAATCCGAATATGAAGAGAGCCGCCTATCCTGGTCAACTGATTTCTCTCTTTCTCGTATGGTCTTGAGAATGAGTGTCTTAAGAAAGTTCATAACTTGCACTGCATGAATCAATGCAGTCAACGGATCAGCCATCTGCATCAAAGAGAGAGAAGGATCACTTTTTAAGTTCACATATGACGTTATATGTTTTTGCAAACAAATAGAACTCCATTTCTCATTACAATTACAGTTGCAAATTGTTGCAAGCCCATAGGTCACTAAGTCCCATCTAAAGAACATAGAGAAATTTTAATGTAATGAACCCATTTATGTATCTCAGCCAGACAGCCACCCATTTAACAACACAACTTCTCTGTGAATGTCGTGAAGGATGATAACTAGTTGACAAACAAAATGACTTGAACAGGTCAGTTTTGTGACAGTAAAATCCATTAAACTTGACTATCAATTGATCATGCATTCAAAAACTCAAAATTTCATTCCTTTAAAAGCAAGAGAAGTTCCATAGCATTAGAGGCTAAATGCAATTTAGCAACTAGCTGGAAACATCTTGTAGAAAAGAAACAAAATAACATTTAGAAAATGTTATCAAACCAACCCCAAGTAGTAGTTCAATTGGCCACAAATCATGCTTCACGAAGTGGAGATCACTAATCCAAAAATTTACTTACTAAAAAAAAAATAAATAAAGAGTTATCAAACCTGAGTCATGTTGGGTGCAAAAACCATGGCGATATTGCGTGCATTCATCTTGTTGAACTGTTCATGCTGCACAACGTCTGCCATTAAATTGATGGCCCAGCCAAGCAAGGCAGCTTCTGTTGGAGGTAGTAATTTTATGAGTTCAACGCAATCATCCTCTGTATTACAGTGCAACACCTGTTCTGGTGTGACAGAATCAAGCACCCCTGTTGGAAGTTCCCTAAGCCATGCCTACAGGGAATCATTGTGGAGGTGGGAACACTCATTAGAATGTGAGAAAGAAACGAAAAGAAAAAAGAAAAAAAGAAAAAAAAAGAAAAGGCAAGCATTAAGCTTTGAAAACTATAAAGTACTACCTAAATGTAGGAAAGAACTTAAGATTACACTTGAAACCTTTAAAAATTAAGGGTTTCCAGTTTGCAAGTTGATAACAAAATTATTAGGGCCCTCATCTGGTAATGTTTGAAACGCAAAACTTGCAGCCATCTTGTTATTAAAAACCTTCCAACTATCAAAATTTACAACAATCAGAACTTTGCACCCAAAGTTGACCACATCTCAATACGGGATGGTTGGGGCTTGATTAACATTTAACTCTTTTTTTTTGCTTTCACAAAAGAAAATATTAAAGATAGAATACAATTCTTCACTAAATGCAGAGAACAAACAGAATTTTGGATAGTTTGTTTCACATAATTGTCAAGTTGATGAGCATAGTTATTATAAATCACGAAACATGTAGAAGAGAAGGAATACTAAATAAGAAGAAAATCAAGAATCAAGACAAAAAGAATTTAATTTTGTTTCAGCAAGATTGTCTACATTCACAGGTGGCAAGAAGAAATATAAAAACTAGATTGACAAACATAGAAAGAATAGGACTCACAATCCTAGTGGATGATAATTCCTAATCTTAGAAGAAATAAATTAGGATTACCCGAATCCTAGAAGATTTATAGAGTATTCAGAATGTAGAAAGGCCTAGACCCAGCCCAGGCTTCAATGTGGATTCCTGTGCCTGTCGGTACTTGCGTTATCAAACCCACTTACCAACTAAGGACGGGCAACCTCTACAAAAGGTAAAGCGAACCATGTCACAAGCACGCTAGCCTTGCACATTTCCTCGCTTTTCACTTTTGCTGATACAACTTATCAAATTCACTTTCACTAACTTAAACGTTGGAAGTGGTTCCGCCTACACCATGTTCGATGTGTGCGGTCACTATAACAACAATTTACAATCCTTGAATAAATGACTAAGATTTCCAAACCTAGAACAACTAGGATTTTAACAATAGTAGAAAAGAAATTATATGGAATTGACAAATTGGCAATTGAGAGTTTGAAGAGACAATTGCAATTCCTGTACCAATCTGAACATATAGCCTCCCCCCAAGTACATTGCTTTCTGCTTGTGTACATTTATAGGTGGATTCTAACTAACACGACATCCAATATACATACCTTTATCAAGCCTGCTAAGCAATGAACATCAATTCCATGAGGCACTACACCTTTGTTTAGCTGGTCTCGAACATTTTCTTCTTGGCTATTCTCAGCATTTATGCGGAATATTCCTTCGGCCTTCAAGCGTGACAAGACAAATAACTCAAAATTTTCAAAATAAAATAACGAGTATCATTTTAATATGTATATCAACAAATTCATACTACAAATAGAACATACACTTAGGCCTCCTTCTGAATACAGTCTCTTTTGCATCATAAGAAGAATTGTTGGAACACTATTCCCTCTGGCGTCATATGAACACTGCATCGACTTTGCAGAAACTCCAAAAACACTCACACTGTACAATAAAAGAATAGTGTGTCAAACTAGTCAAATAAGATGATGTGGAAAATGCTGATCGGTATAAAGCAATGAAAAGGTTGAGATTAAAACCCTTGAAAATAAGAATGGCTTCTAAAATTCAAATATACAACCACCGAGATCCACCAATAGGAATTTGTTGACTTCAATGTGATCACGGGGAAACGAAATAGATTGACAAAATCTATAAAAGAATGTGTCAGGAAAATTACAACCTTAAAACAGAGCAGAATAAACAATCTTTCCCAACACAAAATGAACACGCCAAATGGTATAATTAACATTTTAGAACCACTGTAACTGAACCACATTAAAAGGAATTTCCGTGTGATTTCCTGTTGTCAAAGTATGAACCACTTCAACCAACAGCAGTTTATCAGGAGGTAAAACAAAGGCAGAGACTAAGATATGCCAAGGACACTGGTTATTAGGACGTTAAAACGCAGGAACAATCATGCCCAAAATCCTCACCCCTATATATCTCATCTTCTAAATTTTCCTCTAAAAACTTTTCTCCCTAAAAGGAAAACAATCTCATAATATAGATGATTTCTTCCACTCCTATCATCCAAACAAAGGAATATATATTTCCCTTTTCTAGTTAGAAATCTGAACTATTTTGAAAAAAGTAATATCACTTTTTTCTTTATTGTATAAATTTGCCCTTATCCAAGTACCATTTCTACATAAATCCCTCTACATTTAACATAAGCGTCTAACTTGAAGATGGAGATTAGCAACCTCGTTTGTGCTAATTTTAAAGCCAAAATAAATGTTTAGTTTCCGAGCTCTCCCCAAAAGGCCCCAATTCTACAATTAGCAACCATCGTATGGTTAAGCATTCCTCCAAACACAGAAATGCATCTGTTTGAACAACTAACAAATTTGGATATTGCCAACATAATTGAATTACAGTATGGTTTTTGCCCACAAGTGTTCGACAAGCATTACTATTTTTTAAAAGAGGAAATCCCAAAAATTGGGTGTTGCCGATTCACAAGTGCATCACCCAAAAACATGCCAAAAATCCTCTACGTTTCCTTCTCATCTTGAAAAGCCAATGAAAGTATACAGAAGTTCACAAAATGGATTTAGGATTGAAATTTGTTCTCAGTTAAATAGTCTTGTTCAGTATCTGTTTGAACAACCAACAAAATTACATAATACCAATATGGATGTCCAATGAAATAAAAACCTCATCACAATCCAAGGGTCCAAAATTTTACCACTAATTAACTAATAATTACCAAATCCAATCACGTATACCTGAAATTCATAGACAGTGAGAGTGATAATCAATAATTAAGAATCTCACCTGGCGCTAGGCACCCTTTGGGGAACCTCAGGCTCAAGCTCAGTGGGCAACCCCAGAAAGCCATTGAACCTATCAAAAGTCACATGCGAAACATGCCTCACTTCCGTCGGCCAGCTAATGTCCATGGAAGAAACATCCTCCCTCTCCACACTACATGTCACCAGGAGCGACTTCCTCAGCGCCGCGACCAGAATATCCAGCACTGGAAACTGAGCGCCATTACAATGTTGTCGACCTTCACTATTTTCAGCACCAGTCCTCGACCCCGGAGTTATGAACGGGGTGGTCGAGATGGGTTCGACCAAAACATCGTCACCGTAATCCTCGTCCTCAAGTTGTTCATCTTCCTCTTCCTCGTCTTCTTGCTCGTCCTCGTTGTTGTAAAATGGACTCACAGGGTTCGGGTTGAACTCAGTGAGTCCCACGAGTCCGCAAGATTTGGATCGAAATAGCCGAGTCATTGCTCAATTTCTAACCGAAGAAATAGATAACCGGTGAGAGTGTTGCTGTTTTAAGCGATAAAACAAGGTGGCGCGGTGTGGACGACAGAGAAGCAGGAGCTGCAACGTAAAAACAATGCGGGAAAACATGGAATAAATAAATATTAGAGGGAAAAGTTGGTGGTTGTTAATTTATTAATAAAATAATTAAATCCATGGCTTCTTTCGATAAGTAGGATAATTAAATTCTCTGTTATTTATTTATTTTAATTAAAAGAAATAAACAGTGATTTATCAACTACAAAGTACTGGGGCGTTGGTTGCTTGGGAATTGATGAAAAAGATGAATGATGGTGGCAAAATGGGTTGGGATGGTATGGCGATGGAGACATATCTCTTACAGTTTTTGTTTGTGTTCTTCTTGTTAGTTGTTGCGTGAGTGAGAGATGGGGGAAGATTCAGGTGGGGCTCTGCCTCTCGATCTCTCTGGGAGAAATTAAGATGCCCCACATGAGAATGAGTGTAGGACTGTATGTTTTGGAAGATACCCCTCTACGTCTGTCATTATCTGCAGCTAATTCATTCTTTCTTTAATCAATACTGCGGTCAAAGTGTTAATTAAACATATATACGGGAGATAATGAAGTTCATTAAGAAGTGTAGTGTAGCTAAATGTTATTATTTATTAGTCAATTCCTGTCCATTGCCCTATGTTGATTGACACTCTAGGTGGAATTTCTTTCTTATTAAATACAATATTTTGAAATAAAAAAACAAATTTTTCATCCGTCCACACCCTTTTTAAAAATTGGTAAAGAGAGAGTGAGGTTCTTTATTAGCTTCCATTTTAGAATGTCCTACAAAGTACAAACCATGACCGAAGATTATTCAGCATTGCTTTAATATTTTCAATTAATTGGTTATACCGACTCCAACAAAAGCATTTATGTTACAATTTTTAATTTTTGAAGCTCTCTCTACAATTACTCGTAGTCGTAGGATCCCTAAATCACTACAAAATTATTATTATTTTTTTTTAATGATGTGGAACCCCCAACTTTTTAATGATGAAAATAGAGTATACCCCAAGTACTCACCCCCACCGGTCCGGAAGAGACAAGTATCGCTTAAAACTCTTAAGTGTTTTGTTTTGGGCAAGGGAGTCGAATTTGGACATCCCAAGTCGACAATGGTACCCCAAGACAACTCAGCTACTTCGCTTCATCAATTTTCATATCAATTCATTTATCTACCCCCCTACCCCTACAGCCTCTTTTAAATGCCTTTTTGCTTCTTCGCTCTGAATTAAAATTTTCAGGGTTCTTTTGGTTTTTCTGCAAATCTTTGCTGGAATTTTTTAATTAATTAAAGCCTGATCTTAAATGCCTACAAAGAAATGAATTAATTAAACTATTTCCGAGGAAAGGAAATGTCGTTTGTGCAATCATGTGTAGATCCCAGTTAATTAAACAACTACTGATCACACGCCCTGATCACGTGCCGAAGTGACAGTTCAAATGTTTCTGTCACAACCAAGGAAGGATTCACGTGGCCACATGGGGCTCCCATTCTCTACGCACTTTCCCCCCTTGTCGTTCTTATCAATCCTTCCGCTGATAGCTAGCTGGTGTATCCCTTTTTTAAGTATCACAAATATATTCCTATGCAGCCTACCTAGCTCCTCCATCTCAGCCCCTCAGGCCTCCATTATTCTTTCTTTTCTTTTTGTTTTTATATGCATTTTTAATTGAAAATAATTATAAATAATAATAAGAAAACTTTACCCTTATAATTAATTGAACCCGGTTAAATAATTGTTAAGTCAGAGTAATTAAGGTTTGATACACGTTGTAGCTAGCCAGAGAGGTTGTAATGTGTGGCTGTGACACGTGAACGTGCTGATGTATGTCAATGTCATGCAAAGGAAGCTATCTGTCGTTACAAACTTACTATAAAAAAATAAAAAAATAAAAAAAATAAATAAATAAAACTTACTATATGCCACCGCACGATGTTGATCCTACGAGTTTTTAATTGGTCCCAAAATTATGATAGGTCACGTCTTGCCTGCTGCCACGATGAGCATCACAGGGTCACGTATGAGTCGGTATGACATCAATTAAGATTGTTTATTAACGATGTCTCACCATTTTTATTTTTTTCTTTTATAGCTCGCACAAGATTTTAATTGTGTGCTTTACCTCATACTACCCCTTTTTAGTTCTGAAGACGGAAACCTTTTTTTAGTTCTAAATTCATGATTCAATACAATACAAGATATAAGGGTCGATAATTTTTTATTTGATTTGTGAACCTAACATGTAATTAGTAAATTAAGGTTAAAGAATATGTCTCGATTAATAGAATGGATTGAATTATGATTAACTAATCTAATATTAACCATGAAGCGTAAGCATATATATATATGGAGGGAGTAGTGATGTGGAAGTATGAGAGACGAAATCTGCATGGATGGTAAATACGCAGCGGCTGATTTCGATGCTGCTGAAAAAGATACATGGCCCTTTTCATCTGCCATTTTGAGCAATTCTGTTACTGCATGTGGTAGTTATTGCATGCACACAAACACTCCATATATATTAAAACAAAACGTGGTATAATTAATCATATCTATAGCCTGGATCAGTATATATATATATACGAGCTAGCTAGCTAGCTAGGGGTTTTTTTCTTGCACGCGTGATTGAATAATGATGATGATTATGATCCTAACACTCCACCAACTCCTTTGAATATTATATGCTTGCTTGTAAAGGATTATAATTTATAGGCATCCTGGACGAGACGATCGACTGCCATCTCATGCAAAAGAACGAATGAGAAAGGAGGTGTGGCGTAATCTGGACCAGTTCTTATGGTTTCCTTTCAAGCTACTCTAAGAATAATCAGTCCAGAGATTTGGTAAAATCTTCATATTAATCATATATATTATATATATTGGCTTAACAAAACTGCCCACTAGAAGATAAATAACAGTAGGTTTGAATGGGCTTCTTAACGAATCCAATATATAGCTTAAACCTTAAGATATTAGACATATTTTATGGTTTAGTCTGCTCAACCAATTAAATGGATCTGCTTAATTAGCTTTCCACACCTCCTTGACAACGACACTGAATTAAAATTTTAAGCTTTGACAACTTAAGACATTTTTTCCAGGGTAATTGATGCAGAACGCTGTCGCTAGGGTCTGGCAACTTTTTTTTTTTTTTTTCTCAATGTTTTGGCATAAATGTTTTATTATATATACTTACTCATGAGAGAATTAACATGTCTAGTTGGATAGCTTGGCGGGAGACCATGCTTCATGAACCGAACCGGAGATCAATAGATTGAATCATTATCCTTCATTTTTTCCCCTTGTGTGGACATATGTCAAAAAAAAAATGTTTTTCCAATATTTATGCACAAATTAATAGACTCAAAATTGTTCATCTTTTCTTTTACAATATTTAATTTTCTTAAGCGTTTTGCACCAATAACAAATTAGCTCTTGCTCATGCACATTTTTTGTCGAACTATTTTGGAAAAAGGTATACATATCTTCTTTTAATTAACACCCAATTTGTAATGTTTCTTTCAACTATTGATTGCACAGTAATGTTCTCCCAAACTATCAAAAATTCGCAATGTCTTTTTAAATGACAAAAATACCCATACTAACAAAATCTCAAATAAAAGAAATAAATAAATATATATGTGGTGGGAGATCCACAGTACTGCTATTGGTTTGCCGTAGTCAACTACTTATTTTTTCCTCGTTTTTCAAGTTTATAAGATTATTTTTATATTTTTTAGAAAAGTCTAGACATTTTTGTCTTTTTAGGCGGGCCAAAACGACATTGCTACAATTGATAATATTAATAAAAATAGTTTGTGGGGACTGGGTATGCGTGCATTCTTTTTCCGATATTTTTATTTATTTATTATTATTATTTAGTCTTCGGTTGCTGAAGTAAATGACATTTTTAGGGACAGTGGAACATCGTATGCCAGCTCTTGCGCGCATTGATTCTCGTGTGTTCTAACGTTAGGATGAGCCCAAGTCTAAATGTCCGTTATTATCAGCCCGCCATTGATTGGTCAGGTGGTCCAAGTTGGGTGGAGAAATAATAGCCCAAGTCCACTCGAGTAAAACGCCTGAGCAAATTGGCAAATATATATTGGTTGTGTAATGTGTTCCAGGCTCCTAGTTGTTTTGGACCATTAATTCTAGACAATCCGGGAGAATACAAAAGGGTATTATATTAATATTGAGTAATTAATTAACATTTTTTGAATACTTCGGTAGAAAAGTAGACATGTCATATGGGGGTGAAAAATTAAGACCATGATACAAAAATTATTTTTATAGGGTTTTTTTTTTTTTTTTAATTTTGGATTGTCGAACCCCCAAGGACCAACGTAGATTTGCCCCTCACCGAACCCACCCCTTTTCTGTTTTTTTCATCCGGATGGTTTTCGTATAAAATTACTTGTAATTGTTTAAAATATCAGATTTTTCCCTTTTTGGGGATTTGTAACTAATTCAACTCTATTGTAAACACAATTAGGCACTAATTACTGTTCCCCCCCAAAAAAAAAGAGGCGCTAATTAAGGTGACCTTAATCCTAATTTAGCTTGGGTTAATATTACACAAAGTCATTACAGTTTTCAACCCTTGACATTCCAAAAGTTTGGAAATCAGTCTCTTTGTTGAGGATGACTCCCCCAACACTCGCAAAGTCATAACAAAATGTCCCAGTTTTCGTCGATGGAGAACATATGAAATCTCTCCACTATTTTTCTTCTAGTAGATACCTTCTCTTCATGTTTTCCACGTTTCTAGTATATTACAGACCATTCACACGAATTTCACAGTATAAGTATACACACACAAAAAAAAAAAAAACTAAATACTTCAATGTCACGTTTTATCATCAATACAATATAGAGCCTCCAAGTGCAAACAATTATAAGGATAAGTATAAACAAATTTTCATTTACAAGCCTGTATTTAGCGTCTCAAGTGTCACGAACAAACCTAGACCACTCTATAGAGATAACCCCTATTAAACTGTAAAACAAAAATCGATGTTTTATAGGTAGAAAAATAACGGTACATGTAAAGTCACGTCATTGTAAGTTAATCACAAACGAAATTAACTTGGCACATGTTTGAAGCCTGGTCTAATTGGAAATAATCAACAAGAAAGGCCGGCATTTTAGAAATATAACACAAGTACAATGCCATACGTACAAGACTTAATATCATTGGTTGGTAACTTGGTCATGACTCATGGGTATTTTCATCAATATTTGCTGAATAAATTTGAACCCACCTGATGCATGCATATATAGTGGTAATACCTGATGCATGCATATATAGTTGTAACGCCTGTTATATTTGACCTTTCTATTTATAATAGATAAACTAACAAGTTGGAATATATTTGACCTTTCTATTATGCCTATTAGAATAACTAAGTCAGTAATAGTCTTTCATTTGCGACTATTCTTTTTGAACTCTATGATATACTCTAACATACCGGGGTTGGGAAAAATCTATAATAAAATTTTATCATAAATAAAAAGAAAAGGCTTAAGCATAAAATGTTGTTTTGGGTTAGCATCTCAGTAATGTTATGCATTTTAATTAATTAAAAAAAAAAATGACAGAGTTGTTTTTCAAACCAGGTTGGAGGAATTTCCTTCAACTCAATCTATAAAAATGACATGTGTCTATTTTTTTAATAACATGTTCAGCTATTAAAAAATAAAAATGTTTCAGTGCAATATAATGTCCACATTTGACCAATTTTTAGTGACGTGGCAATGAACAATCACATGAAAGAGAGGATTTAAATTTGAAATTGAATTTCAATCATATCTCCCTCACTAAATATGGGCCAAATGTGAACATTATATTGCATTGTAGCATAAATAATTAAAAAAACATGTGCATCTCACATGTTCAAATGACACGTGTCATTTTTATAGATTGGGTTAGAGGAAGCTCCTCAAACCCAATTTGGAGGTCCATAAAAAAAAATATAATTTTCTACTTTACCTACTGCTTTTTCAATACAATCTCCACCAAAATTTCTATTTACTTTAACTATTTTTTTTTTTAAAAAAAAAAACCACATGGATAAATGATTGTAACAAACATAGAGATGCTTCAAAAAAGAAGAAGGATAAATACATTTTTTTGTCCATATGGTTTAAGATTTTGACAAATAGCTCACTAAAAAGTGACTAATCACTTATTAAGGTAAACAAAAATAACAAATTAGTCAATATTGTTAGAAAAGTTGACATAATTCATTAATATACTACATTGACATAAAATAGGTTGAGTAGAAGGGGTTGCCAAATCGTTCTTATGACAATTGGGAATAGTTCAGCCACTACTCAATTTTTTATTTATTTGTATTGCCATTTTAGGTTGTCAACTACTCCCAATGGCCATGAGGGTAGTTTGGCTAGCCCTAAATACGCTGAGAGGGGGTGGCTGGATAATCACCCTCAAGGCCATCAAGATTGTTAGCACATTAATGGACTATGTCAAATTTTTCTAATGGCAAAGATGAATTTTTTATTTTTTGCTTACCTCAATAAGTGATTAATCAATTTTTTTTAACTTAGGGAACTATTTGTAAAAACTCCAAACTAGAAGGACCAAAAATACATTTATCCCAAAATAAAATGTATAAACTATAGTGTTTCCCTAAAAGTAGCTAAACAAAAAGCACAATATGTATTTTAAGTGTCCGTTTGGGAGTGCGATTTAAAAAATTGCGTTTTCAAAAATTTTGTTTTTAAAATTGCACAGGCGTTTGGTAAAACATACTAAAAAATATTTTTTTTATTAATTGAGTGTTTGGATAACATTAGCATATAATTGTGGTTTCTTGGCCAAATTACTAATAAGGACATTTCTTTATAACAATAAAATAACTAACATTGTCTATATGCCTCCATTTTTAACACCTATGGAAAAAATAGTATGAATTATAAAAACATTGAGTTATAATTTATCATTTACTAGTATTTCACATATGGACATGAGTTGTTACAAACATTGAAACGAAACAGCACTAAAAAAAAAATTAAAAATTCTTTAATTATTGCAAATTGTGACTGTGCACATCACTGTGCATTATGCACAGTGATCCAATGCACAGTGACGGATCACTGTGCAGTGCACAATAATTTTTTTTTTTAAAAAAAATCACAAATTATCACTGTGCATTACCCATTAAAAAAATATATTAAAAAAAATCACAANAACGTTTATTACTCTATAAAAATTGGTCGAAGAACATAAACACATATATAAAAAGGCACAATAGTCATACAAATCACAAAAAACAACACCAAACACCAAACATAAAAGAGTTATATGGAGAGAAAGAAAATAGTAAGGTCAGATTTTTACGTTGTAAAGGAGCGGAGAGAGGATGAACAACAATGGAGAAATGAAGAAGAGACTGAGAGAGAAGAGACAAGAAGGGTTTATATGTTTTAAGTGGGTATTCTTGGTATTTTTTTTTTTAATTTCTGCACAAAATAGGTAACTATTGAGCCAAATATATTTTTAATAGAAATCGTGATTTTGTTTTAAATTCGCACTTTTTTGAATAAGCACCATTCTAATCAGCTTAAGGAAATCACAGATTTTTTCACGATTTTAAAATTTGTGATTTCCAAATCATAATCCCAAACACTTTAAAATTGCGATTTGATTTAAAATCACAGATTATTTTTTTAAAAACGCATTCCCAAACGCACTCTAAGTAGAAGATAAAGTTGTTGAAAGTGATTTTGCCTCGTTAGGAAACATGATAATATTCATTTGAAGTGAAATGGCGAAAAACTACAATTCAAATTAGATTTTACAATGTTTAATGGTATATACGATATTTACGTCATTTAAAAGTCTTAAAGACTGTGTCATCGTCGTATACACTGTTATAAATTGTAAAATTTAATATGACCGATCTCCTTTCAAGTAGGAGATATTATTCCAAAATTAGTTTTTTTTTTGGTTCAGTCTGAGCCACCAACTGTACTCATTGATAAGATGATTTATTATGCTGATATATTAGATAAGATTATTTTCCATAATTATAACAGGAAAATGTGAAACAGGTACGGTAAGAGAAGATTGTCATTAATTGCATAGCAATTTCAGTATAGTATTGAATTGATCTACCCCCCTCTACCGACGTAAATCAATTAGGAAGATCAAGCGGTAGAGATAATAGAATCGCAGGGCTAAGAGAGCGCCACCTCGGATCCACTCGTCATCTGACTCACACCCAATCCCCTCCTAATTCGAACCTTCGGACCAGGCTGTTCGTTCAAGTTCGTCAGCTCTGATTCTCTCAAATCCTCTTTGACAACTTTTCGACATACTATCAAGTCCATCGCATACAGCCCCCACTATACACTTCTACTACACTTAGTTTGCGCCGCGTGTCAAACCTCTAAAAAAAAAAGGGCATTTTCGTATTCTGTCTCCCTCCGAACTACCGAAAATAACCCTATCTGCGTCAGCACACTAATAACTTTGAAAGCTAAAAGCCATTCAATGCGTGCACCAGAGCTTGCTGGATTACAACCCACTCTCATCCGTTTTAACTATTTTTTAGTTGAGAAATTTCAATAACGCAGGAAAAGTAGCAAAAGTCGCTAAAAAAAAAAAAAAAAGTAGCAAAAGACAAAACGAAAAGGACTTGTTACGCAGAGAGAGAGAGAGAGAGAGAGATTAGAAAAGTGTTAGAGAGTGAGAGACGAGACGACTACTGTACTCTGTAGAGGACCTCATTACCGTTTCCAAATACCTCTCATTCTGGGAAACCAATGGCTGTGATCATATCTCCATACCCTCTTGGAAGGGTCTTAGCCTCCTGATTTTTACTTACCATTTCTGATCACTGCGAATCGGACGATCGGGAATTTCCTCTCTTCTTGTAGAGCACGCAGTTTATAGCTCCCCAACTCTTTTCGCCCCTCTCTCTCCCTCTGTCACACTCGTCTTTGTTTCTAAACAGACTTTTCTCTCCTTTGTCCCTCTCTCTGACTCAAAATTCTCTTCCTTTATCGTTTTCTCGCCGCAGATCTCTCTCTGTCTCTCCGGTGAGAATCAGATCCGTCCGATGTGTAGACTTTGACTTCGTCGTGATCTGATTCAGTGCCGGAGCAAGCTTTCGGGATGGGGCAGTGCTATGGCAAGACCAATCCAACAACCGAGAATGACACGACCATAACTACCATTACCGCGGCGTCTGACGATCGGCCTCAGACGCCGTTACCGTCGGGAAGCGGGAGTAACGGCGTAGTCAACGTGCCGACGGTGAAGAATACGCCGGCTCGGTCCTCTCACCCGAGCCCGTGGCCAAGCCCGTATCCGCACGGCGTGTCCGCGAGCCCGCTCCCAGGCGGCGTCTCTCCGTCACCGGCGAGGGGTTCGTCGACTCCGAGAAGGTTCTTCCGGCGGCCTTTCCCGCCGCCGTCTCCGGCGAAGCACATCAAGGCGTCTCTGGCAAAGCGGCTCGGCCACGGCGCCAAGCCGAAGGAGGGCCCGATCCCCGAGGAGCGCGGAGCCGAGCCGGAACGAGCTCTGGACAAGAGCTTTGGCTACAGCAAGAATTTCGGAGCTAAGTACGAGCTTGGGAAAGAGATAGGGCGAGGGCATTTTGGTCATACTTGCTCGGCGAGAGGCAAAAAGGGCGAGCTTAAGGATCAGTCCGTTGCTGTGAAAATCATATCGAAATCGAAGGTACAGAATACAATGCTACTACATAAACTGTCGTTTTGATCGTCTCGATTGGCTTAAGATACGTCTCATTCTTTTCGTATTGTATGTATCTTTCTGTTGTGAACTTTGTATTTTATATGGGTTGCACAATTTGATCCACTTCAATTGGTGCTTTGTGTTATAATTTTTAGTTCTATTTTGTAGCTGAAGCACTGTTTAGACACAAAAAAAGGAGCAAAATATTTTAGCAGGGACCGGGGATAGTTCTATGGCTTGAGGTTTTAAGTAGGGTTTTGATTAATGCATGAACTTTATGTTATTTATTTGCGTATTGATTTGTTTGTAGCTAGTAATATGGCATTCATGCAACTGACCAGACACGATCTAATGAAATAGAAGTTCTTATGTCTTTATTGTATTTTGAGGAAAGTTTATGGATTGGCGCTATAGTTAAGTTCTACGATTTACGCTTACTTTTCTGGTATAAGAGATACAGTAATGGACGCCTGCACATAAATTGGTTTTCCGGTTGTCTGCTATCTTGGTTCACTTGTTCTTATGTGGATTGAATTTGGAAGGGCAAGGTCTATAGGATCCAATTATATGTGGCAGAAGAAAAATATTTAAAATATTGGGGACTTTATTGTAAAGTTCTACCTGCTCAAAATGTTAATATAATACTCCCCTTATTTCTATTATGTCAATTGGGATTTATAGCTTGTCCTTTTGTTGCTGAAGAAGATAACATTAACAAGAGAATTATAAAATAATGAAAAGTATCAATTTTGGTTCTTTTTGTCTTGGGAGTTACCAAACAAGAATATGAGGTATTCCAACATGGTGACTTTTAAATCTAAGCATGCACTGTCAATGTAGCCATAAATTACTGCTCAATAACTCTGCGTCCCCTGATTATTGCTTGACTAACCAGATTTCAAAAATGGAGATGAGATCAGTTAAACTTTTACTTGCCTAATGCTGTTCCTTGAGATATTAACTTGGGAGTTTATATAATCTGAACCTTGCACTGTATAAGTTAGCCGTAATTATTTTGTCCCAATGAGCTCTCAGGTGATCCAGTCCACTATTGTTTTCAGATGATCTGATCACTATATATGACTAAGAAGAGCACTGGAATATGTATTAATGGGGAGCTGGTATCATGGATGTGGTTGCTGCTATTTTATGATTTTTCTTAAACAAATAGACTGATACACTGTATATGAATATGTGTAGATATGATGGGATGTATGCATTTATTTTTCATAACATTTGGCTTCTTGATCTTAGTGAATGGTGGTGAGCTCTCTCAAATTATTTCTATATATATATATTCTTTATCTTAGCTTGTTGAATGGTCTGACTCTCTTGCCTTTTCCTCTCATTGTTAATTAATAATTACTATTATCTTGTATGTGCCTATGATTGTTGTTGCTGCAATTTGTTTTGGAAAAAATCTGTAGACTGTTTGTTGAAAATGCATCTTTATATATCTGTACTATAATAAGATCTGTTTGGCAGATGACAACAGCAATATCAATTGAAGATGTTCGTAGAGAGGTGAAAATATTGAAAGCTTTATCGGGCCATAAGCATCTGGTCAAATTTCATGATGCATGTGAGGATGCCAATAACGTGTACATAGTCATGGAGTATGTCTTTTCTTGATTTCTGTTCTACTTTTTTATGCGGAATATGGTTTAAGCATTTCTAAAACTGTTTCTTGAATCTTATTCTTTATTTATCTTTCTATCTATCTAACCTATAATGTTTAGTTAGGTATACTTATATTCTGCCTTCTTTTTTTTAAGATTATTTTTAGCTTCTTGGATCTAATATAATTTAATTTTCCATGTTTCCTGCCTGATGGGAGTTCTGTATTGAATTGATCATTTTTCTAACTTTGTATAAAATTTGATTTTGCATTAGCTTTTTTCTTTGTGGAAAAAATTTAATCATTTGATTGTTCTCAGTTACATGATTGTGGAGTGATATACAGCTTTGGGACACATTCTTGATTTTGGGCTGACATCTACGAAATCTTGTTTTCAGATTGTGTGAAGGTGGAGAACTTCTGGACAAAATTTTATCAAGGTAATTTTTTTTTTTTCATAAAAATTATTTGTTTTAATGCCTAAATTAAGTTTCAATTGGTACTGTAATTATTTATTTGATTGAAAGGTTATAATTTAAATTAAAGAATATTTTCCTTTATTGTAGGGGAGGAAGGTATGCCGAGGAAGATGCAAAATTCATAGTTGTGCAAATTCTAAGTGTAGTTGCATTTTGCCATCTTCAAGGAGTTGTGCACCGTGACTTAAAGCCAGAGGTTTTTCTTTTAAGATTTATCACTGATTATTTTACTCATGACTCATAGTATCTTGTTCCTTTCAGATTATAATGGTAGTTCCTATTTTTTTCCTCTCTTTTCTCTTTTGGGTTTATATTGAAGTGATTCAATCTATTTTTGATTAATACTGATATTTCTTCCTCCTGCTTGACAAACAGAATTTCCTTTTCACTTCTAGAAGTGAAGATGCTGACATGAGGCTTATTGATTTTGGTCTTTCTGACTTTATCAGACCAGGTAATTATTAATGGTATCTTTTATTTATAATATTCCACAATAAATAATTAAATAATGCTATCTAATAATAATTAAGGCTACCTATAGGCTTGGTTATAATTTTTCTTTTCAGGGAATTCACACTTGGATTGCTAACTCTTCGATAGCTTGATAAACTGATTTGATTTCAAGTGAATGCCTACCGTCAGAAGAATTAGGCTTTTTTATTTTTATTTTTTAAGAAAGGCTGAAAGTGCTAAGTTTTGTACAAAAACGATATTCACAAAAGCTATAATACTATGTGAAACATGGTCAGGCATCACACATAATAACGGATGCATGCGTAGGTCTGAAATGACTAAAGCAACAAAAAATGAGTTATAATATTTTGGAGTGTTGTATTCATATTTCAATTTTCAACATCCTTATTCCCAAGTAGGATGGTAGCTATTCCTTGTTTAAGTTTTTTGTTTTTTCCTTGAATGGATATATGTGCAGATGAAAGACTTAATGATATTGTTGGAAGTGCATACTACGTTGCACCTGAAGTCCTTCATAGGTCTTATAGTCTGGAAGCAGATATATGGAGCATCGGTGTTATCACCTACATCTTATTATGTGGAAGCCGACCCTTCTGGGCACGGACAGAATCTGGAATTTTCCGTGCAGTCCTTAGAGCAGACCCAAATTTTGAGGATTTACCTTGGCCCTCTGTGTCTGCAGAGGCCAAAGACTTTGTGAAAAGGCTCCTGAACAAGGACTATAGAAAAAGAATGACTGCAGTTCAAGCTCTCAGTAAGTTGTTAATTTCTTTATGCTGCTAAAGAATGTCCAGGATATTGATCAACTCTATCTTAAAATTTGTGCTTTGTGTTCTATATATAACTATGAGATTCTTCTCTGTGGAAAGCAATGGATTTTGTTGAAAATTGGCATGTATTTCTTCTTAGTGTCCAATGGGGTGTGTTATATACTTATATGGCAGTGGAAAAACAGCCGTTGATATGTTACTTCCCTGTTAATTTGTTGAATGTTTGACATCAGTGATATATTGATTATGTATTAGCTATTACTATCATTATTTTGCTTACTCATTACAAATCAGATATTGTTTTTATTATGCTGTGAAATTCTATGATGATAATGGATGGTTCTTCATTTTTCAATCTTTTAACTAATAAGTCAAACTTTTTTACATTGCAGCTCATCCATGGTTGCATAATGATAGTCGTCCCATCCCATTAGATGTATTGATCTATAAGTTAGTCAAGTCATACCTTCATGCTACACCCTTCAAGCGTGCAGCACTAAAGGTACTATACTTATCATTTCCATATGTATCCACATAAAGATTGTTTCTCTTCTTTTTTTCCTCTAAATTTGCTATTATAAGTTTTGCACGCATCATATCCTTGTGGGCCTGTTCGGTAGTTGTGTATTGGTGGTGTAGGGTGCTTTCTCTTTTTTTAGTTTTAGTTTTAGTTTTTTTTTTTTTTTCCTGTTTTTTCTGCCTTTTGTGTCCTTTTTGTATACTTCTTGTATGCATGCTTGGGGCGCCTACGCTTTTTATAAAATTTTTTTGATATTACCTATTAAAAAAAATGTATGACTTAATAGGAGTTAACGGATTCACCAACCCACCCTATGAACTGTGAAGCAGATCATGTGTACCAATTTGTGTTATTTCCACATTCCAATTCCCCAATGTATTGTGTTTATTCATAATTGTTTGGGTAAAGAACGGATGCTTGGCTAAAACTTCATAAAGAAAATTTTAATATGGGAAAGATGAAGAAGAAAAAAAGAGAGATAAGACTTGAAAATTAATCAATTTGATTAATTTTATGTGTTTATATATAAATATATGAACATGTGTGTATGTGTAGATGTCAAAGACCTAGAGATCTTCATTAGCTCATAGTAGATAATAAGAAACGTAATTAAGTTTAGAATTGACAACTTTCATTGGAACTTGTAAAACAGTGGTGGGTGTCATATAGCATTCATGGCTCCTTGGGTTTTGTGTTAGTGCATAAACTAAAAGCCTTGAAAATCAATTTGAAAAAATAAAATGAAGAAGTGTTCAACAATGTTGAGAAGCAGAATAAGGCTTTTCTAATGAACTATGAGTTTGATGTTAATGCAAAGGAAAGACCTTTATCTGGCGATGGAAAGTGAGAAAGGATGTGGTTACTAGTGACCTAGAGAGGCTTACTCTGTTGGAAGAAGTAAGCTGGAGACAGAAATCAAGGGCTTTTTGGTTGAGGGAGGGAGACAAGAATACAAGTTTTTTTCCACTGTGTGGCTTATTTGAATAGAAGGAAGAACAATGTGGAATCGCTAATTAATGGTTCTGTATCTTCAGAGATTAGTGAGCATATTTTGTATTTTTACACCTGGTTGTATTAAGAACAATTCAGTTGGTGTCCTAAATTGGACGGTCTTTCTTTTGATGCTATCGGTATGGAGGAGGATATGTGGATGAAACAAGCTTTTGAGGAGAGCGAGGTGTGGTGAAAGCTCTGAACCAAGATAAGGCCCCGGGTCCTGATGGTTTTTCTTTGGCCTTGTTCAGTCTTGTTGGGAGATCCTTAAAGAAGATATGAATATTTTTCATGATTTTCATGCCACAGGGAAGTTTGAGATGAGTCTCAATGCTACTTTTATCCCCCTCATCCCCAAGAAGGCCAAGGCGGTGGATGTCAAGGATTTTTGCCCCATCAGTCTCGTGAGAGGTGTCTATAAAATTATTTCTAAAGCCCTGGCTTACAGGCTGAAAGCAGTGTTGGAAAAGGTAATCTCCATGTCTCATAATGCTTTTATTAGGGAGAGACAGATTCTAGTTTCAGTTATTATTGCAAATTAATGTCTTGACGGCATATTAGGGGATCTAAGTGGATCTAGGTGTGCTTTGTAAATTGGACCTTGAGAAGGCATGCAATCATGCTAATTGGGGCTTCTTGCTGTATTTGTTGGGGAGATGTTGTTTTGTGGAGAAATGGTGTGATTGGATTGCTCATTGTATTTCTATGGTGCATTTCTCCATTTTGATTAGTGGAACTCCCTTTCGCTTCTTTAGTAGCTCTCGTGGCTTTAGGCAAGGGGATCCTTTATCCCCTTTTCTTTTTGTTATGGAGGCGTTAGTAGAATGTTGTCTGCCACTGTGGTTATGGAGTTGTTATCAGGTTTTTCGATGGGATCCAGGAAAATGACAAGCTTCTAGTGTATGATTTATTATTTGCAGATTATACCTTGATTTGTTGCAAGGAAAACCTGAAACATCTCCACAATTTGCGTTGTCTCTTCTTATGGTTTGAAGCTGTATCAAGATTGAAAATTAACTTGGCTAAATCAAAATTAGTTCCTGTTGGCGCCGTGGAGGATGTTGGAGGATTGGTTAGTATTTTGTGTTGTAGGGTGTCCTCTCTTCCTATAAAGTATCTAGGTCTTCTGTTGGGGGCTCTGTAGAAGGCAAAATCAATTTGGGATGGTATTATTAAAAAGATGGAATGTCACTTGGATGATTGGTAGAGGTTGTGCTTGTTTAAGGGTGGTATGGTCACTTTGATTAAAAGTTAATTTTTTTAATTTTCCTACTTATTTTGTCCCACTTCCCTATCTCTATTGGAGTAGCAAACCGTATTGAGAAGCTTTCTTGTCTGGCAGAGTCAGAGAGGAGTTTAAATTCCATCTAGTCAATTGGTCCAAGATTTGTACCTCGATTTCCTTGGGCGATTTGGGGGTTTGTATCCAGCTCTTGTTTAATTGAGCTCTCTTGAGGAAGTGGTTATGGCGCTATGCCATGGAGAGGGAGGCTTTGTGGAGGTCGATGGTAGAAGTTAAATATGACATCTTCTATGGTTGATGGTGCTCCAATGCGGTTGTTGGGTCCTATGGGGTTGGGGTGTGGAAAAACATTGGGATGGATAACATTTTAGGACATTGTGTGATGTGGACATCATACCTTGAAGCTTTCCCGGTATTGTTTTCTATTGCTTTCCAAAAGCAAGCTTTGGTGGAGAATCATGTGCAGCGTTCTAAAAACTCTCTACAGTGGAGTGTCTCCTTTATCAGATCAGTGAATCATTGGGAGGTGGAGTTGGTCGCTTCGTTTTTTAATCTTTTGTATTATTTTAGGTGGAGTCGAGGTGGAAATGATAGAATGTGTTGGATCCCTTCCAAAAGGCGGAGGTTCGAGGTCAAATCGTTTTATAAGGCGCTTAGAGTGTTCACATTGGCCTCAACAAATTAGTTTTTTAGTTATTTTAACTAGCAATGTAACAAAAAATGCTCCACATCTGGCTCAACAATATGACTAAAGATTTGTTGAGTTGCTATTGCTAAGCACTGTAGCTCAGCAAATCCTTATTTATATTAATAATAAAAGTAATCTTGCTCTCTCTCTTCCTTGGGAATATGAAAAATAGATAAAAAAAATGATATTTTAAATAGGAAAGTGAAATTGAATAGCTAAAATGTTGATCCGGATGTAGGTGATTTGAAAAAGTGGACAGTTAAAATAAAAAAAAGTGTTTTTTAGCTAAATATTTGTTGATCCGGATGTGAGTGTTCTTAGTCTCCCCATTGGCTCTCACTTTTGTGGAAGAACATTTGGAGAAATAAGGCTCCTACAAGAGTGGTGATCTTTGTTAGGAAATATTTTGACTTTGGATAACTTGAGGAAGAGGCATGTCTTTGTGATGGACTAGTGTTGTAGGTGAAAAAAGAGTGGGGAATCCATTGATCACCTTTTGCTCCATTGCGAGGTGGCTGGAGACTTGTGGGTTTCGGTCTTCTGTCTTTTTAGGATAGAGTGGGTCACACCCCAATGGGTGGTGGAACTGTTGGCTAATTAGAGAGGTTAGTTTGGAAGCCACTGTAATATTGAAGCTTGGCGGATGGTTGCCTTGGCTTAATGTGGTGTATTTGGTGGGAATGCAAAGCATGAAACTTTGAAGATTGTGAGAGCTCTTTGATAGAGTTAAAAGCTTTTATGTTCAAATTCCTCCATGTTAGGATGACTGTTCACATTATACTTCTTTTTTCTGATTTCCTAGAGTTTCTGGATTTGTGTTCTTCTTGTTCTCCCTAGTTGAGTGTCTTTCACGCATACTCCCTTTATACTTGGGTTGCACCCCTACGTGCATGTTTTTTTCTAAATGGAAAATGTGTAACCATTAAGAAAATAATTAAATTAAAGAAAATTCTGAATTATTAACCATTAGATGAATGCTTCAGTAAAAAGTCTCTGTTGTATTTGACTATCACATTGGACTTCTGAGAAGCTTAAACGTGAGATATTTAAAGACTCAGTTTTCCAATTCCATAGTAGAATACAATTAATGCTCGTGTTCTTTCTTTGATTATTGCAGTCTCTTTCAAAAGCTTTGACAGAGGATGAGCTGGTGTATCTCAGAGCTCAATTCAGACTGCTAGAACCAAATAGAGATGGGCGTGTCTCTCTTGAAAACTTCAAAATGGTTATTTACTCTTCTATCTTATTATTTGAGTGTCCAGTCTAGAGTTGGTTACTGTTCTGAAGAGGGAATTGTTGGGTGACATGGTTTGATTATTTATTTGAAGAATGTCTCATCTTGGTGTCAAGGTTTTTTATGTGGTTCGTTCTGTGTTTTATACACAAATTCATTTGTATGGTTGAAAATAAATACTTGCAGGCTCTAGTGCGAAACGCAACTGATGCCATGCAGGAGTCCAGAGTTCTTGATGTTATAAGTGTGGTAAGGCATATTTGTTAATTTTATTAGAAATACTTTTGAGTCATTAAGTATCTCTGCTATAGGTACGGTACAGCTACCGGCATTATTTAGAGTTCCAAATAAGTAATACACATGTAGATATGTATGTATATATATGTATGCACATAAAGACTCACAAAAACCACATGCATCTGTTGTTTGGTAGAGTTGAACCTCGGATCTCTGGTTCCTGACCCATAGCCTTAGTTATTCTTCCATAATATTTTTTGAGCCATAAAGTGTAAAATATTTAAAGTCAGTGTTAGGAACCTTCCTGTTAGGTTAAGATTCATTCTCAATAAACTTGTTTCTATGTGAATATAATCTGGGTTAGGATATTATACATGCATGTTGGTTCTCTTGGAGATGTTGGATTCAGCAGACATGCAAAAGTTGCATAGAGCCAGCCACAGCCAACGGGCAATAGAGAATCAACAAATCTAGTTCTGATATGAATAGGCTATAATATATTAATATGGAACCCTGGGAATTGGCCTACGCCATCCTTTGTGGTCAATATGTTGGCAAAATTGATCTGAATAGGCTTATTATTATCGCATCATTTTTTTTTATTATTTTATTATTTTTTGCATCTTCTGCATCTGTTATTTATGTTTTCCGTTTTTGCTGGATATCATGGACTTATTGATTGCCGGTAGTGTTCTATTATTTTATTTTTATATATTTTTTTGGTTGGTTCTTTTATGAAGTGACAATTATCAGTTTCTTATTGTGCTGCTTTATTCTTTCTCAGATGGAACCACTTGCTCATAGAAAGATGGACTTTGAAGAGTTTTGTGCAGCTGCAATCAGCACACATCAATTGGAGGCCCTTGATGGGTGGGAACAGATTGCATCCGCTGCTTTTGTGCATTTTGAACAAGAGGGTAACCGTGTTATATCAGTCGAAGAATTGGCAAGGGTATGGAGTTTTATGGCTTTTGGAGCATCTTCCTAGTCCTCGTATTTTCTTGAATATATATATATATATATATATGGTGATAAAGGCTCACATTTGTTACCTGTTACTGCAGGAATTGAATCTTGGCCCGGCGGCCTATTCTATCCTCAGAGATTGGATTCGAAACTCAGACGGAAAACTTAGTTTACTTGGATATACAAAATTTTTGCATGGTGTGACACTCCGTAGTTCAAACACAAGACACCACTAGTTTTTTAGCATTTGACATATAGTTCTAAAATTCATGGGATTAGAGGATTTGCGGGGATTTTTTTCTTCTTCTTCTGGGGAATGGGGTAAAAGAAAAATGTGTATAAGTGAATTTTAGTCAAGGCATTTCTGGGACTGGAATTTTACTTATATTGAAGAATTTCTGCTTGGTCTTACCCCAATTTTTGCAGTTCATCTATCTCTATGGGTTCGAGCTCAGATTTGTGACCGTTTATCAATTTTGAAGTTCTAAGGGTTTATGTAGTCATGGCAAGAGTGTCCAACTCTGATTACTGCTGAGGTTTTTAAATGTTTATAGTTTTTGTAAATTGAATATACATTGGTTGTAAAATGAAAATAAATGATATGATTTTGTTACCAGTTAACTTATAATAGAAAGGATTTGGCAGTGCTGTTTCGGTTGAATTTTCTTACAAATATTTCCTCAAAACTCGAAAGGGAAGCAAGCCAAAGGCTTATGCAGTAATTGCTAACGTAGATGTTGAGAGTTAACGTTGGATATGAACTTCCTGACTTCTAGGTTTCGAAGGTTTCTGCCTATTTGATGATATCTTGGAACTCCAGTGGCGAAAAGGAAACTCTGGGAAAAAATCATTTCCTCTTTGAGTTTCAAATAGCTCCTTGCGGTTGCAGGTACAAAAAGTGACTGAAAATACGGTGGTAACTGGTTAGCAAAATTGACAAATAGTTCCTTAAACTTTACTATCGTTTGAAATGTTGATCTAAACTCTTAATTAGTCTCTCACATCAACACCAATAATGTTACCACACGTCTCTTATGGTGAAAAATGAAAATAAAATAAATATATATTTAAAAAAAAAAAAAAATTTAAGGAGGTTGTCAGACTACCTCTAAATTGGTCTTCAAGGCCATAATTTTTCTTTTTCGTTTTATATATATTTTTATTTTTTATTATTGGAAACACATATTGCAATATTATTGGTGCTGGCATTGAATCAACATTTCAGACAAAAGTTGTGTAAAGGGACCTATTTGTCAATTTTGCTTATGACAGCTTTCAGTTACTTTTTATACCCGAGAGAACTATTTGCGACTCCGTTAAACTGATCCAATGCCTAATTTGTATCTTTTCACAAATGAAAACCTCATTTTCCATCCGTCTATTGGCTTGTTTAATTAGAACCTAAGCTAGCTAGATCGTTTTGAGGCCTAAGACAATATGCTTAAGTGAGACATTTTTCTTATTTTAAAATATTAATTAAATAATATTTATTTTAATATTAATATTATATTTTCATTTAAGAATTATTCTTCCCGCTTTTAGAGAGTATTGACTAACTTTTTTTATTTAATCACTTCTTAGATATAGAATAACTTATCGCTTGATTTAAGAAGCTAAAAAGAATAAGAGTACTTGAAGGAAAGAATAAAGAAAACATTGAGAGTTTGTTTTTTAATGAAAAAAAAAAAAAAAAATCAATTTTTTTTTTTTTTTGGTTAAAGATAACGCAGGTATTGAGAGAGGATAAAATGATAACAAAAATCCCAGTCAATTTGATATTTACTCTTTTATCCTCCTAGTCGCAGATTTTACTTATGCGATGTCTTGTTTGGATTTTCACTATATAAAAATCTCTGATGATGAGTAATTAGTTTGAAGTACTACCAAAAAAAAAAAAAATCGATTTGCGCGTAACGATATATTTTCCAGAAGAGCAATGGTTGTACGTAATTAATTAAGTTTATTTATATGTCACCCTCGTTGGACGTTGATGAGTGGTGGAGGTGCGCACACGTATAACAGATCTAACTTAAAAAGCAACGGTTAAGATTGAATCTCTTAAATTTATTTTTTTTTAAATTTTCTCTCTTATTAAAAGATTTTAAAAGTAAGTCAACTTTGAGATTCAATCTCTTAATATATGCTTCTGTCATGTCTTTAATGTGATATAAACATATTCTTGTCCTCAAATTAATGCATGATTAAATATTTTAACTTGGAAGATACACACCGCTCATTTGCTTTGACTTAATTTGGCGTGCTTCATACTTCCTTATAAATTAGCGCTAAACTAAATAAATACATGAATCTTGCAGTTGCAGCCTTAAATACTATTAACTAATTAATGGTAATTAGATTTGCTCTGGTCCTCTGGATTCTGCCCCCGGCCGTGCATATATGGTTTAGTAAAATTTGCTTTATATTCTGTTTGGGGTTGTGATTTTAAATTTACTTTCTTAAAAATGCGTTTGATAAAATTACAATTTACTTTAAAAAAAAACATTTAAAAAGGGTGACATTGGAATATCAAAACACACCGTCCAACAAAAGCTGTATGTTATTATAATATACAATTTAATTAATAAAAGAGATCAACTAACTCAAGTTGTAATGAGATGTCCTTCTCATGAGGACGCCCCCTTCCAAGATATTTTCCATAACTAAATACCAAATTAGATGGTCCCGAAGGATATTTAATTGCTCAACTGTCATTTTCACAGTAATAACCTTATAAAAGAAAATAAGAAATTATATATAAAAATAAAAATATAATATATTACTATTCGATTGCTTTTGCTTTTAACTTCCTAGTTAGCCATGACGTCATAAATGGGACTACAAACAAATTAAGGCAAGAAATTTGATAATTTTGTAAACCATAAATAAAATCCGAAAGAAATTAGCCCAGACTATTATTTCGTTGGATTGTCCATTCCGGCTACAATTTTTTCCTTCTTTTTCACTTTTTCACATAATTTTTTTTTCATATCAAGTTCTAGTCCACTTCCTTTCTCAAGTTCTTTCCCAAACACTTCATTGGTGTTGACGAAAAGCTTACCAAACGTGGAGGCCATGCACCTATCCGCTGACAATCTATCTGGCCTCCTTCATAAACCTGCCCAATTCAATGCGCGGACCAAACAACAACCACCGTACGTGAAAGAGATTTATAGGCAATTACCTATGAACATACATTATTTCTGGTTGTGTCTCACCCATATAAATACCTCTCATGCCTATTCCAAAGAATTCTCGATCGATCGGTGGTTCTTCCCTTATTTGCAGGCTATGCAATTAACGGTCCAAACTCTCGTATTAAAATTATGTCTGGCTAACTAATTAATTTCACTGTCTTTTTTATTCTCTTGTCATTTTTTCACATAATTAATATTATAATGTTGAGATGCAACTTCAACAACAACAACAACCCCGCTTTACTCATTTAATGACTCTTAATTAGAACGTGTTTTAATTTGTAGGGTGTAATTTCAAATGTCATAAAATTTTTTGGCTTGTTTTACTTGATATCAATTGATTTTTCAAATAAGATGGTCAAAAGTCCGATATCTAACAAACAATATCAGAGTCAATATCATGGATTCAAATCACGGGAGTGTTATATTGAATTGTTAAGGTAGCTCTTAAAACATGCCTTTGGAAGACAGCAATTAATTTTTATATGAAATGGTCAAAGATCTGATTACTCTATAACCTTATCTTGGCTTCGGTAAGTTGGCATTGACCCAAAGCAACCGCATTCGACCTACCTTGGTTTGGCCTTGTCGATCTATCTCTCTCAGGTTGTATATACCAATGATATCGTCATTCCGTTACCATTTAATTGCCACATATTCACCCAATAAAGAAAAGAACAAGAACAAGAAAAGAGAAGCATTGAGTTCGATCTCTTTTCCATCACGGTTCCTAACAAAAGAACAAAGTAATTTACAATTGTCAGCATCATCTTTGTCCTCATCATCATATATATCTTTATCATCACTACGCAACTTCCAATAAAAAGGCAAATACAAGACTCCAAATATTCTAACCGGTACCATAAAAAAAGAAAAAGAAAAGAAAAGACTCCAAATATTTAATTTCCAGGTATATATTCGTCTTCAAGAAAGAAAAAGAAAAGAAAAGAAAAAGGATGGATCCAGTTATCTTTTCCTAACAATAACAAAGTCATGATACAATTGCAAGCAACACTTTGTCGTCGTTTTCATCATCACCATTGGATTCATCTCACGTTATCTGTGATCATCATCATCTGAACTACCAAGAGAAAGGGAAGCTAAATAATTTACAAAAGTTTGATCAAACCCTAAAACAGCCGATTACAGCATGATGGTGATGAAGGGACTTTTCCCTGTCAATCATGCCCTGCACGTTCCTAAACTCCTCCACGTGGCAAGGGATGGTTATAGTCCCCTTCTGATCAAACCCGTACTCCTCCTCAGCCTCCTTGAGGAGCTGCATGAACAGTGGGTGATTGAAGTAAATCACAGGCACCACAAATCGCTGCTGCTCCTCACCCTGCCCCACCTTGATTGCCAAGCATCCTTTTGGCACGTCTCTCACCTCTTGCTTCTTCCCGTGCTGATGATGATGATGATGAAGATGAGGTAGGTGTAGGTGAAAGTTCCTTACACTTTTCTCGCCACTGCCCATATCTGCAAAAGCGAAAACGTAGGAAGACAAAGAAAGACCAACAAGACTTAAGACTATAGTTTCTTCTTCTTCTTATTGCCGATAAAATTTTACAAGGGAGGGAAAGCGGCCAAGGGTCAGGAGTGGTTGAAGAAGGATAGGAGAGAGTATCTAAGAGAGCTTGGCACGTTGGACATGGTTGATAAATCCCAAGTACAACAAAAACGAATACAGGCCTGGAAAAAAAAAATTGGATTTATGGGAAGAGAGAGAGGAGACTAGCGACTAGCTCGTTGACAGCCCTAGAAAGTGGGATTTCCTAAGCTGTAGAGCAAGTGTTTGTTGCTTTCTATGAAAGTTAGTAATCTAGGCCCTTGATCCTACTGGACCAACCTGATCATAATAGTTGATGGCCAGGGAAATCGGGTTCTAGAAACGTGTATGACTAGGGTTTCTTTGGATTTTAGAGTTTGTGTTTTCTAGATGGTCCATTATCATTGATCATCTACAAGACTACAAGCATGATCTGTGACTTACAAAATAATAATAAAAAAATTAACTTGACTAACTTTATAACAATAAAAAATTAATTTTTTAGCTAATTTGACTAACTTTATAAAAGACCGTAGCACTTAACAAATAAAACGTTTATTTTTCTCCCTATTCTATGTCCTTTCAAATTGATTTAAAGTGGATTTTTAAAGAAATTAAAAAAAAAAAATTAAATACATTAATAGAGAAAGATTTAGAGAATGAGACGTTGGATGTTTTCAAAAAGTGAGAAGTTAAATCAGGAAAAATGAGTTTTATAATTTAAATTTACCTAAAGTTTAGAGCTAGAATGAGATAGGGATTCTCTACGATTACTTGTCCGGTTGCCCCAAAAGTAGTGGTTATAAAAAAAATTATAGTCTTTGAGAAAGGAGACTCTACGTTAGAGCATCTTCTGCAAGAGTTTTAGCCACTCAAAATGCTTTTTTTTTTTATTTTTTTATTTTTTATCTTTTCCTTTTCTTCTCCCATCTTTTGATGCGGTACTGAAGATCACAACTTCCGGAGGGAGGAGAAAGAGCTGTGAAACCAAAAATTCCGACGAAACCAAATGGGTAGGAGAGAGGGATTGGAGGGAGGAAAGAGAGCTTCGGAAAAAAAAAAAAAATTGATGCGGTGAAGATGAGAGTTTGTTTCAGTGAATGGGAGAAGAAGAGAAAGAGGGAGAGAAGAGAAAGAAAGAAAAATAATATTATATTGTTAATTGTTAATTGTTATAATAAACTCTAAATATGAAAGTCTACTGTATCAAATTTTAGGAAAATTGTTATTCTAGAAGGTTGGCTAGAACATTAAAATTACTATATTTAACTTACAAGTTAGTTTAAAAACTCTGCTAGAGATGTTCAAGAATAAGAATATCTTTGCTGGAACAACTGCTCAAACAATATTAATTAACAACTGCTAATCAGGCAAAGAATCCTTGTAATTAAATAATTAAAAATTTATATATTTACATCAGCTTAATTAAGTTTTAAAAATAAATAATAATTTATATGATATCATGAATTCGAATATTTAACTTCACAATTCATTCCTCAGAAAAGCTTCATAAACCTTCTTTCACAGGATTGGAGGAATTTTAAAATTCTCAGTTGTAGGGGGATCTCGGTGCGGTGGAATGAACGAGTAGTAGCAAGAGTGTAATTTTATGTTGAAAGGAGGGGCAAGACACGTGTACAGTGAGTGGAGTAGGAAGAGACGCGTGGATAGCAGGTAGGGTCTTTGAATAATAGATATAGCAAGACAAGCTAGGAGCAAGGGGTCGTTTACAGAAGGGGAAATTCTAGGGACAGCCAATGGCAGGTCTTCAACATGTCCAAGTAGACATCAAAGGTGTGTCATGGTCGGCATATGGTCTCTGCAATATCATTACGACACATGGCTCCTGTTAGAAGTACTAGCAATCTTTGTACCCAAAAAAAAAAAAAAATTTCCATTTCATGTGGTTTTTATTTTATTACAATCAATTGGTCAATTAGGAAATGTTATTACTCGGTGTGGTTTTTGACAAACCAAAACAAGGTATCGGTTGTTGTTTTGCTTTTTATTTTTTCAAATTAAGATTTTGACAATCGTTTAAGAGCATGCCTGAAATTGCGTTAGATAATTTAAAAAATATTTTTAATACATAAAGAATTATAAAAGATATTACTGACTGACTGTGTTACCATTTTTTTCCCTTTATTGATATGATTAAATTAATGTGACTTGGAGATTATGGTGGAAAGAAAGATGCAGAGTCTGAGTGAGTGGGGGGGAGTGGAAAAACCATCCAAAGTGGGGGTGACTAGTGAGTGATGAGAATGTTTGCTTTTTGAAAGCGAAAGTGTATTATTATTGATACGATGTTTAATTTTATTCTCCATTTTCATTGCTGGAGATGCCTTTGCCTTTGAATTGTATTATATTATATATATATATTGATTTTCTCAAACACAACATCATTTGACTTCAACTCAATTATATGATGTTACTTGTGAAAAATATACTAGGGTCAAAAGAGGTACACAAAAGCACCGTCCGTTTATAGGGAAAAAAGGGTACGTGAAGCACGCATTTATTGACAAAACAGAGAGTGTGGTACATGTTGGGAGGCGGTCGTCCTTTGAAAACACATCATTAGCCACCCACAATAATTTCCCCCTCTCTTAATTTCTCCCTCACCACCATGAATGAGACCAATTTGTTTTAACAAATTTTGGAGTTGTTTCATAGTGGGGTGGGTTGGTGCAATTTTTTTAAAATCACCACGTGTTGCTCGTATTCCCATTTTAGGGTTTCCTTGCATATATATAATGTTGTTTATGATAGAAAATTTCAACTACTTAAATATTGATTTGCATGAAAGAGTGTTTAAAATAAGCTAATCGGGACACATGATTTGCAGGTCGATGTCTACTCACCTACTAATATTCAATATGTATCAAAACAATTTAATTAGCCGCTCTTTGTAATGATTACAACGCTATAACTCATTTGATCCCACACTTGACAACGTGATGTTTCTAATGCCAAATGATACAAACTTCAAGTAAAAGTTACACTTAAAAACCAGCTTATAAGAAAGAAGATGTCCAAAACGTGCCTCCAAAGCCTCAAATGAAGAGATGCTTTGCTGATTCTCCGGCCCATTCTGGAGCTTTGGGAACAAATTCTCTTTCAAAAAATTGCTTTTGGATTTATTGAAAAGTCCAGACAAGGACCACAGGGTCACAACTTTTGAAATTTATTCAGGCCCAAGCTAGGAGCCCAATAGGATTGTCAAAAGCGTTTATGGGAGCCCAATAGTATGTAAATGGCATCAGTTTAATTCTTACAGAGGACCGAATCCACACAATGGGTTCCACAAATTTGAAAGCCCATTAATACATGACACGGAGGATTTCTCTCTATGGATATGGCCCATATGGGCAACTGGACATGAAGAACTGACAAACCCAGATCGAGCAATCTTCCTAATTTATTAGAAGTCTCGTAACGTACGTCATTTGCTATCTAATTAAGAAGTTAAAAATCCATATAATTCATTTGCATACTTATATTGTATAATTTCTTTATCACATGATATATATTTCATTATCATGGGATTTACATTTCTTAAATTATTAAGATGTAGTTTTACCTAATGGGGGTGGAGTAATTAAGCCCCTAATTAAGGCTGAACAACTAAAGTATTTTGTGTTCATTTTGTTTTGCCAACCACCACCGTTCGGCCCAATTATCAGGCCACCAAGTCAATATTTGCCATCGCGCCAATGTCCCCATTTACTATGCTAGCTAGCTACAATCACCAGCCAATCATCTTCGACCTCAATTTTCCGCAATTATCACCGGCCACCATCTTTGGATACACTCTTGACCACTATCACTTGTCATTGTCCTTATTTACAACCACCTCTACCATCTCACCATCGAACACTATTGTTAATGCACTTGTGAGTGTTGAATCACACATTGAGAAAATATTAAAGAAAATAGTATTTACTACACTTAAGTGGACCTTAAGCCTATTAATTTAGGTTTTTAGGTTAAAATTGTATTTAATTATATAGATTAATGTACTTTGACTAAAAACTTGATAACCGCTAGCCACTTTTTAAAACTACTAAACATCAAACTCTCTAAAATATTTATATACTTTAACTAGATATTATATTTTATTTGTTGAAACAAACTTTTTGACTTTTTGCATTAAAAATCTACTTTAGTTCTAAGGAAAGAAAGAAGTATGAACGAGAAAAAAACATTAAAAAAAATAAATATATTTCACTTTTGGGCTCTTTGTATTTTAAGATATTAACATTGAGTTAAGAGTTTGTGAAATGACATGTTTTACGAGTTTTGTAAAAAATTTAGAGAGTAAAGTCAAAAGTAAGGAGCTCAATATAAATGCTTTATTGAGGCAAAACTTAATATCAAAGTGCAAAGAATAACATAATAAGATAATAAACATATATAATGTGAATCCGATGGTTCGTGTAAATGAAGCTAATTCTTTTCACAACTAAATTAACGTCTAAGAGCTCTTTGTCTTCTTAACTCTAACTCTCTAAGGTATTCTCTCACCCATGAATTAATTCACAGTTTATTACTAACTTTTTCTTTTTTTTTTTCATTCTAAAAAAAGTACACATTTACTTGGAAAAGTTATAAGGAAATTCTTGGTTTCTTTATCTTGTGATTTGTGAACAAAAGCATTTGAATCGACCTAATTGATTCAACTCATCAATGTGCATATATCATATATGCTATGAGCCTGGACAAGTATCTTGTAATTCAACTCAAAAAAAAAAAGAAAAAAAAGAAAAAAGGTATCCCGTAATATATAGGTCCACAAGGCACAAGCTTCCCAGATAATAATATATATATGGTTCACATCCTGTAAAAATTATTTAATCTAATCAAGCAGTTTACACAAATATTTTACTACTACAAGTACCCTTCGGAAAAAGAAAAAGAAACTATTTTGCATTAAAATATATTGCAATCACAAGACTTGGGGAAAATGGTGAGATCAAAGTTGCCTTGGATTCCACAAAAAATGACAGGCTTCATTATACTATCCTATTTGAGTAATTAGTTCAAAAGATTGTACAGCCTATGTTGAAGAGGTCCTCAGCTTCCCGTCCAATAGTCAAAAGCCTTCAAAAACCTTTTTTTGTAGTCTTGGTCAAGTAGCACAAACTTCATGTTCATAAAAAGTTGCGGCAATAATAAGGCTATCTTTTTATGGGAATTCATCATATCTACATACATGAGCCAATCTCTTTCTCTCTCTCTCTCTCTCTCTCTCTCTCTCTCTCTCCCTCGAAAATTATAGTAAAGCAACTCTCCAAAAAACATAATGACTAAAGTCTAATGAGTAAAAAAGCAAAGCAACGGGGCTTCTACTTTATGTTTGCAAAGTATAACCATAGACGCAATTTCAACAAAAGCCAGTTCTTTAAGGGAAAGCAATATTAATTCATACAATCCCGTCAACAACAATGAAACGTGTACATAAAGGAATTACTACTACCCATGAAGTTAAACTAGAGAAACTGGTTTTATCAATCAAGATAGATACAATGCACACGTACCACCTTAAATAACATGAGGTGGGGGAAAAAAGAAATTGACATTTGTTTTCTACATGATTCCTAGCCGGCTACTTTATGATATATGGACTTTATTTACCCTGCCTTTGGAAAATCAAAACATATATATGGTTAGTAAAAAAACCACCCTAATTATGCTTATATTTGTTTAAAAACACAAATAATTTTAACCTTTAATCACATTTATGTCGCATATAAAATGCTTTGGGCAGAACATATATATTAACAAACATACCCAAATAGTTATGTGAAGGAAGGAGCACAGGGGAGAGAGAGAGAGAGAGAGAGAGAGGTAATAGGTGTTACCCGGTCTATGCCCTATAGGCGTAGATAGGGGCTATGGCAATCTTTCTAATCAACTATTTTCTCCTTGCGCTTATCTAAGAATGTCTCTTTCACACATGAGAGCTCCAATGCGCAATGAGACAAGCGGGATTAAAGGAAATGCAAGTAAAGAACGAAGCTACAAACACTAAAATCCAGAAGTGATTTTACAGCAGGATTTGATCATTGATTCTTAAAGTGTACGACACAAACACAAGCACAAAAATATATGTAAATGCTATATATTACTGCACTAATTGTATTTGCATAATGCTCCTCCTTCATGTTTAGCGAAACCCAAAAGAAAACATGAACATATATATATACACATGTTGTGTACATACATATATATATATATATACACGCACAGTCTTCACAAAAGTTGTTTTTGTCGTGTGCTGATATCCCTGTATGAAATAATGAACCCCAAGGAAAGGCAGATAGATGATAGTTATTGTAGTCACAAAAACAGGTAAAAATAACTCTTTTTGATCTTTAATTACGAATTCAAAGCCCTGGATGCAGCTGAATTTGTAACTCATTTCCAATTTTAATTTGTAAAGATCGAAGCTTGTCCAGCATCTATAGGCTAGCGCGATCAAGTATAAAATCTCAGAGGGGGCGGAGAATACAAAGCTTTCAACAATTATTATATGGATGAGAAATATTGGTCATAAAGATCAAAGGGTGCCTAATCTTTTATCATCATTATATTCTTTTAATAAATAAAAAAGTGGACATTTTGAAGATCGACAGAAATGGGTATCACTAGGCTTGCTTGTTTACCTTAACATAATGGTCACTTACGCTTTTAAGGACAGATTTATTTTGAGATTAGTGCCAAAATTAGAACCAAAGGAACCCTAGGAGAGAGGGATGGGAGAGGAAAAGAAAAAGAACGTGAAAAAGAGGGGAATGTTCACAAGTTCAAAGCCAGATCTGAAAAATGGCAGAAACAGACAGATCAGATGCTGAAAGCCATCATGAGGAAGATCCGTGTAATAATGAAGCAGAAAAAGGGCCTAGACTGACAAGAACACCATCATAACGTGATCAGAGAAAGAAAATAAAAAGGAGTAATGATGAAAACCTTTTATCCATACGATGGAGTAATAAAAATAGTCAAAATACACCATCATTACACCAATCTGCAAACAACTAAAATCCTTAATTGCTCTAGAAACAAAAACCCATGATTAACTACTTCCTATAATTCCCAAGAAAATTACTAAAAAGGGTAAAATCTTAAACAGAAACAGGAAAGAAACCAGACCTTTGCATGTAGACCATGATGGCATGACTCCATGGGATGGAAGCATAAAATTGGGGGGAATGAAGCCTGGTCCGACGACACTGAAACATGACCAAAATATCATCTTCAATTGATAAGAAAAAGAAAATGGATCAAATAAAAGTGTCCTCGAGCCAGACAACATTCCCCTCAAAAGAAAAAGCTTCCCATGATCTTCATATATTCAACACCACCTTCATGAACTCTCTCTGTCTCTGAGGAAGAGCTTATCCCCCCCCCCCCCCAAGAGTATCGCCTACCTATAAGGGGGATATTGTGAGAGAGAGAGAGAGAGAGAGAGATGAGGGGGAGGGGGAGGGGGAGGGATTGAATGAATGAGAATGAAATGGGATGGGGGAGTGTTATAAGAAGAGTAAAAAAGAGATCGAGCAAAGGCAATGTTAAAAAAAGACAAAAGATTGGTGCAGGCTCTACCCTACCAGCTTGGGGTTCTCACTTCCAGAAATGACCACGGCCCCATGCACACACTCTCTCTCTATCTCTCTCAACTATATATAGGTTAAACTGATAATATATATCCACCGTTGGATCTGCCAGAAGACCCTGATGTTTACACCTCGTACAAGCACCGACCGTAACAATTAGTACTACAAAAGTGAAAACCCACCATTAGATTTTGGGCATATGATGCTCGATGGTGTCATCAAGCATAGTCTACCATAACTCCTGGCTATGTAGTATAGGGTTGGAAATAAGAACCCTTTTGGACCGTAGGATTTTGATAAATGTACAATGATAAAAAAAAATTATGAATGATGGCATAAATGATTTGAATAGAAAAGGAATCAAAGTAAAGGAGGGCTTTAGAAGTGAGTCAGAGGAGTGGTTGGGTTTTTGAGCCGCCCGATAATGGAAAGCCTATTTAATAATTTTTTTTCCACCTTTTTGCATCATATAAACTAATATAAATTAAATGACCAAAATATTAAAATATTATATATTTTTCTCCCTTTTTGTTTATTATCTTTTCGTGAAAATGAGGGGACCCTCGTCTGCCGTGTCGCTTTTGAGCGGGGCGAGGAAATCGATGCGATGACCGACAGATGGGCCTCAGGGGCCCACTCCTTGCTTTTCACCTTGCCTTTTTACTCATCCCGCCCCATCCCATTTCCTCGGCGACTTTTCTGCGTTGTATCCTGCGAGTCTGCGACCTTATCAAAGTCACCCTCCAGAACAATAAAATAATAATAAAAACAAGAAGAAGAAGAAAAAAATAAAAATAAAAATACCCACTTCAAAATTGAGCATTAGGGTTTGGTAGAACTAAACTAATTAATGACATTGCTTCAAATTTCGAACAACTTTCTCCAAAATAAATGATGACTATGGGATAGAGATCTTTGGATTTTCTAGTTCCCTACTTTCTTGGTAATAGATAGAGACTTGACATAACCAATAATATAATGAGGTTGCTTCTAAAATTCAAGTGGCTTCTAAAATTTATGGCTCCAATTTCTTTCTTTAATTTGTCAATTGTTTCTTGTTGGGTTAAATTATGAGGTTGTCTTTGGTAAATACCACTCCACGCCTAAATACTGTTCATGAATTGAAAAAAAAAAGAAAGTAATAATTGGTATAGAAAAGCAAAAAAGTGATTTTTTGTTTTTGTTTTATAATGATTTATTTATTTATTTGAATAGTAGTAGAAAGTGAATAATGTGATAGAAAAAGTAAGAATATTTTAATGTTAATTTTTTGAAAAAATGACGTAAATAATATTTGGGGGTGGGAGGGTGTTTAACAAACCACCCTCTCTCCCTTGGCTGGAAAAGTGAAAGCCCAATTAGGTTACTTTGACAAAGGACTGAAGCAAGAAACTTACAGATGGTTTATGATCGATCTTGTGGCCAGTAAATCACATCCAGAGGCATGAAGAGGAGGAGAGAAATCTTTTTTAAGCATACATGAGGAGGAGAGAAATGAAGAATGATACCCACATGCGCAACTTACAAACGATCTCCTCTGGCATTATATTGTGCAAATATTTTGTATCATAAGTAACGTTATAATTTACCTATTGTATTTCTCTTGTGTCTCTCTAAAAATGAGGTTGTTTTTAAAATTATTATTTGATCAAAATTCAATAATGATTAATTATAAGCCTAATGATAATTTTAATAGCTACTTCATTTTTAGATGACACAAGAAACACATATAATTTTAGTATTACTCCATAATACTATAGTGTAATGCTCGACATCTAATCGAGGGGCATGACCTCTTTACAGCCATGTAAAAATTATTCATTACTATTTCAATGGCAACGGTTTTTTTTTAAAAAAAGAAAAAAATAAAAAAAAAAATCTCAAGTTACTCCATTTCGTGGAGATGACGATTAGTCCTTAGTTGACATGTCAACGTCTATCTCAACATCCCAATGCAATGCCACGTCAATGGAGCCGAAGTCTTTTGTTATTGAGGGTTTGCTCTTTAGGTTAATATGAGGTTTTGTGGTTCTCTAAATTTTACGATTATTTTTTTGTTGGTCTTTGTTTTTGTTTTTGTTTTCTATGAATGAATTAACACTTGTTTACTTAGCATTGCATTTGGGTATTCATGACTTGTCAAATGAGACATATAGCAAATAACAAACCATTAACTTTGACGGTAAAGTGACAGAAGAGCCTATTTTAAATTTGGGCAAAACCTAAGAATTATTTTCTTGAAATTCAAGTCATGAAAATTTAAGGGCTAAATATGATTTTCCCCTTATTTTTTTAGATAAATGAGAAGTTGTACAGACTCTCTTGCAATATGCTGGACCAATAGATGATCATCTATCACCAATCTACAACATTTACAATACAAATCTTTACAGAATTCATCACTACCAACAAACTTACATCTAACTTCATCTCTATACAGCCAACACAACTATAAAGGCATACAATAAAAGCATGTATGGGAATTGCAAAAGAAAACGAAATTAGCTTCCACCAAGCAATCCTTATAGCTGTTTAGTTTTAACACAATTTCCTATAAGTTATTCTCTAAAATAACTATAAAAAAATCTCTTTATTTTATTTTATTTTATTTTTTTTAAAAATCTTAGCTATTCACTTTTTCACAATAATTTCATCGGCCACGACATTTTAGAAAGTGGATTATTTTTTTTCAAATATTTCTTTATTATTTTTATAACATTCATATTTTTTAAAATTTATCTTTTCCTAATGGTTATAGTTTTTAAAAACTTGCCTTATAATAACGGTCATATTTTTGGATATTTATCTTATACTTTTCAATAAAAAAATAAGACCATTTTCCTTCCAAATTTCATTGAGATAGAGTATGACTGAGAAAAGAAATAAAAAATGGAGGAGATAAGTTTTATTGGTTTGGTGAGCATGTTGGAAAAGTTTTTTTTTCTTTTTTTTTTGTTCAACATTTTGCCTCACCAATACAGCTAAAAATGCTTAAAGAAAAATCTATTGGGTGCTCGAAATGGGCATAGAATTAAGAACTAAATCAGCTAGTGACAAAAGATGGAACAGCCCTACCTTGACTTTTGCTTTAATTTTTAATATATCTATGTATATATATATATATGAAATAGTTTGATGTTGATAAATTAGAGAAATGGAGCAAGTTGTGAAGCTTAATAATTAATCGACATACCAACGCATGAGATGGATCCCCTTTGTTTTATCCAAGGGGTACTCCCGGAACATGAGCTGCCATGCTATAACACCTCTCCTTCTTTCTCTCTCTCTCTCTCTCTCTATGCTGTACATCAGAGTGACAAACGGAGAGGACGATACTCTGGTTCCAGATTTCAACGCTTTCACAGTCTTGAAAATTGTGTTCGAGAGAGAGAGAGAGAGTGGGAAAGAAACAACACGTAAATGTCAAATCCCTGCATCTCCAACCCAGGTTGTCGAGAATTCCATTATTGGATCATAATTAATGAATTATATATTATATATTATTAATAAGACAATCAGACAGATTCAAATTCAACTACAAAGGACATCTCTCTATCTCTCGCGCGCGCGCTCTTTCTTTGGACTTTGGTCCCCTCCAGCACCACCTGGGTATACGTAGACTCTCCTGCTTCCTCACGTGCTTTGTTCTGTGCGTGTGCGGGTGCTTGGGTGTTTGTGTAGAGAGAGAGAGAGAGAGTGGGGGATGTTGGAATAGTGTATTACTGTATTAGTTGAAAAGTAGGAAACTTTTGAGGAAGCTTTTTGGCACTCTAAGTCAATTTGGTGACTGGACCGAGAAAGCGAACAGATACGCAAACTGTGGGTTTTAAGGAATTTAAACAAACAATTAAAAGAAATTATAAAATCAAGTCCTTAAACCTAATTAGTTGTTTTAGTGGTAATTGTTGTAGGGGTACTTTTTTGGCTGGGATATATATATATATATATATATAGTCCCTTTCGGGTTTGGGTTAGCTAGAGAGTAGAGACGGCGTCAACCCTAGAACTCGCACCAACCAAATCCTTCATTACACTAAATTGGGTTCATTGTGATGTACTGTACTCCCTCGATCACCTCCTTTTTCGCAAATTTTGGACCTAATTCCTCAACATTTATTGTACCACCATAAAATTTTCAACTATCCTTAGACTCCAAGACACATGACACGCCGGCAACATGTCTTCCAGTATTTGAATAGTTCTCTAGGACTGGTCGTTGTGTATGTTCTACACATATATACAATCTCACAGGTTATCTATGAAAGTCCTTAACCTTGTTTAAGGTAGAGAAGATACGCCACTGGTCTCCGCCATCTGTGGTTGCCAATGAACTAGGTAAGAAATTAGTTACCTATCTCAGCGAATGAGTACTCGATTGTTCAATAGATTATCCCTAATTGGCAAGTGGAATCCACTAGCCTTGGCACTGTTTTGGCAATCACCGAAGGTAAGGAATCAACATGAAAAGTTGATTATGGAGGATATAAAATCAATCTGTGATGGAATAAATGGCAGATCATATTGCCTTGTGTGATCACAATCTTCTCTTTTCGGTACACAAGTGGGGAGAAAGGAATTTGGTGCATTGAGCTCGTATGCTACTCGGTGGACCTGTCCCGCAATTCTGGGATGTTGTGGCACAACACCATAGTCTAGCTCCTTCGGACCTTTGTAGTCGGACGGGCTCATATAGGATCTGAGGCCCATGTCTTGAGTGGCCCATGGTCTGGGAAGTAGCTTGGAGTGTGATGGGGCCCTAATGGACCTTTAGTGGTTGGCTGGTGTTGGACGCCTGTATTTAGTTTTCTAAGGAAAATAGAAAGTAAAGATATTTGAATGAGCTGCTCTAGATGGCAGTCATTGAAATCTTTTTGGACATAATCCTTTTGGATTGAGGCCCAAACAAGCTCATCAGCCTACATATTTACGGCCCAACTCAGATTCAGTCCAAAAACGTGATATTCTTACGGTCAATCTTACCCTCCCCTCATTCCATCCTCTAAAAGTTCTCCAAAAGTAACCATTTATTATCATATGTTTAGTGTCAACTCATAAGCCATGAGTTCATATTATCAAACTCTATCCTAAGAGCAAATTTACATTAGACTAAAATCGTAAAAAAGAAAAGAAAAGAGAAGAGAAGAAAAAGAAAAATCAGACTGAGAAACCAGGGATGTCCCAACTTAATTCCCTGGCCACAATGTGAGTGCTTTTGGCACTGTAATTGATGGACAAAAAGTGTTATTTTAAGTAACATTGTAGAAAATGTGAAAATACGTTTTTAAAAATTGTTATTTAAAAAAAAAAATGTGCTTTCAAATTATAGGTAAATAATGTGTAAATAATGTGTTCTTAAAAACACAATTTTAAATGTTAAATTGTAATTTTTTTAAACGATTAGCTATATCTTGAAAAATTGCATTTTCAAGTAGTATTTTTCGAAATTATGAATCCAAAACCAAAGGAACCCTTACATCGAGTCTTCATAGCTATCTGCAGAAATATCTGATATATGACAAGTTCCATGACTATGACCGCAATAAAGTCCCCTTCTTCCAATACTATGCTTGTGTTAACGTGATAAATTAAGACAGATTTTTATAGGGAATCTAAGACCCCTTCAAACAAACGTTTAGAAAAATATTGTCTCTAAGAATTTTATTCATTATAACTAACGATTAGGTAAAGTGCTGCTGACTTCATCAAAAGATAAAATAATAAACTCACCCTAGCTAATAGAAAGAAAAACAGAGAAGACATCAACTAAATTGAGCTAATGTGGCATAAAGTGCTGGCTTAGTCAAAATTTTATCCTTCCTTCTACCACTCGTCTAGGTGTTCATCTCCTTCACTGCCACACTTCCGTTATGGATTGGTTCATCTCCTTTATGGTTAAATCAACTATCATATCACCGCCTAATCCAAACAAAAACTAGTGTCTTTTTCACAGTGCTAAATATCTTCATCTCTCACCTAGCTCTTCCCCTTTTTTCTGTCTCGCTGTGCTTACAATTTACAAATGATAAGTCTGTCTCAATGTAGACAAAAAAACTACAAAAATTTTCTTCTGTTGCATTTGATAAGACTAGGATGCATTTCATGAACATTGTTTTGATTAAGGATATAAGGTATCCGGCCAATCTGCACCATCCAGTCTATCAGTTTATGATAAGATATTACTATAAAAAGAAAAACCAAGATAAGAAAAAAGATCAACACGAAGACATTCCTTGTATGTGTCCCACATACCTTTGGAAAAAAATTTGAAAAAAAAAAAAAAAAAGGAAGAAGAAGAAGAAGAAGAAAAGAAGAGGTTGCTACATCGTCAATCGCCTTCCTGTGGACGCACAAAGGAAAATGACCAAAGTGAGTGGTTTTGTTTTTGAAGGGATTAAAAGCCAAGGCCCGTACGCCGCGTGGCAAGCAGAAAGGGGTTATCATATCAAAAAAGCCCGAGTAAGGTAAGGTGGACACCTATACCTTTAAACTTGTCCCTAGCTAAGAGAAAAGAAAACTAGGGTACGTGTCTCAAATATTCAACAAGTTTTTCATGTAACCCATTAGATTTTCGCCACGTCATGAGGTAGCCCCCAAAATCTCCCAAGGAAAAGGAAAAAGACAAACGTAATGGGATTTTTAGTCTTGACCGAAGGCACCTGGCAAGATATTATTGGTTGGAGGGTGACACCTAACAACACTAGTTGTCGTCTAGCAACTAAATTTATTGGCTGAAAATATGACTTGTTTGATTTTTATTTTTGATAGGTAATGGTTTTTTAAACTTTATTATTTATAAGACTTAAAGTTAGGCACGTTGTTACTACTGTGTTTATGACTGAGACTCAACTTAACCACTCTAATCAAGTAGCTTAATTGCGCGGCTTATGGTCAAGTAGCTAAAGCATGTGGCTTGAACCCTGCACAATTCAGTATATACGTACAAAGGTGCAATGGATGAAGTCTACCAAGGCCAGTTTCAAGTTTTTATTTAGTCCCTCCCAAATCGTGTCATCATGTCTACCAGAATCCAATCTCAAAATATATGACAGTTGCCTTTAGAGGCCGTCCTCCTTTAATTTAAGAGAACATTAAAATATGAGAATTGCTAGACTTACAAAGGATTTTTACAAAAAATCCTTACAAACACATGTGGCAAGGAAAAGGACAAAAAATCCCAAAAATCCAAGCATATTTTTTGTCTTTTTCCTTGCCACATGTGTTTGTAAGGATTTTTTTGTAAAAATCCTTTGCAAGTCTAGCAATTCTCTTAATATATATATATATATATTCTGAAGTTTTAATCTTTTTCAAAATTAGAAATTTTAGCATTTAGGTTTTTGCTTGACCACGTAGTTTCAATATTAACCCTTAAATTTATAATTTTTTTTAATTTTTTATAATTAATAGGTTCTTAAGTTTATAGATCCTATCATCCAATTAGTTAACAATGTGTCATATTAGACTACTAAGTTAACGACACATAACTCGTGTCAGACACATTCTACACTATCTATATATTCCATCTAACAGATTTTAGATTTGATATTTATTCTTAAAAAAGAAAAAGAAAAAAACCAAATATATAGAAGTGATGACTACAAAGACACCTCCCCCTCATAGTGGCCGGCCACCCCTCTATTAGGGGAGGCTAGGCCGGAGAGGATGAAAATTCAGTAAGCAATCTATCCTACTCTCCATCCTTTCACTTTCTTCTATAAACCTTCGTCACCTTATAAGAACAAAGAAGCTATTTTTCAAAACAATCCAATAAAAATATCAAAAAAACAATGGGTTCTTTCTTCATCTTCATCATTGTTACTGTGCAAGGCCTTGTCATACTCATTATTTCTCAAAATAAATAGGTGTACTTCAACGACACGTGATTTAGAGCACCGACACTATGTAGTTAAGGACAAAGGCTTAGGAGTAAGACGACGATGGCAATGAAAATGACGAGACATTTTACTATTATATCACGAAGAATATAAAATGATGAAACAGTGGCAATGCGACATCCCACGTAAGAGGTCGTCAGCAAGCCACAAGCCAAGAAAATTATAGGAGACGGCTTGGACCAAAAGCTGGCGCCGTTTTTTTTTTCTTTAAAGAGCTTAATCTACACTTAATCAAATAATGAAAGGATTAACAACAAATGGGCAACACTCATAAGGCATTGGTGGAAAAGCAGTATACGTTATCAAATTCAATAGGTTTTGGATATAAAGCAGCAATCAGGAGACCCCGTCAGACCCGAAACTATGTTATATAGTCTATAGACTAAACATTTTCCCAAATAGCGAGTTAATAAATACCTGCAATATCACCAAGCTTTCAAGGACTAAAAGTTTCCTCAGACAGTTGTGAAGCGAATCCCAACAAGATGTTAGATGACGGAGAATATTCTCCTTCGACGGTGGTGGCAGCAGAGCCTTTTGCCTGCATCGACTCGCTCACCCCTATGACAAAGAAGAACAAGAATAAAAGGAGGTTTAGCGATGAACAAATCAGATCATTGGAAACAATGTTTGAGTCAGAGGCAAGGCTCGAGCCACAGAAGAAGCTGCAGATGGCAACAGAGCTTGGGTTGCAGCCACGACAGGTTGCAATATGGTTTCAGAATAAGAGAGCTCGATGGAAGTCAAAGCAGCTCGAACAAGAATACAGCATACTTCAAGCCAATTACAACACCCTGGCTTCCAAGTTTGAAGCTGCTAAGAAAGAAAAGCAGGCCTTGGTTGTACAGGTAATTTTGTTAATGAATAGAGTCTATACAGACCCATTTGTAATTCAGATGGGGACTTACGAAGATGGCTTTATTTTTGACAGTTGCAGAAGCTGAATGATCTGATGCAAAAGCCGCAGGAGGAAAGGCATTGCAAGCCAGATCTAGCTGCAAACAGCACGCGAAGTGAATTGGGCAATGGAGACGCGACCGGATGTGAATTGGAAACAAAGCCAACCTTGTCAACTGATATATCAGGACATGGAATAGGTGTCCTGTCAGATGAGGATACAAGCATAAAGGCAGAGTACTTTGGACAGGAAGATGAACCCAACCTTCTGAATATGGTGGATGCCGATAGCTCCTTGACATCACCTGAAGATTGGAGCAGTTTGAACTCTGATGGTCTCTTCCACCAATACAATAGTGATTCTCAGTGGTGGGACTTCTGGTCTTGAATGAAAATGCTCAACAAAGCATGGAGGTTGTGTACGCAAAATAATCTTCCTTGTGTTCAAAGATTCTATCTGCGTCATGAAGGGGAAGGTAAACACTCTACAGAAATGATTTCAGAAGGAATGAATGTATCTTTTTCGAACCGTAGACAAAAATCCATCTATCTGCTTCATGAGATCGCAAAAGCTGCTAATGTCGATCCCAATTAACCAAATGCGGCTCAAAGTTGCAGTTCCCAATTGTTTGGGCCACGAAGTATTTGGAGACTTGTAGTTGAGGAACTGAAGAAATAAAAAAGTGCCATGGGGCAAGTCTCCAAAGAGTTCATATGCAGACTTGAGGGCTCGGGAAAAAAATAGAGAGAAATCATTCACAAGTAGTGGCCTCCAAAATATACAAATGTACTAGTTCAAGTAGAATTTTGAATGAGTTGGTATCATCGTAAAAAATAAGAAAACCCCATATTTAGTCTTTAATTTTCAATTATTCTGCTTTTCAAATGGTTGTGCAAATAAACAAGTTTCATAAGGCCCATGTTCAAGGAATGTGCTTCAGTTGTTTGCGCCACTGGAAACTACAGAATTATTTGCGAATCAATAGAAAACAAACAAGTAATTCAAACTAAATAAACGCTATGGGACATGATACCAGTACTGGGAAAGACACGAGATTTCAAAATATACAGAAGGAAATTATATAGTTATAGAATGATTAGATACAAATTTTCTACTCGTGCAACATTCTTCATAAGATATTACAGCAAATCAGATAAACCAAATATCGCTGTACTCATCTGCAGGATCAATGCCATTCAATACAAAAGAGCATTAGATGATACCACCTCAGATAGCCCAGAAGTGATGGGGAGTAATATGTCACAATAGACTTAACTTTGTTTCCCTCAACAGAGCAGTAAAGTAATACTAAAAGAAGATATATAAGTGGTTTGGCCACAAGGCCTACATCCATAGGAATGAGCAAGAGAAAATTTCGATTATCATGCTTGGGGATTAGAACATCCATGGATCAAGTGAACAATCATATGTGAGAAAACACAGAATACTATCAACCGCGCCAGTCTCTCTCTTACATCTTAACACAATCCTAAACCACTCAAAAATCCGTAGTTTGACTTGGGATCCTCTGGAGTTCGGGGGAGTTTTGCCAATCTTACCTAGTGAAACAATATTCACCACTTAAGATTGGCACAAAATCTTAGACAAATCAAATAATACTCAACATGTCCTTAGAAAAAAAAAACTAATGAATTTATCTATCACCAACTTCAACAATACCTGTCCTGGTTCCCTAAATAAAGTCGTAACATAATATCTGGGTCCATATTACAACCACCAACAAACAGTTCTTGAACAAAGATCCTAAGAGCTCCTGATGTGATACTCTGAAAGTGAAACCAAAGCCCTGAGCAAGTTGGCTTGATTTAACCCCGATTGGCCTAAAAGGTTTTCGTTCGAATATCATTATTGTAGTTTCATTAAATCTTGCTTTTGGATCCTCTGCCTGCTAGTAGATATTCTTCTTGAATTTTTCATACTAACAATGAAACCTTATACTGTATGGCACCTCAAAGAAACTCATAAAAAAAATACTCAACAGAGCAAACCTTCACACCAGGTGTAATTAATCACCCGAGTTTATGCAATGCCGATTGAACATTTCAACATACAAGTGCGTCACTGGAACAATCATTGAAAAGATAAGGGAATAATTATAAGCTTCAAATGTACCCACAAATGACCAAGTGAACTCCTAGTGTGCACAGAATATTACTCACAGAACAGAAAATACGCTGTGGCTACATAAGAAACATAAATAATCTACATAACTAACTTGCTAAGTGAATTCTCAATGACAATATCTGCTTCAGGCAAAATAATCTATGCTTCTGTAACTCATCAGTATTCCTGAATTAGACACCAGAGAATTACACTAGTAGTTATGTGACTAATATAGGTGCTAGTACATCTTTGCCAGTTGACATAACAACAATGTAAGAAGCCATAATTCCTAATCTTAATTAAGCTACTGGAGACACTAGTTACAACATATTTCCCTTGTCTAGATTTGATGGTTTGAAATGACATGATTATTTGTGAAAAGGAAAAAATATTTAATTTTTATATTAAACGTAACACGATTTTGATGAGAATCTTATTTGCTTTTTTTTAAAAAAAAATGAGTAATATAGGAAATGAAGAATTATAAAGTTCCATTTTTAGGAAATTTATAGATTTTGAGATAACTCCAAAAAGGAAATGTTATAATCTATTTTGGGAAGGAAGTAATATATATTTATTATGAAAAAAGGAGTAGATAAAACAAAATAAAGACTGACCAAGTTACTTGAGGACTTTAATAATAAAACATCATGAGAAGGAAAGACTGACATATCCAACAGTCCAAAGCTTTTCAAAGCTTTTCTATTCAGATCTATCATATTGCACTAGTAAAATATTAAGACCATGGAAACCAATAACACTTAGCCAGGGACATAAAATAATCATATTTCCATCCGACCTTCAATGTCATTTATCACTTGTGCATCTTCCAACACAAATTTTGGATTAGCATTCACATTTCCTCTTCCGTATACCACAAAAATCAAGAGAAAAATTAAAATTAATTAATCTTTTAATACACCGGAATAAGTGAATCATAAACAGACCAGCATGTCCTAGCATGGACATTATGATAATTATAGACCTTTTCCTAGAATAAATCTATCTTTGAACTACAACTCCAGCTTTCCAATTTTGCCAATAGCCAATTTCTCTATGATTAGCCCCATGTGTGACCTGCTACAACCTAATACATTCTCTCACATATGCCCTTTTCTCTTGGCCCTGATAATTCAAGCATTCTAAACCTAGCCCTAGGCAAAATTGCACTTCTTTAAATTTTATTAGCATTTCAATCACAGAGTAAAATCAATGAATTCAGGAAACTATACTCTTCTATCTTTAACCCATATCCTTGCAACTCGGCAAACAAAATTTCCAACCACAAAAATGTATTTTGTATAAAGTCCTCTAGAACATTCTCTCTCTATCCCCACACACAAAAAAAAGGCCCTGATTCTCTAGATTAGAGTACTAATCTTAGATCCAGTTTAAGCTAAGCGCAGTATCTTCATTTTCAAAACTATATATGATTTGATTGGAGCTTATTTCCTGTGCTCTTCTATTCCTTTCACCAGTCTTTTCTTCTGCATCTTCACTTTTCCCAAGCTTCGCTGATCTTCTCAACCTTCAAGAAAACTCCTCAGTGACAAATCAAACCCTTCCAGAATAGCAGATCTTACACCATCCAGGACAGACACAAGTTGCTTTCATGTATTAAATGATGAAAGCAACTTTAACATTCAATGCAGTCAAAGAGGTTATTAATGCTACACTGACTTAACATCAGAATTGCAAAATATATCTGATTTCAAGATTTGAAATCATTATTTTCCAACCCTAGAATTGCAATGTGATGTTCAATGTTGATTGTTTGGAAGCTTATATAGAGATAGAGATTCTCTCTTCAAAGCATATTGTCCTTAAAACTTAACTATAAATTAACCGCATATATATATGTATAGAGAGAGAGAGAATAAACTATTATTGCTTCTCACGGCAATGCTTTTTGATAATCCTCAGCATCAATTCCTCTAAATTAAATATATCTGCATCAACGTATCAAGCGACCCCCACCCGATTGATTATTTCATGCTTTAAGTGTATGCTCCTCAAGATTCCACCGTCCACTGAAAAAACAGACGGTGATGTCAAAGAGTATACTCATTCTTTTTTTATTTGTTCCTTTGTTTTTAACATTCACTTTATACTTAAGTCTTCTCGCAACCAAACAGAGCCTAAACGCAAAATGTGAAGAAACTGAGAACAATACCGTGGAGCCTGGGTCGATGTTAGACCCTCGTCGCAGCCTGCACGATCCAATCCCATTCTTCTTCTTCTTTTTCTCGGCGCTGGCCACCAATTTTTTCCCCTCTCTCTCTCTCTCTTTCACCTTCTTTCGTACCTTTTTTACTGGCTCGAAGAGAGGAGGAGGATTCTATTCCAGTTAAAGTTTCGAAACCCACTTCCCTCAGTCCAAGCGAATTAGACGAATTATTTATCTATTTAATTTTCATAAAAGTTAATATAAGAGCTCTAACATCATAAATTTTTCGATGTATATAAATTTTTGAAATATTCACTTATTCGTTTTTCTTTTTTCATATTCATGAAAGTCGAACTAATGTATATATATTTTTAACGTTAATTGCAATTAAATTATTTAAAGTTTATCTGAAAAGTCTTGAATATAAAAATTTAATCAATAATTTTGCATCCCATTTATAATTGCATGTCGGTCTATCATTTCTTGAGTTGAACGTTTGTATTTATCGAATGAACGATTTGATTGACTCTCAGAGAAAATTAAAATAATTAAGGGTTTTTTTTTTTTTTTTTTTTTTTTTTTTTTTTTTTTTTTTTCTCTTCTATTCTCTTTAAAGATACTGATCTCATTAAGATAGAAGTCAAAAGTATAAAGCTTATACAATGCAGAACAACAAAACTTCGACAAATTTTAACCATAGCCAAAATTGCGACTTCACCAACCGACTAACCTATGTATGACTTCCAATACTAGAACAGATCTACAACAAGCAGGAACCAACGAAACATAAGTGTAACTCCTAACAGAACCCCCACTCTCTCAGAGAAAATTAAAATAATTAAGGTTTTTTTTTTTTCTTTCTTTAAAGATACTGATCTCATTAAAGTAGAAGTCAAAAGCATGAAGCTTATACAATGCAGAACAACAAAACTTTGACAAATTTTAACCATAGCCAAAATTGCGACTTCACCAACCGGCTAACCTATGTATGACTTCCAATACTAGAACAGATCTGCAACAAGCAGGAACCAACGAAACATAGGTGTAATCCCTAACAGAATCCCCACAACCCAAGGCCTAGGGACTAAACCATCCACAACCCAAAAGGCCAGAATGCCTTATTACAAAAAAAACAACTAAAACTAACTCATGTACCAGATCTGCATCAAATAGCCTAGATTTAGGACATGAGTAGCCCAAACACAACAACAAAAAAATTAAAAACTCCACAAGCAGCAGTGGAGGAGCCCGATATCAAAGAGATCCGCAAGAAGACGCACCAAGGCTGATGAATAAAAGCAAATCTAAGAAAGAGAATACTAGATCTGGAGCAAGATCTAGAAATACAACTTAGATTTGAAACAAATACCCGCCCGAAACAAATACCGGAGGAAACACCAAGCACTACTGGCATAGAAGAGGGAGGAGGAAAAATCTAGATCTTCCCTCCTCAAGGCTTTTTACTAGTTTTGTTGCCTGAAGGAAGAGGGAATAAATAGTTTATAGAGAGAAGGTAGAGCCTCTCTCTCTAATTAAGGTCTTTTTAACGCTTCGTGCGAAACATACAGATATAAATGAAACCGTGTTTCTATTTTAAAGATAATTCCCATGCTTACAATATTTAAAAACTCGTGGTAAATTGATAACTTTTTAAAATAATCATTAGTTAATTATGTGTGGAGGTTCATAAGAAGTAGTTCAATGAGTTAGGACTACACTTAATAAAACAGAAGTTATTAGTTCGAATCTTTTTTTCCCTCTTATACGGACATGTCAAAAAAAACAAAAAAAAAAGTGTGGGGGTGTTGCAAAACTTTAAAAGTTAATAAATAAAATGGTTGCAAAATAAGACCTATGCGGCTATGCGAATGGGCCAATGGCTTTAGACAGATTTCAAAACGGCAACAAAAATGTATCGTTCACAGAAGGATTCTGGACGGGCAGTAGCAACCTGGACGTCGTTTGCTTGCGAAGGTTTCTAAAAGGCAAGTAGAACGTCGTCGTACTTGTACTAAACCCCTCACTCTCTCTCTCTCTTGCAAGTCTCTCACTGGTTCGGCAAAGGCTGAGAGTCGAGAGACACGGGTCGGAAAGAGAGAGTGATGAACGAACTCTCTGATGCAGCTCCAGAAGACCAGCACTGCTGTACTTGCAATCCCATTCCTCCTCTAGTCTTCTACATTCTCATACCCATCTTCCTTCTGGGCCTCTCTGTCTCCGTTCTCATACTCATTGCGGTCCACAACGCCCTCTTCTTTGTCTCCTTACTTGTGCTCTCGGCTCTGGTCATCGCCTTTATGGTCTGGAACACCCTTCAGTGGAAGAGCAATGGCGCAATTCTTTTCTTTCTTCGCTCTCTTCCTCAGTCTGACCTTAGGATGGCTCGTGAGGGACAGCTCGTTAAGATCACTGGGGTACCAACTCTTTCTCTCTTCCTCTTTGTTAATTATTTTCTTTTAATGGGTTCTTTATGGTGTGCATTTTTCTTTTTTTGGTGGAATAGTTTTGGGTTCTGGTTGGTTGCTGTGAAAATAAGAGGGAAGGAGATGAAACATGAAATTGGCAGTGTTATGTTAGTTTTCTTTGAAAAGATAAGTAAAAACCATGAGAGTGTGAACCTCCGGCTAAAAATGAAATGCACTGGAAAAATTGTGCATTTCCTTCGTTCAAATCATGGGCATTGTTAGAAAGTTTTGTTATTTTTACCGCTCTCTCTCTCTCTCTCTCTCTCTCTCTTAATTGTGACTATTAGTTTGTTATTGTTTTATGTGGTCAAAGTTAGTGGTAAATTAATGGACTTTGAAACACTTCCCCTCTAATGAACTGCTATAAAAATGGAGCAAAGAATGTCAAAATGAAGCTACAATCTCATAGTTTATGTTCTTTTTAATTTCAGAAAATGAGAGAAAAAGAAAAGAAGAAATCAACTCAGCCAAGCCAGATAAATCAATTAGTCTTGGCAGGCTGGAGGTTTTTCTGGTTTTTGGTCTTCTAAAATGAAGAAGTTTATGACTGAAAGCTGGTTTCCTCTACCTTCATTTTTGTTTAGCAATTGTTTGGAGGAAAGTCTATTTATTTGTATTTTTTAATGGGGATAAGATCAGAGGATGTGGTTGAAAGCTATGAACCAGAATTTTGAGGATTTATGAGTGAAGTATTTTGAGCTTCTCACTTATGAAGATATAGAAGATTGGTAAAGAAACAATCTGAGGGATGGATATCTGTCGTATCATAAACTTCTATTAACTGTTAGTGTTAATGTCTTTGGATTCATTTTGTTCCTTCTATATGTGATTTAACGAGAAATATTAAATAAAATTGAAAATTTATTCTATTTAAGCCAATTTTCATTTCACTTGTACTGATTGGAGATAGGGACTTCATATTTTGTGAACCAAAGCAATTATTTTCTAGATATGAATGCTTTGTTTGGAACATGCTCTTCACAGTCTTGACTTTTCATGTGATTGGGAAATTATGATAGACACGCTTTATGTTTCTTGTGAGGAAGATAGCTCTTTTCTGGAACATCATGATGAACTGAGTATTGGAATCATATCATCTGACATGCTGATTGTGCAGACTGCAGATTAATATCATTTGACATGCTGACTGTGCAGATTAATCATGTTTCTGAACATGCAGACTTTTCCATCACGTTAGCTGATTCTGTTTATTTTCATGTTAATTTCCTCTTTTATTCTCATCTATCATCCACTATGTGCTGTATTCTATTAGCAGGTAACATTTTCCTTCTACCTGGTGGAGACCAATTCTTTTATAATTCTAATGATTTCAGCTTGCATCATGTGGGAGTGTTGCCCTGGAATCTTCCTATGAAAAGGCTACCAGATGTATCTACGCATCTACTCTTTTGTATGAGTACCGAGGATTTGATCTCACACCAGTGAATCTTAAGAAATCATGCTTTCAATGGAGTCTGGCATATTGTGAGGTGCATAAAGTCTACTTAAGCCATTCAGCCTATTTTGGTATTAATAAACTGTTGGTTGTCCTAACTGGATTGAGTATGATGTTGATCTAGTAGGAGGTTTATGACTTGCATCATTTGTTTCCATGTCTGTTTTAGACCTTGAATCAGTTTTATGTATTACATTAAGGTCACTATAATCTTTATGACTGTTTTCAAGTTTTCAAGTAACTTGTGGTGTAGAAAAACTCCACTAAAACAGAATATTTCAACTCAACTCAACACAACCTCTACTTGCTCCAAAACATCTTATTGGCATTGTGCCTTCAAATTTTCTGGTTTTCTCCATTACAACCTTGCTCTACCTAACTTTCACTTCCTCTTCACCTTTTACGACTCTCAACTTGAATCGGACACACATTTATACTGGACATTGCAGCACCTAAGATAAAATGATTCTGGTCTACCTTTAACGTCTCGCAAATGAGTTTAGCTCTACTTTTTCAAGTCTTATTACTAATTTACCTGATATCCTTTTTCACTTTGTGCTTCTTTTGTGGATATGTTGTTTTTTGCTTGCTCATCATTATGTATTATAAAGAATGGGATGCTTCTTTATTATCTTAAACATCACTGTGTGACAAATACTATTATCATACAATAAAACATGAGATGAGGCTATTATGGAAGCTGAATGTGTAGAATCTGTAAGAGGGACTTCATGTATTGAGTTACTGCAATAAATATTTGCATGGATTTGACAACTATTTGGATTGTCTTTGTTTTCTTTTTTTGAGTTGAGCTTGAGTTCACTGCATCCCCAACCCCACACCCCTTGCTCCCCCTTTTATGTAGTGTCAGCCTGTTGCTTTTGACCTTCTCAAGTCTCTGGTTCCATCCCTAATCTGCTCTTGTTAGTTTTCTCAGCTTACTCGGCCTACAAGCGAAAATCTACCTTAGATATCTACAATTAATATACGATATCTTTTCAATCTACAGAGATTATTCTGGTAACAGTAAAGGTCTCATTATTGTGTGCAATGCATTGTTAGAACTGTTAAGGACCAATAAGATGGAAAAATGGATGCTGCATTGTTAGATATCTAACTTTATATCTTACTGCCTTGTTTGGTTCTACAGACATTAGAACTAAAACAGCAAATGTATAGATGACATAATTGACATAATATCTACCTGAAGATTCGAACAGCTACTAGCTTTATATTGATGAGACACTTTGAAACATAATCTACTATATTCAAGAACCTAGCAATCTCCCCTCATACTCTTACTTGTGCAGCATAAGACAAAGAATTGACATGATCATAATATCGTCGATGTAGAAAAAGGAAATCAATAGACCTCATTACACAAGCGATGGTATAATGTCAAATTCCACAGTCATTATGAAATCAAATTGTCATTAATTAAATCAACAGAACTTCCAGCATCTCACTATTATATCATAATATAGTTTTCCTGCCTTGTAATTGGCTTATTTGAATTAAAAATACTTGCCACCTGGCCCACCTCCTTCTATTTAGAAAGTTTGATATGATTATGGAATTTAATCCTTCTTGGTGTTTCCTCATGACAGAGGTCTGCCGCTGACTTTTACATAACGGACAGAAAGTCTGGTGTAAGAGCTCTGGTGAAAGCTGGTTCTGATTGTAAAGTTATTCCCTTGGTCATTGAGAGCAAACTTGTGAATACTACCAGACAATGCAGAACTTTATCACCTGATCTAAGGAAATGGTTAAGAGATAGAAGCCTCTCAGAAGAAGCGCGTGTACTCCGTCTTGAAGAAGGGTAACTCATTTGTTCTAATGGAGGATCAAATTTCCTACCAAGTCTGCATTATTCTTTATCACTTCTCTCTCTCTGGGCGTTCTGGGCTTTTATTCTTTATAACTGATATACTGCAAAATCCCTTAAATTTTGGCAGGTATGTCCAGGAAGGCAGCTGTGTGACTGTAATTGGAATGTTGCATCAGAATAATGATATAGTGATGATTATTCAACCACCAGAGGTAATCTCCACAGGATGTCTCTGGCGCAAACTTCTTCTCCCAGTTGACATTGATGGATTGATCCTACAGGTCTCTCAGATGGCTGGCCTTGTGTCAAACCAAGAGTCTAGACAACAAACAGAATGGTAATGCCTGACGTATGAGCTAATTAGGAGTTTGTAGTATTTTATATTTCAGATGAAACTTTCTGTAGAAATTTTGCCCTTATAATTTAGATTTTAATTCCGCTGAATTCTGTGTCACCATGTACCTTTGCCTGCTCTAATTGTTTCTTGTTCTGACTTAATTTTTACTAGAATCTAATGATTTTATAGAGTTCCACTGATACCTGGATCCTCTTTCTTTCACAACCATATATATGTGCGAAGATTTATGAGTTGCGTGTGTTTTATATTGAAATCACAATGTTCAAAAAGGGCTTGCAGCTTTCCACATGACATTTGATCTTCTATTCTAATATTTTCTGGAAAACTGGATTTAAGAAAAAATTGTTTCCCAAAGACTAACATATGAAATAATATTATTCTACTGTAATTCAAAACCACCCCATTTTGAGGCACTCCATATGAGCTAGTTCTGTTGACTATTAGTCTATTGCATATTTGTGCCCAATGTATATGGATTGGATCTTAAGTGAGCCATCCTGCCTCAAGGCTCGAGCAGCCCAACCCTAGCCATCCCAACGTCTCATACTTCCAATCAGAGCCCGTCGCCCTTACTTTCTACCAAAAAAATAAAAAACCCTAATTCCAACTCTTTCCAACTTCCTTCTTGTTCTTTATCTTCTTTGTAAAAATTTGTCCTTTGGATCCTCAGATTTAACCAGCTATCACATAAATAACTCTCTCTGCGCCACCCCCCCCCCCNTATCTTTCTTTCTTGACCTCATATTTTTTTTTATCCTATTAAAAAAGACAAGCGGGTGAAACCATCTGTAGCTCTTTTATCTGACTCAGTCCCATCAAAATATCAATAGAGTCCAATGCAGCTAATACTATAAGGATTAATGATTCTCATTTTGGTAGTCGAACTTTCACCATAATACATGCCCAACCATCTTAAAAAATAAAAATTTCTTTGAGACCACTAAACTTAAACTACTTGATGGTTCATGATATTCATCTTGTTTGACTTACCAAGATGTTTGTTTCAAAGTGGTTTGCTCAATATAATTTTTTTTTTTTTAAAAAAAGTGCTAATCAAATAGTTGACTTATATTATCACGTCATCCAGATGTATAATAATTGTACATAAATCTACTAAATTTCTTTAGTTTAATTAAAAAATGCCTCATAGATGGCAATAGGCAGAAATTGGTTGAGCCCAATACTGGCATGGGTTTTCTACTGAAGTCCAACTGGGTTCAGGATCCTTATGTATTTCGAACATAGTCGTGAGCAACAATTTAGGGCTTCATTAATCATTTTTCCAAGTTATGTATCTATTACGGAGTATAGGCTTTAGCTGAGCAATACTAGGCTGTTTTATATAGAATTAAGTGTTTTTTTTTTAGGTAAGTAAATTGTATGAGAGTCTATATATAGAACTCACACACCTAAATAAAATTTAGGCTATCCAACTACCAATCTAGACATGTAGGTTTTATAAAACTTTTCTCACAATTATACTAGGATTACTAGCAATCCAAATAACAAAATTGTTGGAGATATTTATTTATAATTTAAAACTGGGCCTAAGCACGACACTTATGTAATTCAAGCAAGAATGAGTCGTAATTGGGTCCACTGGGGCAATTTACTTTAATTATTTAACCTTACCATCAACTTTGGCAAGAGGTGACTCATTTAAAGAAGTTTTTTGGGTGTAAATTAATGTGTAGTAGTAATTTGATCTTAGGGAATCGATATGAATATAGGTTTTGAGCCAATTTTTTGGCACACCCTGGCCTTTTCTTTATGGTGCCCTATCAATAAGATCAAATATTATTCTTTCTTTGGATGAATTCCAATCAATATTAATATTATTGGATAAGTGGACACACTTGTGAGATCAAGTGTGAAAAGAACACAATATCAGAGCTAGGTTCAATAATAATCTTAAACCAGGATTTCTCAGGCTACCGGCTACGTAATTATGTTGCTTGAGGTACAAGTTTAAAACTTGTACACAAGGATTATGGCTAATGAATATCCTTAATTATCCGAAAAAAGGCTAATACCTATCAGCACTATATATGGGCTTTATTAATTATTGTCCCATTTTGATGATAATTTTATCAACCATAACTATCTTAATAGTTAATAAAATACTCATTTTAAGATGGACTTGGTCACTTAGGGTAATAAGCTCATCCACTTTTATCCCCAATTAATTGATTACTTAGCAAAGCATGCGGTACCCCTTTTAAAACACACACGCATGATAAAAATAAATTAAAAAGTTCAATCGGTTGTGGATCACGTCTAATGAAGCGGAGGTCATAAGTTCGAATTCTCCATCCCCTTTTCTCGTGTGAACATGTAAAAAAAAAAAAAAAAAAAAAAAGCATATTCCCTTAACCACACATGTGTGTATGATGTAACAAACAGCTATGCAAAATGAAAGTATAGTCGCGTCCTTAATTCCTCCCTCTACAGACTACAGTCTACACTCAAACAGGTCATAACTCACCCAACCTTATCGGTTTTCGTTAGAATTTTAAAACATTATATGATTTTTTTGTTGAAGTAAACCCCCCCAAACCTTCCGTATAATATTATTTTGGTTATAATTTTAAAATATTATATGAATTTAAAAATAGCTAGGAGACGTGTGTCAGAAGCAAAGCATGCTCCCACTAGCTAGGGCCACTGCTACAATGTCAATATATATATAATATACAGTAAAATAAAGGTTGAAATGGAAATCTTCTTTACTTCCGGTGCACATGCTTCAAGATTCTGCTGGGGACATCTGCCGGCTACTCCTCCTCGTGCTTCTTCTTCCCCGTTCCATTTCCATCCATCACTAAAATAATGCCAAGAGAGAAGAAGAAAGATTCATCTTCTTCTTATTTTTTTTATATATTTTTAAAATTATCGTTCAACTTGTGAGTAATTATTGATTTTGATTCAATATTATAATTTTAAAAGTTACATCAATTTTATAAGAATATAAGAAGGATACGGGTCTTTCTTCCTTCTAGTATTATTTTTAGTGATAAACATAGACTACGCCAATTTATAGGCCTCTTTTGGTAACATTTTTCAACGAAAGCAAATAAATCTTTTTATAAGTGTTATAAAATCATCTTATTAATTTTTTTAAAAAGAAAAATGCTTTGTAATCCACTCCATTTTATCTCGTTTTATTATCGGACTGATGTATTAGTACTCATAATCTGACGACTCAGTGACGAAGCCAAGATTTTGGTTTAGGGGGGGTCAAGATTTAAAAATAAAGTTGAACACATTGATTAAAAATACTTAAAATATAAGTAACAAAATAAATAAATAATTCTATAAAGTTTAATTATTGTTTAAAACATATAAATATAAGTTTATTTTGGCAGCCTAGAGTTAACTTATTCAGTTGTCCTAGCCTTGACATGTTTTATATTTTGAAATCTTTCTTAAATATATCATTTTCAATGCATGTAATTAGACAATGTAAATATAAAAGCTTAATCAATGTAAGAGTTTAATTAAACGCCTTAAACTTTTCAAAACGAGTACTTTTTTTTTTTTTGTCAAACGGACTTTTTAAGTATTAAAAACACTTTTAAGCCCTTCAAACGAAATCACAAACATGCCCTTACTCTTACTCTTTCTAAAAATGTTTTCCTTTGTACTATTTGCACCAAGCTGCAAAAAGCAAAAAGATGTGGTATTACTACTAAGCAAGTAGCAATAATGCACTTATATATATAACACAATCCCTCACAGAAAAGGATTCTCTCAATTTCAAATTTCATCAGTTTATCCAGTTAATGCATTTAGAATGACAAAATTGTTCAAATCTTTTTTAGGTTAAAATTTTTGGACAACATCCCTCACGCTTTCATACTACATTCTAAGCTCACACTTATTTTCATACTTCTTGAAGTACATAGGGATATTTAATGCTTTTTTTCCTTCTCCAAAGTTCTAGGTAATTTTTTTTTAAAAAGATGATTATTTATTAATGAACTACTTAAACTATGTTGGTATTGCTTTCAAGTTTTTTTCTAAGATGAGTTTTGGATTAATTATACTTAATAAACCTTGTATATATACTCCTCTAAGTCTAAGTCCTCTTGTTTTAAATTACTTATAAAGCCAACTTAAAAAAGAAAGAAAAAGAAACGTCTTTTCAATGCATTGCAAAAGCATCTATGTGGAATATTCTAAGTCCACTGCATTATAAATCCAAAATATACGTATTGTTGGCCGATCGAGTCCTTCACATCATCTAGTCGTGGGCTATGCAGTCTGTACTTTAAAAAAAATATACCGTTCCCGAGTCGCCTTCAATGTCGTCATTATGGAAACATGAGTAGGTTGGCACAGGATCGAGATGTCTTGCATCTCAAGCCACAAATAAACGATTGGGGAATGAGCTGCATCAGAAGCCATGGAAGAAATAGTCAAAAAAAAAAGAAAAAAGTACATAACGAAAGAGGGGTGATTTTGGTTGGAGTAACCTCTTCATCTGTTGTTGTAGAAGTAAAGCCGTAAACTTTACGAGCTGAGTTTGAATAAGTTATAAGTAGTACTTGTGTGAATTCGGCTTGTTTAGTTTTAACTCAAGTTAGCTTGAACTCGAATTGAGATCAAGATGAGTATAAAAAGTTGGGCTTTGTGCGAGCTTGAGCTCGCCTATTTGCCTATCTAGCTAAGTGCCTTAACAAGTACTTGAATTGCTAAAGTACATTTTTTTTAAAAAAAAATATATATGATTTAATAAGTAAAAATAAAAATAAGACAAAAACAAAAAGATGAGACGATTGAGGCCATGGCAATATAGCTCTTTGGCTCGTCTCCACAAGCTTTCTCTTATGGTTCTAGCCCATTTTCGAAGGCCGACGACCTTTACCTCTATTTGTTTCGAAGACCACGAGAGAGGAGAAATTTGAAAGTTAGCAAGGCTGTGTAGGTGACATGATTTACATGATTTGGGCGTAACAGTTGATTTCAAATTTCACTGAAGAGGAAAAATGAAGGTTGGATGAAGAAAACAAAACAAAGCTACCCATGAGCTCGAATTGTAGGAATATTTGTGTCTTATAGAAAAAAAGTTTAGGGTTACATTTGTCTTTTGTTGGCCTTCAAGCTTCATGGGATATTGTAGCAATCTAAAGGGTTTTTTATTTTTATTTTTTAGACATTGTTAATTGAATAGTAATTTGAAAGGGTTATGTGGGCTTTTTCCTAATAACATATTGTTACCTATAATTATACACTATATTATATAATATGCTTACATATTATAAATACTATAGTTATATATAATATAAGTAGTTACTCACATATACTATAGGCTATAGTTATAACTTATATATAATAATAACTTATGGCCATTTATAGAAGTATAGTTATATATATATATATATTATATACTATAATAACTATATATTGTATAAGAGTAGTGATACTTATCAAACTAGCATGAGTTACTCACGTTAGTCTTATTTTAATATTAAAATATTATTAAAAAAAATTGTGAACAATAATATTAAAATAAAGGGGAAACTTTACTTACTCTCACGAACTTATGCACTTTTTGCAGACATCCCCTCATTGTTCAAAATCTCTCACTTTGGTGTATCAAACTTTGAAACGAAAGTTTAATACACCAAAGTGAGAGATTTTGAATATTAAATGGGTATTTGGGGGATAAGTAAAGTTTTTCCTATAATAAAATAATATTAAAATAAGACCAGCGTGAATACTATTCATTCACCGCTGGTCGTATTTGTATCACTACTAATTGTATAATATGTGTACTACTAAGTCTGTACTATATTATGATATAGACTTAATTAGCTGTACACACTATACATATATTATAGGCTTAGTAGTACACACCGTAAGTAGCTAGTAATCATTACAAAAAAAGAGAAAAGAAAGTAGCTAGTAATCATATGCTAGCATAAATTATTGTATTATATGTATATTAATACTATTATATAATATGTATACTCTATTAGTATTGTATAATATATATAGTAGTACTTACATATTAACTAGTCACCCTATATGACTACATACATATATGATATAACATACTATACAATAGATGTTAATAAATTAACTAATTAACGTATTCGTCATGCTTTTGTCATGCTTTTAATTGCAAAGCTATAGTGTAATCCCCGTATAATCCTGTACAATAATTCCCACTCAAATTCGTCCATTTTCTGAATCCAATGCCAGATGACTCACATTCAAGTTGATCACCTTGTGGAAATTGGATTTCATAGAAAAGAAGACGTAAACAAAAAGAGGCTTTGAAAGAAAAGGATTTTTATAATGAACGAGGTTTGGAAGCAGGAAAAGTATACTTTTGCAAAAGAGTTTATAAAAGTATGATTTTTAAAATTCGAAAGGCTTGATTTTATATAAAGAGTTTGTGAAAATGCTTGTCTTATTTTTGATCTAGTGATGAGAAGGAGTCAAACTCTTAACAATTTTGAATCAAATGATGAGAGGGGTTAATTAACCATTATATATCCTTCTTAACGTACCCAGTGATGAGGGGGAGTTAAACCCTTATCCTACTATATATCCAGTGAAGAGAGGGAATTAAACTCTAATCAATTATGTATTGTGATAATTGCTTTATAAAACAATGGAGAAATGAATTTTAAAGGAAAAATGAGCTCACATCACACATTACAAGGACCAAAATGTTTATGCTTACTGAGTTGTGGAATCACACATCTACCTGTAAAATTGTGTAATCTTACAAATGTTGTCAAGGAGATCGAGGAGAATCCATACGCAATTCTGGACTATTATCCATAAGGTTCGCATGAGGTATTGGATTTTGGTTGGCTGCTTGTAGCTATAGCATAGAATACTTATTTTGCACTTTTTGCATTAAGACAATTAATGTTGTGTATATAAGGTTTGCAATGACATTAAGTATTGTATATATATAAATTTATAATGTTAATAAGTTGAAAGCTCTAGTATGTTTTTATAAGTGAGTTTGTAGTTTTAAAAAATAAAATAAAATTTTATACTTGATTTTCTTCTGCTACGAGTGTATTCAGTAGTAGTGTCACATGAAATTGTGATAATTACGCTTTAGGACTTCTATAAAAGTTGGTCTAGACGTAACTCAACTAAAGCGTGCTCTACAATTTTTTCTTCATCCGGATGGAAACTCTCTCTAGTCTGGACGTGACTACGCTAAAAACATGTTCTCCAAGTATATCTTAGGCTCATTCGAGCGAGGCCTCTAACGTCTAGGAAAGGTTCTTCAGTCCAAATATTTTCTAGGTTTTTAAGTCAGTTTCTTGTCACTATTTGACTCGAGACTTAATGGGTCAAGCTATACTTTAATATGTAATGCATTTTATGATGTGTTCCTTATCTTAAGTTCTTTCTAATATGTCTTCAAGAGATAGCTCAATCGGCTAAGGATCATGTCTCATGAATATTCATTTTATTTTCAACGATTTCATTCTTTCTTTGAGAGGAGAGAAAATGTTGGAGATTTTTAATACCTTTTTTTTTCACATTTGGTAAGAGAAAACTGAGTATCAAATTTGGTGATCGAACACCACACTCAACAAAGGTTTCAGCATTTTGCTAAGGGCGATATATATAATTCATTTTAGTCCCATTTTAACATCTTGGCCGGCTAAGAATAAGAACTTTTGGGTTATTTTGACTAGCCGGACAAGAATGCTTAATGTTTACTTTCTTGTCAATAAAATTAACAAGAAGAATAAAATCACTTGGCCATGCACGTACTTGACTGGTTGAAACATCAGATCGAGAAGATCAGTCATGTCTGTTACATACACGACACATTTGGGTCTCACTCCTCTAGAGCTCTATATGATATTAGGGTAAAATATCCATGCAGATTACCTTATTAGAAAACTGATCAATTGTTTGAACAAACTTCTATTCGTAATTGGCCTCCTTTGTTTTAAATTAAATTCCCAGTCAAGACGTACGACTCTGTCAATTAATTTCCTGCCGATTACATATTTGATCTTTGGAGTGAGTTGAACGCTAGAAAATCTATATATATATATATATATACGTGCTTACGAGAAAAATATACCCATATGTCTGTTGTTGGTAAAGCAAAAGTGTGTTTTAATTTGCATGCGAAGAGCAGTCAAAATATTCATTTCATTTTAAATGGGTCATGGTGGATATCCATTTCATGGCGTGTAAAATTTTAAGTCAAAGATCGATGGTGATGTTTTTCTTTCTATATATTCTACTTTATTTTCCTTTTTCCCCCACCCCGATTTGCAAGTTTTCAGCCGACGAATCAATTAGCTTCCTTTTGCTGATTAGTCACGCCAACATAGAAATATAAGGTGATCGATGGATAGAGACCATAGGAGATCTCGAAAGAGAAATAAATCTAGTAATTTTCCAACTATCCATCATGGTTCAACGACGCATATTTGACTGGCATGCAGTAGGATTTTTGGAATCATTTTCCTTAAAAAAACATTTTACCTATGCAAATATTCCACTTAAAAGAATTCAGTGAAATATATATATATTCTTTTCCTGCACAAACTTTACAAAACAATTGGTAACCAAGTAGCTTAACATTAATTCATCCGGTAATTAATAAAAAAGTTAACCCAAAAAAACAGAATAATTGAGGACATTAATGAGACAAAGATATGATTCCAATGGTAAAATGTTTGATCGGACATACCCCGAAACTTTAGGTCAAATCTGTTTTTGGATCACATAACTTTAATCCCTGTCGTGGATTAAGATCCTTTACAAGGTTCCAGCAAGATTTCATTCTTGATTAGATTCTCTGCACAATATGCTATGATCCGGCCGTGTGGATATGATCATATACAACTAAAGGAAAATTATAGTTGTTAGGGAAGCATGTTTAGGTAAAGCATATGCTGTGTTTGGGTGGATACTTGGAACCGGATCGAATTGAGCTGTTCAGCACCAACCAATTAACATCGATATGGCAAAGATTATAGACCATAAAAAAATGGAAAAAGAAACTAAATTCTATGCACTGCTGGTGAATAGAGTATTGATCAGAACGTGGTATTGTCAATCCTAGCTCCTTATAGTCTTTGTTAAAAGACAAAACAAAAAAGAAGAAAAAACAAATCCAATAATAGATTAGCAATGCCATATCATTACAGTGGGATACTCATAGATACTGATGTGATATATACGTAGCATTTCTTTTTTATGGTGAATATTATTAAGCACGCAAGTTGCCTGCCAATTTAAAATTGAAAAATGCTATATATTATATTCACATCTCACTGGACTGATGCGAAAGTACCCATTAACTTTTGTTAAAAAATAAATAAATAAATTAAAGGGTCTATGTGCAATGCTACATTAGTACAGTAGAATGAGAATGAGATGGGGGTATAGTATGTAACATGAAAAATGCTAGATACTATAATTCTATCTAACATTCATCAAATAAGGCTAACTTAGATATTAATCCTTGTTAAATAATAATAAAGAAAAAATCTAATATTATTGGACATTTATAAGTCAAAACTATAGTATTTAATTTATGAGCATTTCTCAAAATTATAATTTAAAACTATATTGCATCCCGAATCTTCTTTCTTGCTTTATTTCTTTGTTTTTTTTCCGAACTACATTCCATCGATCCCGAATCAAATCTTAAGAGGCAATTATGTTATGAGATCAAAGATTATGCTTCCTTTTTTAATAATCCACTCGGTTCTCCTTTGGCTATTGCCTAAGCATTTCGTAAACTACACAAAGATGCAAAGTGGGTTCTCCTACAAAACATCGTCTATAATTCCTTTTCTTTTTTATTTGTGTGTCTGTTTTTTTTTGTTTTGTTTTTTTTTTCTTTTTCTTTTTCTGGTCATGCTCAATATAATTTTATTCATCCGCATTCATCTTGAGCAATGCAAAATTGTTCCAATTATCATTAAAATGGTCATATCTCAGAGTTTTCTCTCAAACAATTGGGTAAAAATATCCTCTTAATGGTGATATGGTTTTTAAAATCACAATTGGATACGGAATATATCACTACTAAATTTTGATCTAATGATCATTTTAAAAGTCACATCAATTTTAGAAGAATCTAGCAATAAAATGACATTTCATGCAGCAAATTTTTTCCAATTAGACAAAATGTGGGTTGGAATTTTTTAAAGGAAAATGCTAGGGGTTCTCCCCATAGTGTTCTCCTGGCGTTCTCCCAGACTTACGTAAAACATGATTTAAGAAAAAATAAAATTGTAGTGGCCTCCACCACCGGTTTTTTTAGGCATTAGCACCAAATTTTGAGGCATTAGCAGTAAATTTATGATGATCAAATCCATTTTGGGTGATACCATCCCTAAAGGGTTAACCTTTCACCCTTACGTTTTAGTTTTAAATCCAAAAACAAGTTTTAAAGCATTATAACATAAATATTAACTCATAAAAATTCATCTGTTGACAAAAAAACGGTACTACAATTTTATTTTTTCTTAAATCATGTTTTACGTAAGACTGGGAGAACGCCATGAGAACACTATGGAGAGAACCCCTAGCAAACGGATAGATCTACATGTAGGACCCAGTTTTGGTTCTCCATTTCTCCTAGTTCTCAAACCTTTCAAGTCAAAAGAAAGTGACAATGCAAGGAAGGTGATGATCATCACCAAATGCATGTGTGCATTAATTGGCTGAATTAAGAACCCTGGAAAGAAGAGAGATCAGAGGACCACGCACGGTCCACGGATCTAAAGGGGACGAAGTCTTCATTATTCAAAGATTCAACGTTTGGAAATTTATAAAATTAAAAATTAAAAAGAAACTTTCTATATACCTTCCCCACCCAGCCAAAAACAGTCAGAAAGAACTCTCACTTGGATTATAGCATCGAATCCAATCATCTAAGCCAAGCGAGTTAGGTGGTGAGTAGCCCTCTCTAAAATATTGGATTCTTATTCAACATGACTTTTGTAAATCAAGGTAATCTAAGGTTTCTCCTCACTAATTGGTTGTAAGAGTTGATGTTAAGCAACTCTCACATGCACGAGTCTTCTATAGACTAAGAAGCTTTTGATTTTCTAGGAGGCAGTTTAAACCACTTGAAAGAATGACGGTGCATTTGGTGGCGGCTGTTAGTGTCGGGTCGTCCATATAATATCGATTGATCTATTCCTTGAAAAATGATTCTGGTCAATGATTCTGGTTTTTGATTATTAGATCAATCTAGTTTGTGAAAGGTTGGGAAGACATTGATAACATAGGCAAAAGTGGGTGGTAGCGCATGGTGTGTCCGCCAATGACGATGTTTTCTCATATCAATAGATTTGTACCTTGTAAACCTAATTCTAGTTTTAGATATCTAGAATCAAATTCGAGGAAGGCTGGACCGTAGCAGCGCCTAAAAGGTGATTGATTAGACCATATAAAAGTGGATATGATACCATATAGAAATATTTAATATATAGATATATAGAGCAGTGAAGGAGAAAGAACATAATTAAATGGGGTTTGTTAGGGGTTCTCCTCATAGTGTTCTTACATTCCTACGTAGAACATGATTTAAGAAAAAATAAAATTGTAGTGGCCCCCATCACCTTTTTTTGCCAACAAATTAATTTTTATGAGTTAATATTTAGGTTCTAATGCTTTAAAACTTGTTTTTTTATTCAAAACTAAAACATAGGTGTGAAAGGTTAACCCTTTAGGGTGGTATCATCCAAAATGGATTTGATCATCCTAAATTTAGTGCTAATGCCTCAAATTTGGTGATATTGCCTCAAATTTGGTAATAATGCCTAAAAAAACCGGTGATGTGGGTCACTACAATTTTATTTTTTCTTAAATCATGTTCTACGTAGGACTGAGAGAACGCTAGAAGAACACTATGAGGAGATACCCTAGCATTTTTCTAATTAAATAAAGGAAAATGCTAGTGGTTCTCCCCCTAATGTTCTTCTAGCGTTCTCTCAGTCCTACATGGAAAATGATTTAAGAAAGGAAAATGCTAGGGGTTCTCCCCATAGTGTTCTCCTGGGATTCTCCCAGGCTTACGTAAAACATGATTTAAGAAAAAATAAAATTGTAATGGCCTTTACCATCGGTTTTTTTAGGTATTAGCATCAAATTTGAGGCATTATCACCAAATTTAATGCATTAACACCAAAATTGAGGCACTAGCACTAAATTTAGGATGATCAAATCCATTTTGGGTGACATTATCTCTAAAGGGTTAACCTTCCACCTTTAGGTTTTAATTTTGAATTCAAAAACAAGTTTTAAAGCATTAGAACATAAATATTAACTTATAAAAATTAATCTGTTGGCAAAAAAACGGTACTACAATTTTATTTTTTCTTAAATCATGTTCTACGTAAGCTTGGGATAACGCCAGGAGAACATTACAGGGAAAACTCCTAACAAACCCCTTAAATAAATAAAGAGACTGATGAAGACTGTTAGGGCCACACCCTGACTATTTCTTTCTTTTCTTCTTTTTCTAATCAATGCGGGAGATGGGTCATGATCTTGACTATTAAAATATGATAAAATTGTATTACAATGAGTGATATTAATAGAGAGATTAAAGAGTGGTGAACAATAAGACTCAGACCCTAAATGAAGAAGAGAATCAATGATAGTCGTACAAAGAAACTGAATAAAAGCCTAATATCGAATATTCTAAAATATTCTGACATTTATGAGAGTAGTATAGACCTATTTCACATGCATTTGATGCAAAATACAGTACATCCATTTCTTCTTGTGTTCATATATACTTTAGTTCTGTGGGAATTGATGGTTTGTATGTTTGTAAGACCAAGATTTATACACCATATATTAAAATCAGTCCCATGATAAAAATAGTAATTGGTCAGGTTTGGATGCCTTCCAATCTTGAATCATTTCTAAATTTAAATTATATTAGATTTAGTAATCTTATCTGATCATATCTATATACTTCTATTGTAGATCTCTGAATCCGTTGCAATCCCACTTATTTATTTAATTGTTTTTAGGTGGAGTTGAGCTACTAATAGTCAATTAATGTTAAGTTCTTTAAATACTATTTAATTACCACAGTTAAACATTAGTAAAACACTTTCAATTCGCATAAATTTTCACCATCAAGTTAATTAGTAATATATAAATCATGTCCGTACGAATCCTATCGATGTCAAATAAACACTTTTGGTAAGGATTAGAAAAATTAAAAAAAAAAACAAAAAAAAACTAGACTTTTTGTATTTACTATCAATATTATACTTTAGTAATTAATATTTTAGTTTCAGATTTCTAATCAACTCATTTACAAACTTACATAACAATTAATACATATGATCAGTGCCATGTAGCATAACATAGATGAGATGATAAATGTCACACAAATTGCCATGCCATTTTGTAATAGACTTGTAATAAAATGTATAGTATCTTAACAACATTCTTATTAATTAATTAAGTTATGTTCTTAATTTTTATTGTATATGTCTTAATTAAGAGGGGTTAGAGAGATTTTATGTTATCCAGAATCGATTATTTAATGACCTCATGGGAGGAAGCTTCCCTGTTGCTTGCCAGTTGCCACCTCCCCAAGGGGCCAAGTGGAACAATATTAGGAATAATATTTTATTTGATTATGATCTTCACTTTATTTTATATATATATATATATATATATTGAAAACTTCACTTTATTATATTCAAAAGCCTCATGTGGCAGATATGAAATTCATTTTTTAATGAATAAAATAATAACTATTTAGTCATGCTTAATTATCTTTCTGAGTAAACAGATGATTGCAATGTTTTTTAAGGTTTCCTCTTTTAAAGCCTTGGTTAACATTGAAATTAATTTATTATTTGTTAGGTGTCATATGATACAAACATTAATTATTTGATAAGTCAATTATTATTTTTTGGGGAAAATTCAGTTTAGCCCCTTGAAGTTTCAGGGGATTTTCAATTTGAACCCCAAAGTTTCAAAAGTGGCAGTTTACCCCCCTGAAGTTTCAAAAAGTGACAAATTGAACATTTTGTTAATTTTTCCGTCAAATTAAACGGAAATTTTTTTAAAAAAAGCCTGAGGCCATTTATGTCTTTTCATTATTTTCCGTCTAATTTGACGGAAAAGTCAACGGGGGGGTTCACTTTGCCACTTTTTGAAACTTCGGGGGGGTAAACTGCCAACTTTGAAACTTTGGGGTTCAAATTGAAAATTCACTAAAACTTCAGGGGGCTAAACTGAATTTTCCCCTTATTTTTTTCTTATGATTTTCTTGCATTATATTTGGTAAAGGTATATACCCTCTCTTTCACGCATGTCTCCCTCTCCCCAACAGTTAATCCCTTCACAAGCTAGCCATCCGTCTTACTGGTCCAAGCTGATGTAGAATCTACTTAAATTTTTCGAGAATTGGTTCGATAATGCACACCAGATGGGACAACTCGTATATATTTATTTATTTTTCTAATTTTTATGGTGTTTGATAAATTATGTTTGATTTCAAAAATTTAAACTGATCAGAAATATTGAATTTAATCATTTAATTAATATTTAAAAATTAAATTACAAATAATTCTATATCACTATCTCTAATCTCAATCATTGAAGTGATCAATAGTGATACTTATATATATCAATGTAATAATGGTCAGTTTCATCATGTGATAGGTCTTAATCAAGTTTTCAACTTATCAAATTAAGGGAAAATATATAATAACACCTTGGGTCGGCCTTCCGAAATTTTAAAATGCTTAGGTTTTTTTTTTCGAAAATTTACTCCCTGGGTGTAAGGAAACTAAAATAAAATCCCTACCGTTATACTTTTCGTAATGGCCGTTAACGGACCCAAAACGCACCGTTTTGGTTGATTAAAATATTAATTTTTGAAAATTTAATTTTAAATTTTTTAAACTAAAAATTAAAAAAAAAATTAAAAAAAAAAAGAAAGAAGAAGAAGAAGCTGGTGGCCGATCCACCCACAGGGGTGGTTGGCCACCCCTTAGGCCATTGGGGTGGCTCGGCCACCACCAGACCGGCCGGTCTGGTGGTGGCCGAGCCACCTCCATGGCCTAAGGGGTGGCCAACCACCCCTGTGGGTGGATCGGCCACCAGCTTCTTCTTCTTCTTTCTTTTTTTTTTTTTTAATTTGTAGATTAAAAAATTTAAAATTAAATTTTCAAAAATTAATATTTTAATCAACCAAAACGGTGCGTTTTGGGTCCGTTAACGGCCATTACAAAAAGTATAACGGCAGGGATTTTATTTTAGTTTCCTTACACACAGGGAGTAAATTTTCGAAAAAAAAAACTTAAGCATTTTAAAATTTCGGAAGACCGACCCAAGGTGTTATTATATATTTTCCCTCAAATTAATCATTCTAGTCAAATGTTGTAATCTGATTCAAATAAAAGCAAATATTCACAATTTCATATTAAACCAACATTTTTTTTTTTTGGGTAGCATTTAGAGAGAACTATTTCTTTTCGTCTCAATTTAAATATTTGGGGAAAATTCAGTTTAGCCCCCTGAAGTTTCAGTGAATTTTCAATTTGAACCCCAAAGTTTCAAAGTTGGCAGTTTACCCCCCCGAAGTTTCAAAAAGTGGCAAAGTGAACCCCCCTGTTGACTTTTCCGTCAAATTAGACGGAAAATGATGAAAAGACATAAATGCCCTCAGGCTTTTTTTAAAAAAATTTCCGTTTAATTTGACGGAAAAATTAACAAAAGGTTCAATTTGCCACTTTTTTTCAGGGGGATAAACTGCCACTTTTGAAACTTTGGGGTTCAAATTGAAAATCCCCTGAAACTTCAGGGGGCTAAACTGAATTTTTCCCTAAATATTTTATTTTTTTGTGAGAGCATTCTAAAAGGTGATGCTCCGGAGATAGTTTATGCTTTTTAGACTAATGATCAACTGTGATAGAGGTATGATAACTTGATTGAGAATGCTGTAGACACTTTCTAGATTTGGAGGGTGGCGCGCACTAAAAGGGATGTGAATATGGCAACATATGTAATTGGCAAAGGCGACGCTCCAAACATTTATTGAGAAAATTTGAATTGAGGAGTATATTGATTTTTTTTTTTTTTTGGGAAACTTCACTTATTTCCCTTGAACTTTGGCCACTTTTGCAAATACCTCCCAACGTTCAAAACCTCTCACTTAGGTGTATCAAAGTTTGGTTTTCTCTCACTTTACCTATTCCATACAGAAACCCATCATTAATTGACTATTTTACCCTGACTCCAAAACGAAAACCACGTCGTTTTGGGAACAATATAGTTTTGGAGTCAGGGGTAAAATTGACATTGCGAAGGATTTTCTGTACGGAATGGGTAAAGTGAGAGAAAACCAAAGTTTGATACACCTAAGTAAGAGTTTTTGAACATTAGGGAAGTGTTTGCAAAAAACTGTGAAAGTTCAGGGAGGTTAAGTGAAGTTTCCCCTTCTTCTTTTTTTGCATGTTATTGTATGCTCTAATTGTTTGTAATCTCACATTTTTAAGAATGAATGAATAAAAGATTGATATTTCACTTTAAAAAAAAATTATGCTACTTCCAAGTTTTTTTTTAGTGGGTGAAAAGGTGGGTGTTAGAATATTAATTAAATAGAGAAACTTCACTTATCCCTAAATTAACACATGATTTGCAATGTTCTCCCTTAAACTTTAAAAATTTGTGATTTGGGGTTCTCTAATATTTCAGCCCTTTCAATTACCCCTTCTCGTAAAGATTTTATATAAAAGCGAAAAAAGCAAAAATGACAAAAAATTCCTTTCTAAAATAACAAATTTAAAAGAAGAAGAAATAAAAAAAAAAAAGAAAAAAAAAAAAGAAAAAAAAGGAAGAAGAAGAAGTGAGAGGGAGGGAGGAAGTCATAACTCCCTTCCCTTGCCCCTTTTGCCCTCATTTTTCTTGCCTCCACCGAAGATTGACTAGGGTGCATGGGTCAATGGTCCTCAAGGTGCTTTCTAGCCACACGTGGCTAATTGGCAGTGGCGCGTAAAATACGTGATGGTGTGTTGGGTTTTTGTTATTGTATTTTTGTTGTTTTTAAATAAGAATGTATTATCTCTAGATCTATTTTAGTAGTAATCTATGAAGTGAGTTTTTATTTGTTTTCTTAGGTTTTGTTTTATTGAATCCTTAAGAATAATGGAATTGGTTTTTGGTCAATCCTTTGTTTTCTTATGGCTGGGAGCAAACTATAGACCGATGACGAAGAAGTTATCAGGTATAAAAAATAATTGTCACTATGGTAGAGGCAATGAAGAGGATTGCAATTGATAAAAGACTAGTAACAGAGATTTAATAAAATAAAATAAAAGGCTAGGGAATCAATGACATGGTAGTAGATAGAAACGTGATTTGTCAGAATTTGCTGTAAATATGAAACTGATTGGGACATTGACTTTTCATAAATTATGTCTTATAATAGTATGATATGCTATTGTGCATGCATGTCATAGATAATGTCTGAGTTGTAAAGATTTCAAATTATATCTTTAATTGGCATTGTACGGAACATTTTGTCCCATTTAATTTTAATATAAATGAAGAGATAATTGGTTTGAAAAGAAAATTTTATTTCTCAATGCAATTTCAAAGAAACTTTAGAGTAGACAATGAAAGGTTATTCCGTTAGGAAAAAAAGAATAACCCTCATTAAAAATGAAAAAAAGGTGGAATAATATATATTTATATATATTCTAAGAGCATCTCCAGCAATGTAGCTAAAAGAGAGATATTAGCTACATTTAGTTATTTTTGTCATTTTTTTTGCTCTAACAGAATAACTTCATATTAGATATTATACCTTAATAGCTACAGTGAATAGCTACAAATAGTTATTCATTGTAATACACTAGATTGAATATAATATTATTTTTAATATAATATAATATTATTTTCAATATTGCTTTTTTTTTTTTTTTGAGATGAATGTTCTACATATGTGTTTAATTTTTGTTTTTATGAATGATTTATATATATGTGATTGTTTTTTTCTTTTAATTAAGTGTTGGCAATAATATAATAAAAAAATTAATGATAAATAATATTTTAAAGTAAATAGCTAATGAAATAGAGAATTTGTTGAAGTAGGTAATTAAAAGGCAATAGCTAAAATAAAGAGTTGTACGTTTTCATTAGATAAAATACCTAATGTTACTGGAGATACTCTAATACTTAGAATAGTCTTCAATTTAAAGAATTAATAGTCATTCTTTCATGGTCCATGAAAATAACTATTTTAAGATTATTTTATTTTTAATAAAAATTTATTTATTTTAATGAAATAGTTTTTCAACTTACCAAAATTGAATAAGTTTATTAAGTTTTGCTAATGGGACCGTTGAGTCATGACCACAACCTGGTCTTGGTCTCGACGTGGCCAAGACCTGTCAAGCTAGAGACATTTTTCCTTTCTTATATATGTGTGTATATATATATATACACCGGTAATACACGTATATATATTTGCCTAGTCAATTCTCAAATCAATATACTAATAGCGACAGCAACGAAATCAACGGACAGGGATTGTGGGCCGTTCGAGATGCACCAGAAGCTACAAAGTCAGGACGTAATGGGTCGCAGTAATTACAAAAATGCCATCGCTTTATAAGTACAATGACCTTAATGCCCTTCTTGTGGACCCACACAATTACAAGGGCAAGGGCACGTGTGCGGAGACAAATCTGGAGCTATCAAAGAAATCATTCAAATCTTCTTAGACCAAGCGAAGGGCACGTGTGCCGAGCCAGAAGATTCGGCTAGGGAGGAGAACACGTGGATGCTACCATAACCAATGCTATACTCTTCCTCTTTCACGTTTTTGCCTAAAATCAGTGTACGGTGGGCATTAGTGCATGGGTATCATGTGCACCCGCTGTTTCTGACACGACACCGTCTCATCACACGATCCTTACGTAGAGTTGGGTATCAGTCATATCGGTCCGGTTAATAAGGTTATTGGTTATTGACCAATAAACTATCAGTTAACCAATTCTTGACCGATTACCGACCGATAAGCTATCGGTTAATCGGTTAATCGGTCATATCGGTAATCGGTTAAACCGGCCGGTTAAACCGGTTTTTATTAACTTTTTATTGAGCTTTTTACTAGTTATTAATTGGGCCAAAAATTAGTTATTTTGAGAGCTCAAATACTTTTTGTTGGGTTAAAGCCTAAAATAACTTATTAACAATTAGTTGTTTTAGACCTTTTGGGAGCCTAAATATATATATGGCTAAACTAGCTTATTGAATCTTTTTTTATATTGATCCACTACATCTTTTTTATATTATAAAATCAAAATCAAAAGAGTAAAAAGTATAAAATTAAAAAAAATTAAAAATTAAAAATACTTATCGGTCATATCGGTTAACCGATAATAAAATTTTAACCGACCGATTACCGACCGATAAGATTACCGGTATAAATTTTTTAACCGATTACCGACCGATAACTAACGGTAACGGTTATATCGGTTCGGTTAATATCGGTAATCGGTCGGTTAATCGGTAACGGTTAATTTGCCCACCCCTACCCCTACGTATCAGGAGATTTACTGCTCCCATGTTTACTTGTCGGTAATCTGTCCCTCCAAATATAAATAGAAAACGAAAATGAATTTCAAAGTGTGATGGACTTTTGAATACGACGTTTTTGCTTGGAAAAACAATAAAAATGAAATAAAATAAGAATACGATGCCTTTTTTTGTTGTTTTTCAGCAAATAATTTCCTTTGGTAATTTTTCGTAGAGAGGTAAATTAAGACAATAGAAGAAAATAGACGGAGAACGGGGACCGGGGAATAAGTTTTTGCTTATTTGGCAGGGAGAAAAAAGGGGGAGACTTGGAGTTTTCACTTCAACTTTTACATTTTATCCACCTAAATACTGAGGAAAAAGAAAGAGAAAACAATTAGAAAAAAAATAAAAATTAATTAATATATAAGTGCTAATACAATATTTTACACGGTTGGATTAAGGCTCGTCTTGCAAAACAATGGAGAAGTCAAAAAGCCTTCGATCCCGAAAGACAGAAGGCACTCCTATACCCAAATGAGTAGAGGATAAAAAATAGGAGAGAATCGAGCTTATTCATGCATATCCCTTAACTAGGGGGTACGGTGTACCCTTTTTTATGTGAGAGGCAATGTATCCAATGTGTCCAATATGGTAGCATGCATTCATATCGATTAGGTGTAATTTTTCAAATTAACTGGACCATGGCCTCACAGCTAATTGTTGTGGTGGATATATTGAAGGAATAAAACTCTTTTAGGTACGATGAAGTCTGTTGTTACTCTTCTCGTGTGTCCTTTTGGGTTATGCCCTAGATACAACAACATGCATACTAAATTATATATGTTCCTTTTTTATTCTGTTCCCAAGACACCCTAGGGTTTTTGGCCAAGGTGAAAGTCTAATGTGAGATACATCCACATTTGGGTTCGACTTACACACATGAAGAAATAAAAGAAGTAATTCAATAATGAGGTATGCTTGTTTATTAGGTGCACAAAGGGACTAATTGGGTTAGTTGATCTAAGATTCCATGAGAAGGAAACCAATTTGATGGCATTAATATCTTGATCGTTCTTAATTTTAGGTTTGAGTGTTTTAGTATGAGTTACTATTTTTTTTTTTTTGATATTTCCGCACAAGAAGGGGGAAGGGGATTCAAACTAGTGACCTCTGCTTCATTAGGCGTGGTCCCAACCGATTGAACTACTTCTTATGGACGGTTACTAAAAATTTTATGTACATAGTGAATGATGATTTCACAAAGTATAAAGAATGATCAAATAATTAAATTCATGGATACTTAAAAGATAAGTGGTAGTGAATTAAAGTGACAATCTTTATTGACTTTAATTCGACTATTAAATATTCATTTGAGAGATTTAAGTGTCACACATAGGTATTGTCCAAGGGAATAGTTAAATACAAAATATATACAAGTGTTCGGTTATAATTGTTTAGTGCAATTAATTGTAATTAAAAGTAACTTATAACAAGTCATGAGATGACATGTGTTACGAGCCTATTGGAGCTAGTTATATATATATATATATATATTCTTTTTTTATCACTTTTCAAGCTAATGTATATTAACCACACTTATTTTGAGCCTTTATTATCTATTATAGCCATGTACGTGTTATTTGTGAAACATGGATTTGGCTTAGGTGTTATAATTTTATTATTATTATTTTTTTTGGTTTTTTACAACACCTATGTTGTAGTTCTTTTAAGGGTTGGGTTTCAATTTTGCTTTCTCCCTCTTTCTTATAGGATATTGAAAATTTAATCTAAACCCTTAAAAGAACTACAACATAGTTGTAAAAAAATTCAGAGCACCTAAGCCTGATCCATGAAACATAGGCCAAGAATTTAATTCCTAGGTGACCAAGTTCTGGGAGTTATTTGTGCAATGAACATTAATTTTCATGTATAAATAAATTGACAAAAATTTTCTTTAAATCAGTCTGGAGGAAATATCCTCAAACCCATTTAAAATAATGCACAGTATTTATAAACATTTAAAACGCACATTCTAAATAAATAAAGGGGCATTAAACTTGAGATAAAATCCTACCTAAATGCATTGGACTAGAAGGAGATGAGCTAGGGCTAGGCCATAGCCCTAGGCACATCGGAGGAGCCCAAGCTCCCCCCAAGGACATGTATACCAAGGGGAGTTCTCCCCTTGGTCAAACTCCTAGTGTGAATGAGAGTAACTTTTCCCTAATTCTTATGGGAATAGGTCGTTTACCTCTCATGATCGATTATGAAATGGGTTGAGTATGAGAATGAAATGTTATCAGACTAACATTTTAAAAATAATGTATGGATTTATGTTTGCTTTGAGCATGTATTTATAATAGATGGTGAGTATTAGGACTTCTGTGATGATTGAGAATTAGTTATTGCATAAGGTTAAGATATGTATATCTAGATCTAAGTTTTGGGTGCTTCACAGTATGTTTACCGTTCGATTCTTAAAGCATTGAACATTTGATGGTAGAAATGTGTTAATTAGGTTTCTTTAACGCATTGTTAGGGTTCCACGTGTTAGATTAAGGGGTTTTAATGTGGTTAAGCCATCAAGGTAAGTAAATGCTTATGGAAAGGGTAAACTCATTTAATTATGCAAATGTGATATTTTCTGTTGCAAATCATGAATTGTTTCCATATATGCAGCATGATGACTATTTAAATGGTTTATGTTATGAGCTTAAAGATTCTACTTACTAATTATGATTGCAAATTATAATTGTATTTTGAATAAATGGATAATATACAATAGATCATGTATGGATGACGAGCATTGGTACGATATATACACTTTATTCTATGGCCCAATATTTCAATTTAGAGTTGCCTTGGTACCAATGGTTTATAGTAAGAACGACACAACTATATTTGATTAGTAGTTACTACGGACATATGTTATTAGTGGTGTGCATCACCCAGGATTAATGGATCCGGGCAAGATATGGGGCTACATGGGGGCATTAGTTTTGTATTGCAAGTCTCTTGAGATAGTGTCAATCCTGTTAAAAATGTGTTAAAATCTCGGGTAGGCCAAATGAAGAATATAGCTCATTTAGATAGGATGAAGAAACAAAACAAATAGCTCATTTAGATAGGTTTGATAAAATAGTTAGTAGTTGTTTTACACTGAAGCTTATAAATTACTAGGAGCTCTCTCTTGGTATTGATGCTAGTAATTGGTGTACTAAAAGATATTTCTAGCATTGGATCAGATAATTTTCTTTCAGCTTTTCGTTTTAATTTACTCTGATAGTTAGTGTTGGTATAATAACTCTAGCCAAATACAACTTCATTAGTGTAGAGGTGTTACAAGTAACACTTCAAATTGATTATTTTAAGAAAAAAATACATTTTACTCCCCCGAAGTATCTATCAATTTTCATTTTTGCCTCCAAAGTTTAAAATGTAACACTTAACCTCCCTAAACTTTCAAATTGTGGCAATTTAACCAATTTGACCTTTTTATTCCCAAAATGCCCCATCACATTTTTTTTTTAAAAAAAAAAAAAGAAAAAACCAAACAAGGTGGCCGGCCACCCCGTTTGGCCAGGGGGTGGTTCGGCCACCCCCAGGCCGGCCGTTTGGGGGCAGCCGAACCACCCCTAGTGGCCCAAGGGGTGGTTCGACTGCCCCTTGGCTTACATTTCTGCGTCTAAACCCTATCAATGGACCTCTAGGGTTTTTCCCGACATTACCAGAACCTCAAACCCTTCCACACTCAATCTCATCCGCTTCTTCACCTCCACTAATGACTCAATCTCCTCTGTCGATCAGAATCCAAACCCAGTTCCCGATTCGGTCACGGCGTTCAACATGCTCCAGTTCTTCCGGTGGGTTGAGCGAGCCAAGCTGGTCCACCATGACCGTGGCACCCATTTGAAAATGACTCCGTCAACCCCTGGGGCACTGGGGGTGGTTCGGCCACCCCTAGACCGGCCGGCCTGGGGGTGGCCGAACCACCCCAGGTCAAACGGGGTGGCCGGCCACCACCTATGGGGTGGTTCGGCCACCCCAGCATATATTTATATATTTTTTTGGTTTTTTCTTCTTCTTTTTTTGATTTTTTTTTTTTTAAAAAAATGTGATGGGGGCATTTTGGAAATAAAAAGGCCAAATGGGTTAAATTGTCACAATTTGAAAGTTTGGGGGGGTTAAGTGTCACATTTTAAACTTTGGAGGCAAAAGTAAAAATCGGTGGATACTTTAGAGGGATAAAATGTATTTTCCCCATTATTTTAACTAATTCATTACATTACACGCTAAAACAAGGATTCCTCTTGCAACGTTTGAACTAAACTTAGAACGTGACATTTTGCCAAACTTGAAATTATCTAAATTAGTCATAGTTTGAACTACCCTAGGATGTCACTTATAACGGATAACACTGGGAAACATTTCAATCAACTCAGTTCAAAATTAAATGGAACGAGCATTAATTAGAATGCGCGCGAAGCATTCTGCCAAAAGTTCAAAGCCACCTCAGTATGATCAGTTCGAAATATCTTAGAACGACACTTAGGACGAAAAATTCTGTCTGAGCTTCAAAGACTTCATTTCGAACTAATTTGGGATGAGACTTAGAACGAAAAGTTCTGTGAGTCCTTGAAATATTGTCAGTTCGAACTAACTTAGGACGAAGCTTGGAATGAACGAATCTTTCTAATTAACTTGAACTTGGCCATATATTAGTTTATGTAAGCTAAAGTAGTTAACTTTACTTATAACCTGACCAAAATGCGACGAGATTTGTTAGGGGAAGAAGAAGAAGAAGAAGATTACAATTAGAAAAGAAAGATGATTTATTGAATACCGAGTCTCCTCCATGCTTTAGTCCTCTGTAATAACTATCTTTAGGCTTTGCATTCTTTGCTTGTGGAGAAAAAAAAAAATAAATAAAAATACTTGGGGCACTAGAAAAGAAAAGAAAAAATAAAAATGGAAAGAAAGAGGAGCAAATTGTCGAAGAGTGAAGGAAGCTCTGAATAATAGTATGGGTAGGTGAAGGTCTTGAGAGGTAAATCTATATAATTTTATTTTTTAATTAAGGGGCTCGTGATAGCTTAAGAGCTTTTGGGTTTGAGCTTGAAAAATCCACAATTGTTTTTATATGAGGAAATTATATATGAATATAAATGAAAAGAACACCAAAAGCTGTGGTCTCTTATGGACTTACGAATTTTAGCCTTTTCGGGTTTCATTTTTTAATTTTTTTTAAAAATTATATATATAGTTATGCCAATTAAATTTGAATCAACTTGAATTGATCTAAGCAGGGACGGATCTATAGAGGGGACCAAGGATGGCCTTGGCCACTCCCCATCCCCAAGTCCTCAAAAAAAAAAAAAAGGTGTTAAAAAAAAAAAAAATTACAGGCCATTAACCCTGTCCTAAAAAAATTTATATTTCGATCCCTCTCTATTAAACTTTCTAGATCCGTCCTTGAATCTAAGTTTAATTATATATACAAGACTCTAAACTACTAATTCTGTGTTGAATTTATAATTAATTATGTAAAAAATTACCAATTCTACTTAAAAGATAGATTTGTTTTAGAAATTTTTCAGAAAGCTAATTCGAATTCGTACTTTAATTAAAAACCCAATGGGGGTGGGGGGTGGCGCTTGGCTGGCGGCCCCGCCAATCTGGGCTTCGTTTGTATATAATATAGTGGGGGTGTGTTTGGCAAATGGTATCCGTGTAAGTTGTCACTGATCTACTCCTGGCCCACGACATACTGAACGTCAGCATGTATGATCACAGCCCCCAGGCTTAACAAATACACTTCCCAATGTTGAATGTTAACTCTTCACATTTTGTCATGGGATTCCTGGCGGCGCAGCCTAAAAACAAATTCCACTACCTTAACTTTGATACGGGAGTATCAATTACGATCATATATACTTCCAAGTATATCAGTTAGAAATACTGTAATTTTTATAATAAACTAATGTAATAATTTATAATTAATAAAATAATTTAGTAAAAAAGTATTAATTAATTAATTAGCAGTTGAATTATTATTCATATACTAATTATCAAGTTTTTTTTTTTTCTTTTAAGGTATACTAAGCATTTTCCTAACAGTTATGTTTTGAAGCCACTGTTTAAGCTTCCTCTATATATAGCAACCGACCTCAGTTGAGTTTCCCGCAAAATTAAGCAAAGCCAGTCTCCCTTCTTTGTGCTTAATTGTTTTTATGCTCTGAATCTTGAATCCCCGGCCAACATGAGAACAGACACAGAAAGTCTCTGGTTATTTGCTCTCACCTCCAAAATCCCAGCTTTTACTGAAGCAGATATTGCATGGCCAATATTACTAGTTATGTGTATGGTGGCATGGCTGGCCATGACCATTATTTACTGGGCTCACCCTGGTGGCCCAGCTTGGGGAAGGTACAGTTGGAGACATGGGAAATCATGGAAAATCATGGGAAATCATGTACCAATAGCAGGTCCAAGAGGGCTGCCTCTGGTTGGCAGCATGCGCCTCATGGCCTCCCTTGCGCACCACCGGATTGCCGCCGCCGCCGAAGCATGCGGAGCCAAGAGGCTCATGGCCTTCAGCCTTGGCGACACACGTGTTATCGTCACGTGTAACCCTGAAGTGGCGAAAGAAATACTCAACAGCTCTGTTTTTGCTGACCGCCCCGTGAAGGAGTCGGCCTATAGCTTGATGTTCAACAGGGCAATAGGGTTCGCTCCTTACGGGGTCTACTGGCGAACCCTCCGGAGAATCGCAGCCACGCACCTTTTTTCCCCGAAACAAATCAAGGCTTCTGAGGCTCAGAGGTGCGAAATCGCGTCTCAAATGGCGGCAATGTTTGGCGACCGTGGAAAAAGCTTCAGTGTGCGTGAAGTGCTTAAACGTGCTTCGCTGAACAACATGATGTGCTCTGTGTTTGGATATAAATACCGACTGGATTCCTCCAACGACGAAGTCGAGGAGCTGCAGAGACTGGTGGGTGAAGGGTACGAGCTATTGGGTTTGCTGAATTGGTCAGACCACCTCCCTTGGTTGGCTGATTTTGATGCTCAAAAAATCCGGTTCAGATGCTCCGAACTCGTTCCGAAAGTGAACTTGTTTGTCGGCCGAATCATCGCCCAACACCGGGCTCATCAAAACAGTGAAAAAAACCGGGATTTTGTTGACGTTTTGCTCTCTCTTCAGGACCCCGAAAGGTTATCGGATTCCGATATGATCGCCGTTCTTTGGGTAAGCATGCGTCTTTGTTAATATATTTTATTTTTATCTTTTATTTTTTTGGGTTCAAAGTGATCAAAATACAATGTATCATCATCCTAAAGGGTCCATCAGTCCATGAACTAGGCTCCTATATTCAAGACAACATGAACTGATCAACTTCAATCCTCAACTAAAAACGGAATGGATGTCACATCACTTATAAAAGAGACTCGTTAATTATCTAGATACAAATGGTGTTGTTTTTCATTTAATTTAAGAGGAAAAAAAAATTAAAAATTAAAAAATTAATCTATTGAATATAAAATTTTGGAGTAGAAGATTTTTCTACTTATTGTTGAAAAAAGAAAACTGATATTTGTTTGCTTGGTTTTGATTTATGTTCAAAATATTGCAGACAAAAGAATTAAGATATGTTTATTTATTCATTTCAGCACAAGGATTTACTTGTCATATATATAAATTACTTTTTGGTGTAGGAAATGATTTTTAGAGGGACGGACACGGTGGCGGTTTTGATCGAGTGGATACTCGGGAGGATGGTGCTCCATCCTGATGTGCAGTCAAAGGTCCATGATGAACTCGACAAGGTCGTTGGAAAGTCACGCGCCGTCGCTGAGGCAGACGTTGCGGCGTTGGTGTATCTCGGGGCTGCAGTGAAGGAGGTGTTGAGGCTACACCCGCCAGGCCCACTCCTCTCATGGGCCCGCTTGGCCATCAATGATACAAGCATTGATGGGTATCACGTACCCCAGGGGACCACCGCAATGGTGAACATGTGGGCCATCGCAAGGGACCCAGAAGTGTGGCGGGAGCCACTGGAATTTATGCCCGACAGGTTTGTACCGAAGGAGGGCGAGGCGGACTTTTCCCTTTTTGGGTCGGATCTTAGGCTGGCACCATTTGGATCGGGTAGACGGACCTGCCCAGGCAAGACCCTCGGCCTGACCACCGTCAACTTCTGGGTAGCCTCGCTTTTACACGAGTATGAATGGGTAGCGTCCGATCATAACCCCGTTGACCTATCGGAGGTGCTCAGGCTCTCTTGTGAGATGGCTAATCCTCTCACCGTTAAAGTGCGCCCTAGGCGTAGGTGATTTAATTATAAAGGATGGCCTATGCCTCTTCGGACTTCGGTCCGTTTCTATTTCGTTTTATTTGATTATCTGGTTTTTACTGCTGTAGATAGCGGTGAAAATTATCTCTAGAGTACTCTCCCTCCCTCAATGTTATAACACCGTGAAATCTGTGTTCAATAAAATTGGCTTTATTCACCATGCATTAATTTGTTTATTTCTTTTGCTAATGTGATTAATTAAATAAACCGTGGCTTCTTCGCGTTACCCACCGTGGGTTGGGAAGTGGGAAGTGGGAAGTAGGACGCTTTCGATTTTGAGAGAAGTGGGTGGATATGCTTCATTTACAAACATGTACCAAATTTTCAGCACGACCTTCCCTAGTACACTCCTCCCAACTACTGAACACATCCCAGAATCTTGTTGGGTGCTCTGCATCTAACACTCTTCAAATCGACGGAATCTCTTTTAACGTTAGTGGCCGGGATAGGAAGGAAGCCTGCTTGCGGCTCGTGCCAACTTGAGTCGCTGTCCACACGTTGAAAGTACTTGTCACACCGTCTCTTTGTTTTTTTCCTTTTGGCCGGCCAAGTAATAAAAGAAGCTATATACATATGCTATGTCCCCTCGCTCTGATGCACATCACAGCCTAGTAAATAAAACAGAGCAATCGACTTTGTTTTGCATATAATTTAACTACATGGTTTCCAGAATTTACTCAGCATAGTAGCACAAATATAGGATATATAACGCAAGATATTATAATGATGTAACAGCGAAAATAACAGGGATTAATTGTATAACAATCGTATCACATTTGGTATAAGTTGACAAATTAGACAATTTATATCATCAAACTAAGCTTAATTAGAAGAAAAATAAAAAACATCTCATGAAAATAAGAGGATGACGCATACGGGGAATCAAGATGGCCGAAGAATCAGCCCGGCTAGCTCTAGATACGAACTCACAGACAAAACCCTTTCTCTACACATTGGGAAGTAGTTGGTTTCTGAAGTATATATATTCTTAACCCTTTAATTAAGCTGTTGTGAGACTTCACTAGGCGACATTTAAAACTTGCAACAATTGTTGGATAATATTGGGAAGCATATTTTCGCTGACTCTTTCATTGTCTCGACCTTTTTTAACCGGCTTTCATCCACATAATGAAACCACTTTGGTTTTTTTTTTTTTTTGAAAAATTGAGAGAGTTTTTTATTTGAGACGTGTACTCTTAGCTTTCACTATATATTTTAAGGGTATGTTCGTCTCGTACTTGTGAATGAATGGCGCAAAATATTATAGAATCTAGTAAAATATTATAGAATCTAATCCAATCTCTCAAGATTCCCGATTCAATCCAACTAAGGAGATGCAATCCAATCGGAGCTTTATTGGATAATCTGGGTTATAGATTATCCAATTCAAACCTTATCTAAAAGAATCCAAATCCAATCACAATTCTCAGGACTTTTAGATAAACTCAAAGAATACCAAGTTCAAATTAACCGCAACTTTTTGGTCTATAAATATGCCCCTATACAGAATACAAAATATTTTGAATTCTCTCATACTCTCTCATATTTTGAGATTTCTCTCTCAGCTTTGTTTATCGGAGTGTCCCAGCATAGTGGCCGGCAGATCTAGCACGCACACACCTTGACAAACGTACAGTTCACATCATACACCTTGACAAATGTGCAGTTCACGCCATACCAAAAATAGTTAGGCAAAAATTTGCTCTAACATAGAGTATCATCTATATATTTTGGGTTCTCATATATAACTACATTGATTGTAGAGACTAAGATATCGTTTATTAAAATAATGTTTAAAATAAAGTAAATTTTGGTTTGTGCAAAATTATATGTAGCTTAGCACAAAATATGTCATCCATTGAAACGAGAATATTTGGTAGACAGAATGGTCATCCATTTAGGAATATGAATGAGCAATAATACTTGGAATATAAGAAGTATGAATTGACCATTCTTATTCTTTTGTTTAGTAATAACGTTTGATGTTTTTACTGGAATTAAATCAAAATTCTTAAAATATTCAAGCCCCAAAAATTATTTTCCAAAAAAACCACTCTTATTATTTTTTTACACCCAAAAATAGAAAAAAAAAAAAAAAAATCATCACAACAAAGGATAGCTAACCACCATAACAAAACATCAAGGCTGATGTGATCACACCAGAGCCCCTCGAAGCGGACACAACCATCCCCAGCAATCGGGGGTAGTCACAAACACCCCCGAACCATGAGGTGGTCTTGGCCACCCCCAACGACACTGAGAAACCACCCCAATGTTCTGTTATGATGGCATGCCACTCAAAGAATATTAATATTTTTTATTAGAAGAAAAAATATATGAAAACTCTACTCATCTCATTTTTAGAGAAATTGTTAGTTCTCTGGGAATAGTCATTCCTTATTCTTAAAAATGTGTGCAACTAAATAAATGAATGACTTATCTATGGTTTATTTTGCATGCCAAAGCTTGCATATGCTTCCCCTACTATATAACCGGGGCCATCTCTCTTCAAACCTCTAAATATCTTGCAATAAAGACGAATTCTATAAGTAATTTGAAAAAATAAAATTTAAAAAAAAGAGAGAGAGAGAAAAGGTAAGAAAAGGATTGTTAAATAAAAATATAAACTAAAAATTTAAATTTAAATTTTATTTAATTAGTATTTAAATATAAAAATGTTCCTCTTAAATTTGTTACTTTAGAGTACTCATATCGAGATCAACAAAATAACTGCTAAAAAGCTTCTTTTTTTTTTTTTTTGACATGTCCGCACAAGAGGGGAGAGAGAGATTCGAACTAGTGACTTCTGCTTCATTAGGCGTGGTCACAACCGATTGAACTGCTAAAAAGCTATTTTACTAAGTCGAGTAACATTTTTTTTTTTTAAAAAAAAAAAAAAAGAAATTGTTCTACATTTGACTCAACAATACAGCACTTTAGGCCTCAAAATCTATCGAGCTGTAGTGCTGTACACACTTCTAATTTTCGGCAATCGACAAACTTTCCCCAAGTATTGGAAGTCACGAGATTCCCAACTTGTTTGAATGTACAATTATTGAATAATTAGAATGTATATAATTAGATAGGATACACCGATACATACAAATAATTCTTTAAAAATAAAAAATAAAAAAGAATACATATATGATATATGCCACGGATACGTGTGTAGTTAACGCTTGCCTCAGTAACGTACACAAGATAGTGTTGACTTACAAATTAATAGTAAGGGTATTTTATTCTTTTGATCAATCGGCATCAATTTATAGAAGTGGACAACTATTTAATTGGGACATAAACTGATCTGTTTCGAACCTGATTAAAAATTTTGATGCCTATTACATCAGCACATAATTAAAAAGTTAAGTGACAACTAGCTTTTTTTTTTGACATGTCCACGCAAGGGTAGGGGGAGGGAGGATTCGAACTTGTGACCTCCGCTTCATAAGTGACAACTAGCTAGGTGGTGTAAGATGAGCCAAAACACAGCGTCTTTATTCAAATAATAAATGAATCATTTGTAAACATAATAATATGTTTGAATATTAAATAAGACATACTCGTATCAATTTGGTTTGGCACAAATAAGCTTGTATAAACTCGTATACTTTTATTTTTACGAAATTCTCTTCCTAATGAGATAGATATAACTTGAATTATTGTTGTTGTGAGTTTAGTTTTAGAGATTTGTGTGTTTATCAATTTAGTATATCAATCTTTCAATTGTTTTCAATTTCACTTCTCCTTTATGATTTTTTGTTAAATTTTGTCAAAATTTTTAAAATACCCACAATTTTTTTTTTTTTTTTTTTAAATTATATACAAAGATTCAGGCGTGAGTATTTTTGAAATCTTAAAGGAGGGGTGAATTTGAAAAAAATTGAAAGATGTATATACTAAATTGAGAGTTTTTAAAATTTAGGATCGAAGGTAATTAATTGTACAGATAAGAACCAGACTCTCACTCACTGTCACCGACAGCTAAGAGCTGATTATTGTTACTAATACAAATGGATCTATTCCTTTTTAGTCTTTCTCTACTTGTGGATATAGTTTTGCTTCCAAGTCTTTTTTTTTTTTTTTTTTTGAAGTATATATGGGAAATATGTAGAGAATTGCGATACTCAAAATTTGCTCACTAAAGCAATGAATTTTATTGTGACAACTGAATCAATTCTACCACGACCCAGAGAATTTTCTTAATTTGGAGATGACCCACTACAAGGGTAAACTTTCAAGCTTTCATTAAAATCATAGTCATGCAACACACTCAACAATTACAATATCATGAATAAAAGTACGATAATCTTCCACCAATATTTGGTCCAAAGTTTATTGGATTGCCACTTTCGCTAGATAATGTGCTGCTATGTTTGCTCCCTTAATGATGTGTCTCACATACCATGATTGGAGTATCTTTAAGCATCGTCTTCGCATCAACAATCAATTGTTGTATCGACTTTAAGGTTGTCCTTCCATCCATTGTATCATATTCTGAATACCCAAATTTTCCGCTAAATTTCAAAGCCTTCCATGTGGCATATGCTTGATCAGCAATTGTAGGGTATATAAGGTTTAAAGGAGCACATGGTTCCCAAAACGTTCTCCTCATGGTCTAACAATTAGACCCAAACCCATCATCTTTCTTGATCTCTGCATCCCAATTAACTTAATTTTATTACTCCACAGGGTGGAATTATCCATTTCAGTGTTCCGATCTACGGAATATGGCACGTAGTATCCACATCAACAATATTTTTTTTTAAAAAAAAATTTATTTGATCGGCAACAAATTATTGTATGCCTTTCGTAAGAAAACTTTGGCCACTCTTGGGTGATTTGGCTGCCATATCAATATCATCTTCAAGACTTCAACAGTGCTATATAAAGAGATGGTACGTAGTGCTTTCTCCTGCAGCCTACATGGTTCTATTATTTTCCAGATGGTGTACATTATTTTATCGAAAATTCCCCATTGGACGTATCGATCCAAGTCAATTGATCAGTACTTTGTCTATTAGGTTTAATTGCCAAACCATATATATATAGATCCTCTCAGTTTCACTTTCATTTAAAATCTCCTTAATAAGTGACATTTTCCACTATCTTGTATCTTCATCTTTTTTTTCTTTTTCTTTTTTTCCCCTAATTAAATAAATAGGGTAGGCCAAATAGACCAATTGTGATTATTATACCTGAACGTAACCATAGTACCACCTACTTACTGGAAGTTGCACAAGGGGGGCATAGATGGTGAGAATCGCAGGCGCTCCCTCAAGTTCGATTGAGCCATAACTTGACCCAACTCTATTGGGACATCAATGAGAATACAAGGCAGCTAATGTTAATTAGACATATATGGAGATTCTCCATTGCGGAGATTAAAACCTACGCTCTAGTATATCTTTCTCTTAGATCTTTCCAAAATCCTTACTGGTGGCCACCGCAAAAATTGACGGATTAAGGAGTCATTTGTTTTCCCAAATTTTTATACTAGACCGATATATACATACTTCACTCTCCAAACTAGCCCTGATTCTAGAAGATTCACTCCAAATAATTCTCTAAAAATAAGATGGCCAGTCCTAGTTGGAACTCCAAAAAATTTCACGCTGGTAGTAAGCTAGGAATATTCCAACTTTATAGTTTGTAGTACCTCTTAGACAAGACATGAATGATGTTAAAATCCTCAGTTTAAAAATTAACATTATATATAATAAAGATAGTGATATTTGTACAACTTCTATATATAACAGCTCCCATCTATTTTCTATATAATACCAGATAGTTGAGTATATATGAACTGAATGATCATGAGTACTAGAGTATGATTTTTTTTTTTCCCTTTGGTAGAATGAATCCTAAATCTCCTTCATGATTGCGGAAAAAAGCCATTAGACTACGTATACACGATCATTGCAGTAGATCATGACTGGCTAGCTAGTATATATAGGATATATTTTTATTAATTCTAATTAATTATTAGATCTGTTGACCATATTCTTTAGGCAATCAAGGTCTTGTATAATGACCCAGCAGAAGCAAAAATTCAAATACCCAAAAAATAATTAAAAAAAGAAGAGCTTACGTTTGTAGTGTTGATAAGTTGTTTTTGCTCATTTGGCTAATACAATTAAGTCTGCTGAGGAACACATGCATAGTTCCAATGACAATGATGAAAAGAAGAAATATTATATATGTAGCCTTTCACTAGCTAATTAATGAATTTGATAAGGACCCCCCACCAATTCAATAAGCTAATTAGTATCACATATATAGCTGCAAGACCCTCTCTCCGAATTGAACGGGACTCCTAGCTATAGCTAGACAGATTGTGACTGGAAAAGACATCTAAACGAAACAAACAAAACAGGATGACTTCCTGTGTTCGGATAAGGAACAATATTGATGCGCAACATAATTAATGAGAGTATGATGGTTTTCCTGGACTTGCATGTTCACGTCCATTTCAATCTGATTAGTTGCACATTTGGATTGATGGTTAATTTTGTTCCGAGAGTTACGTTGCATGTCCTTATACATATGCCAATATTGCCATTAGGTCATGTTTCTTATAACAGTGAAAGAGACTACAATATTGAAGTAAATATTGCTTTGATTTTAGTATTTATACTTAGTTGGACGTTTGTGTTAGGTTTTGAACAGACTGAGGAACCTAATTCATGAACATGCCTGCATCTTCATGTTATATAATTCACTTTGGATGTTTGCTTCTTTTGTTTTGCCTAGTGCTTCTGGTGGGCAGTGAAATACTTGAGTAAAAACTTGCCTAAATTAACATATAATAATATAAGAAACCAACTTTTTTCAGGATAACATTGAAGAACCAATTCATTTCAACATTCAATATTTGGTAAAACTCGTATAAATAAGAAGAAGAAGAAGAAACAGAAGAAGAAGAAAAAAAAAATGTTAGCTTGTATATATAGTTAACTACCTAATCAATGAGCCTAATGATCATTATATTATTTAGTCGGTAAGTATTCTTTACCCTATTACAAACTAATGATCATCGTTTAATTGATAAGAATTATCTAGTAAAATAGTTACCTAAATGAATTGACATGAATGATTACGAACTTCCCTAGCTATATATATATATATATAGCTAGTGGTTGAACTTGCTCATTCACAACATCTAATCTACCCTCTAAATTATGAACACGGCATATCCCAGGAATCTTGCAGGCTTGGGGCACAAATCATACCGTACAATCGACATCTTTATCTTTAGCGTTGGCATTAAGTCATCTTCAGTAGATGAAAACAGTACCAAGGTTTTGGAAGATAGAGCCCTGTGGTTTATTTCAATCTGCCACCGCAATCTTCAATCTGACAAGAAATAAAAAGCAGAATCCTACTAAACAGTGAGATTCTGCTGCATACAAATATATATTATGGCTGAATTGTCTTTAGCGACCGTGAATGTTGGTTGAATTATCAGTGTTCACCGTCACTACAATCATCAATCATGTGTCTTTGGGTATTCCGTAGAATATATATACACCATTCATGCTTATAAATAGCACTAATAAATGGTGAACTTGTTTTCTAAGGCTTCTTTCATCTCACTTGAAATGGAGAGAAGCAATTGTTACATTTAGGGTTCTTCTATTTGTATATTTAAGAATGTCGTTATTATTTTTAGGAGTTCTCATTAGTTATTGCCTTAAGATAATTAAGGGTAAAAGTCTAGTATTGTATCGAAGTTATCTAAAAGTTCCTAATGAAGTTCTTAGCTTAATTAATATATATATAATAAATTAATAAAAGCTTCTTCCATAACCAATTAGTTTTTCAAGACAATTTTTATTAGTTGATATGACAGGTACCTAATTAATTTTCTCTTTAATTTTTGGGCCCCCTTTTATCTTCTTCGTCCTAACTAATTTATTGTTGGATTTGATTTCTTTTGTTTGTTCTTATATATGATACAAAAGTCCAACACATACTTCAACCTGACTAATGATTAATATTTGGGATATCTATCATTTCATATAATAAAGAGTGAAATTCTTGGTAGGGGTTGTAGCATTCCCTACCCTAGCCCCTAGGCCTAAGTTAGTCCTTAGGCAAGCCCAAGGAGATCGATGGACTTGAAATGTGCATATCCGTTTAATTGGGCCAAAGTTAATTAAACTAGCAGATTAATCAAAAACCTATTAAACATGAGTTAAAAGTTTTTAATCTCTAAACATACTTTGAAGATGATATGTTGCTTAATTAATGTCTAGAAAAAAATCTAGAAAAATGTTGCTTAATTAATGGTTTGAGGTGAGGTGACACATGGGGATCGAAGAGTTTGAATCCTCATGTGGCCACATCACCATGGTTTAAAGATTACTTTCTTTAAATTGATTTTTTTTAGGAAAAATATCTACAGTATTTCCTAGCATATAAAACCCTAAAAATCCTCTCCACATCACCATGGTTGTGGCACTGCAGCATGTTTATTATAGTCGTATTACTGTTCTACCATCTGGAAAGGTGCATAGCTAAATAAGCTAATCATTTAATTAATTAGAGGCCATTGCAAATTTTGGTTTTTTTTCTTTTCTTTTTTTTTTTTCTTTTTTGACATGTCCACACAAGATAGGGGAGGGGGATTCGAACTAATAACCTCCGCTTCATTAGGTGTGGTCCTAACCAATTGAGTTAGCTCTTGGGGATCTTTTGGTAATCTTCTTAATTAGTGTTTGAGTACGGAAGCACCACAATTAATGATGTGGTTTGGTCTATGACCCGGTCTACAAGATAAAGCTCGGCTATATTTTGCTCTTATTTCTTGATATTTTTTACAATAAGTCCTAGGAGAATTGAGATATATAAGTATGGTAATCAAATCAACCATCAAATTTGATTACAATCAAATCAACATCAAATCTATAATTGAAGAAGATTGCAATGATACATAACATATTCTAACATGGAAAATGCTAGGGGTTCTCCCCGTAGTATTCTCTTAGCAATCTCCCAATCTTACATAAAACATGATTTAAGAAAAAATAAAATTGTAGTAGCCTCCACCACTGGTTTTTTTAGTCATTAGAACCAAATTTGAGGCATTAGCACCAAAATTGAAGCATTAGCACCAAAATTGAAGCATTAGCACTAAATTTAGGATAATCAAATTCATTTTGGGTGATACTATCCCTAAATGGTTAACTTTCCAACCTTAGGTTTTAGTTTTGAATTCAAAAACAAGTTTTAAAGTATTAGAACCTAACTATTAACTCATAAAAATTAATCTGTTGGCAAAAAAATGGTACTATAATTTTATTTTCTCTTAAATCATGTTCTACGTAAGACTGGGAGAACGCCAGAAGAATACTATGAGGAGAACCCCTAGCAAACCCCTTCTAACATCCCCTTAAACTCAAGGTGAAAGATTTTGATTGAGTTTGATTTTGTGTGTGTGTGTGTGTGTGTGGGATGGTAGGCGGCTGCAAAGACCGGAAACTCGCTGGAGTTGATGGTGGCCAGTGGCGATGATGACTAGAGGCAATTGATGACGGTGATAAAAGATGGGCCTTTAATAACGATAGGTCAAAAGCTGGCCAACTATGGGCCAAAATAAGAGCTAACAAAGAGTTGAAAAGAGGCCAACTATGATCCAAAATGAAAACCAATTGTGGGTTGAAATGAGGCCAACTATAGGCCTGAAATGAGCCAATTAATATATTTAAAAAATACCACAAATGCCAAATAAATTGGGCCAACAAATGGCCGAAAGGTGGGGCCAACCATGGACCTTAGATGGGTCAGCTTTAGTTGGTCTACGAGTTTGATGCAGGACAAGTGGATGAGTTGCAACGATGGCAATTATGTGTTGGAGGCCTCCGGTCGCACCCAAGCTGCAACAAGGCATGCAGAGGGTGATGTTGGTGGTTGGATTAGTCTCCAAGTGGGAGATTGATATGTGGAGCATGGTTTTGTATTTGACCCGGTTTGCACCCAACTCGATTCGACGTAGCTTATTTGCTTTTGGCTAGGGTTTCGTGCATATGTATTATTGACGCCTCTTGTATTGTTTCTCTCTAAAATTGTGAAACATCATTGAAACTCTATGGACGTAGTCTTTAATGGTGAACCACGTAAATTTTTATGTTTTGTGATTGCTTGTTTTTTGTATTTTTCTAATTTTCACATCTCACTTATTCTAAGAAATATGATAAATTTCCTTACGGTTTGGAATCACCTCATATCCTTATATTTGGACAATAATAATGCCACACACTCAATTCTTTCACTCCCACTCTTACACACCTTTCCTTAGGTGTGTGTTGGGGTTGAAGGAGAGAGTTAATTGATAACAAAAGCCATAAAGTTTACCTTTCCAGAGACAATAATCCAGCAGTCTTCGCCACCTCTTCTAGGGCATAAACTTTGGCATTAGAAGCCATCCCTGCCATTACTACAGAGTTGGTTCCCCCAAGAACTCAAACAGTTATACATAAAAACAAGGAAAAAGAAAAGATAGAAGACATAGAAATCTCCGCCCGAGTTGGATTCGATAATATAAAGTGTGTAAAAGCTCATAAAGATTGCAGAAGAACGTTCTTACATGGTAGAAAGAAACGGGGCTTGAGAGAAGATGGCCGCTTCTGAATGGCAGTTTTTCCTCAGCTGACCGGCGGTTCACAATCCAACCATATGCCTTGTAGTATTAAACCACTTTCTGTACTTTGGTTTGAAAAATTCAATTAAATTTGACTTTGAGCAAACAATCTCATAGTCGCGATCCCACGACGGGCATTAATTATGAATATAGAAACACGTTATTTATAATATTTACATTTGTTGGTTTGATCAATCTGGGTACGTACTTTTAATTAGCATTTATTATAGTTATAATCATTCCTAAATTATTTAATTAGCATTTATTACGTACAGTGCAAAGATTTTCATCTCTATTTTATAACACAACGATTGCACTTGGTAGTCTTCGTTCTGGAAAAGGATCGGCCTCCAGTTAATGGTCAAGATGGCCTTAGGAAAATCGTGGGGCCATCTTCCTGCCACGTGTCTTATTATTAAAAAATATTAAAATATTATTTATTGTTTTTAAAATAAATATAAAATAATATAATATAATAATATTTTGTTTTTAATTTTTTGATATGGGGTGCCTGGCCACCCCATCTCGGCCACAAGGGTGGCCGGCCACCACATTGGGACATTAAACCTCCCCCAGACCGCCGGTCTTCGCTCCATCTCAAGTCAAGAAAGCAAGAGACTCACATATTCTCAGCTGGGTTTTTCACCTTTAAGCCCTAAAGCAGCCAAACCTCTATAACCAAAAACCAAGCATTCAAGATTCCAAGGAACTCTCAATTCCTCCAACCGATGGTTCAGCAATTCCACTTCGAATTCAAGATCCAGCAGTCCCAGATCTTCCTTCCACCACAAATCATTACTTTCTTTCCCCTTTTTAATTGTTTGGTCTCTTGCAGGAAGAGAACATGGATGGGCTCGCGAAGGACGACACAGCCATGAGAGCGATGATTCGATGTATAGTGGTAGAAGAAGAAGAAGAAGACGAAGAAGAAGACCGAGAAGCTAAAATCGAAAACCCAGAAGGAAAGAAACAAACTTGGATTGGATTCTGTTAATCTAGGCGAGGAAGAAGATGCAGAGGCTCATGGATAGTGATGGAAATAGAAGATGCAGAGGCTAAGCAATTTTTTTAAAAAAAATTGATTTGGCCCTTGGGGTGGCCGATCCACCCTCAAGGGCCGAAGCCACCCCCAACCGGGGCATATCGAAGGAAAAAAAAATTTTATTTTATATTAATTTTTAAAATATTAAATAATATTTTATTATTTTTAAATGAGTGAGACAAGTGGTGTTTTTATGGCCATAGGATTTCTCCTAGGCCATCCTCACCATTAACTGGAGACCTCTCCAGTCCATTTGGACTGGAGAGGATCCGGATCCCTTGGGTCTATGGTTATCCATAGTGGAATATAGAGATTGATATGATCAGTAAATTAGGTAAAATGTTTTTCTAATTAATGAGATTTAGGATATATCTATATCTAATGTTTTCCTCTAACCTTGACCAATCGCATGTGTGCTATTGGTATGCAATTTTAAATATGTAGATAATCTCAGGAGGGTAAACCATAAAGTGATTATATATGGACTTACCAATATTTCTTTTTTTTTTTTTTGTGAAGATTAAATTATACTAATAAGCTAAAGCAAAGTAAAATTACAAATAATAGAAACAAAGGCAAAAAAATAACATCATCCATTTCAACAATCCATTCCACAGACCCAAAGAGGAACCTGAAGGTGGAAGGAGTAAGAGAGAAATTAGCTACTAGCGGTATTGTTGATGGTAGCGGCCCATGGTGAATTTGTGAGTGCAGGAGGCACTCGAAAAATTCTTAGCTTCAAACCAACGCCAACATGTACGTAGAAAGAATTGTGAAAATTAAGAGATAAATTTACCAATAATAGATAACAACAAGGCTAGTGTGTTTTGAGGTTCATATATAACTCGATCTGAAATTTTCTTTCTAGCAAAAGAGCTCCACGTGTAGGGAGCTGGAGGAAAAGATCGAGGTAGATAACCTTCAGATTTCTAGGAAGAAACCAAAATGGGTGTTGCAACATGCAGTCCATTTGCAGTACAAGTAGCGTCGGTAGAGAGAGGTGGCCGAAGATTATGGAAGAGGGGTGTGCGACTTGTGTGAGTAGAAAGGTTGCAGTACATCTAACAAAATTACTATTTAAACTAAAAAGAAAAAGAAGGAAAAGCAGAAACCAAAAGGAGGTTAGGAAAGGTTTATTTGGATAACAGAGGTGCAGTCGATCAATGAGAGAGGTGCTGATCAGGAAGGAAGAACACTCCTTGAATGAGATCTGGATGGGTTTTGCCTAGAGCGTTTGTGCCTCCTTGTGATAATTACATACGTACCATAGGGAAGAAGCCCTACGTTTTTTGTCATAAAACTTATTGCATCAAATTTATTAATTCCAAATAAGATAATTTTTATTAAATTTCAATTGGAATTTGATTTGTTTCCCTTGATGAGAGAAATAAAGAAGATAATATTCTAAACGAGGGTCCTTGCCTAGCGTATAAAAAAAGAGCCTATGTATTCCATAAACAACATGAGTATATATAACGCATAATAAGCATAGGTTATAAGAAGAAACCACTTTCTCTAAAACGTTGAAATCATGCATGTTCTTACATATGATGGAAATAACAAGTTCCAAGTACACCCACCATTCATTTTAATGTAATTCGATTAATAAAATTGTGACATTATACATTGACAAAAAGAAAGAAAGAAAGAAAGAAAAAAAGTTCTAATTAGTATGTATATTAGCTCATGACAACATAATTAGTTGACAAGATTGCAAAATTTTCGTATCTGGCCTTGAGAACCAGTGGTAGGTTCAATATCGCCCATCTTTATCATGGCAGCTGCAAAATCAGCAGGGAAAGATGAACTGCTCTTGCTATACTCTGTAACAATGCTGTCGGTGGATCCTCCACTGAAGAGTACTTGATCAGAGGCTAGCAGGCCCTTCTTCTGAATGAGATTCTTGAAGTAGTTATAATCAAAAGAATTGGGTGTCACCAAATCAAGAGGTGCTAGATTCCCATTGCTATCTGCATCATTTGAACACTTGCGCTTTCTAGTGCTAGCAAAGCCAGCGTCGATGTCACTTGCAATATTTTGAATCCTATCACGGAAAGTCAAACATCTTGCTTGCCCAATTGTATGGGCTCCTGCATTAATTTAATCAAGACATTTATTAGCATTAATTTAACTTGATCTTTGACGTACTATATATGTAATGGATGAGAGTTAGGCTCAAACTAACCTGAAAGCGCAACCAAATCTCTTTCATTCAAACCTTTGCTACCAAACAGGGATTTTAGGACTTCAAGGCTATCTGTAAACTTTGGAAGGTTGCTCTCAGCTAGGCTACGGCTTGCTGTTGTAGAGTCTCTTCTTCCAAGCTTCACCGTCCATGTTGGTCCACCCACCTGATTGTTTACCAAGAGAAATGATTAATATATCATACCACAATTCATTTAAGCTTCACCTAAGTTGAGAAAGGTTTTAAGAGAAGCGTAGTAGTACTCACAGCAACAGATGCGTCGCGAGCAGCAACTGCAACAATATCAGCACATGATACAGTGGCAGGACAAATGCTTTCCACTTGGGACTTGACATCATCTATGACATTGTATCCTCTGATTGAATTGTCATTGTTCAAAGCTTTTTTCTCGCTCGATATTGAGGGAGCATCATCAAGCAAGATTGATGCATCACAACCCTGAAATCAGATGACACATAATTAAACCATTATTATTATATATAATGTTATGCAAAAACTTAGTGTTTAAACCTTGAGCACATTTTAATTACCTGAACAAAACAGTCGTGAAAATGGAGCCGAATGAGGGATGCTGCCATTCTGCGCTCCCGAGAAACGGCTGTCCTGATAGCTGTCCGGATTGTACTAAGTGCGTTTGGACATGTGTTGTCGTAAAACGCAGAGGATAGCTGTGCTCCACATCCCGTGTTTAAGACAAACAAAAAAACAGCAAGAATCAAGCAGATACAAGTATACTTAGTCGAACCCATGTTGTGCTTTCTTTCTGATGAAGACAGCAGCTGATCGAGTTATAGAATTGATAGGCAGAGACCGATCGAGAATGCAGTACGATGGAGGTAATTGAGTAGAAGTTAGAGATGAATGAAAGATACTGGAGGAGGACAGGCCATTTATAGCAAACGCGCCGCCTTGCTACGAACAGTCGTCTTCTAATGCGCGCAACCAAGCATGACTTGTTATTCGATCGTAATGGGCCTCCATGAAAACATTGAAAAGTCAGCGTTGTGCTTTCCACTTTGTCATGCATAAAATTTTATGAGGAAAAGTCAAAATTTTGAATCATGAAATGGTCTTTTGATTTTTTTTTCGCATCATCATAAATGAGGGTACCCACTTTGGTTCCATACGCACCGTCGTTCGGAATCGGATTTGCTATGATATAATAATCATAATAGATTTTATTAAAAATAAAAAAATTAGGTTGATATTAATATAAAATTTAATGGAAATTGTTTATTCTAAATCTGATCGGTTACAAATAATTATTTTTTTCAGGTAAAAATATTAACAAACAATTACAAATAATCAAATATTTTGTTCACATCTATCAATATTATATTTATGTGGATATTGTGTCTAATTAATCGGCCTCCATGAAAAGTCCACATTGTACTTAATTTCCAATTTGTTGTGCATGGTTTATTAGAAAGAATAACAAATTTGAATCATGAAATGGTCTTATTATTTTTCGTTCGCACCCTCATAAATGAGAACACCCACTTGTTTTTGGGTGATGAAAATTGTGGTGTCAACCTCATAGGCGGCGTGGTCGAAACATGATTCTCTCCAGTCCAAAATAAATTGGAGAATATTCAGTTAATGGTCAACAATGCGCGGAATTCTTATGGTTATATATATTATAAAAAATAATGAAAAATCTTTTCACTCAACAATGCAATAAAATAATCATCCCACATTATATTCAATCTTAATTGTTACTTAGGTGTTTCAAAGTTCATTTTTTGTATAATAATCAAATAAATTCTTGCCTTCTTTTGCTAATGAAATAAAAAATAAATACCTAATCATTATGTTGAGTAAAAATCCGACAATCTATACAATTAATAATTAATATACACTTATATATATATATATTTTAAAACAAAAAATAATGTAATGACTTTTTTTATTAATAATCTTAGTCGCTTAAAAAACTGGTTTTTTATTATTTTTTATTAACCGACTGAACCCATGCAACTTAAGTTTTTTTGAACTGATTTTTTTTTTTTTTTTTTTTGGTTAATAATGCAATGAATTTTTTTTCTATTTTGTTTCTACATTCTACCATTTAGTTCATCTAATTCAACTATAACATGTAATATTATGTTATATACATATTAAAATAATTAAACATAATAATTCGATTTGTATTATTTGTTTTTTTATTTGATTTTGATATTAATAATACTTAATTTATTAAATAATTTATTTATGAAAAACGCTTCAAATATAATTAAATATCATTAATTACGCTAATTTAATGACTGATTTTTTTTAAGTATAAATTAGTTCACTCTTAAAAAACCGGTTAACAAATTATGCCTTAAAAAATCGATATATATATATATATATGATGTGGATATTGTTTCTTATCGGCCTCCATGAAAAGTCCACGTTAATTGTAGTTTCCAATCATGAACGTGTTGTGCGCAGTTTATTAGAAAGAATCAAAATTTTGAATCATGAAATGGTCTTAGTTATTTATTATTTTTCATTCGCACCCACATAAATGAGAACACCCGGCCACTTGTTTTTGGGTGATGAAAATTCCGGTGTCAACCTGATCAGGGGCGGCGTGGTCACCCCACAAACGTGTTTAATTACTGTGCACAAAATCAGAGCTCCCAGCTGGCCTCCTCCTCTTTCAAAATGTTGGTAATTTCGCCGTTTATAAAATAATAAAATTATTCTATTACTCATAGCAACAAGCTCTACAACAAATAATAATAATTAAAAATATTTAATTTATTTAATTTAGATGAATAATGATACAAAAAAAATATAATAGGTATGCCGATATATGATTCAAAATCATTATTAGTTTAACCTATAAGAGTCTTTCCATGTCTTCTTACAATTCTTAGAATTTTTGTAGGCTTTCTATATAGAAAGAGTTGTACGGTTTGTACTTGCCACTATGTCAGGCTGCATCAGGACCCAATTTCTTTAATATTTAGTTGGAATCCAACAATTTGGACCATAATATTTGTAGTTTCCACGTAATGGACCTAAGCAATCATTTTCTGTTTTGTCGACAATAATTAATGGTTGTAACTAGCTAGCTCCAAATAAAAATGCAACCTCATGTTCGATCATTATAACTATATATTTATAAAATACGTGTAAAACTGCACATGGCCTAAGAAACAGCCGTGAAATCATGTTGCAGCATGTTCTTCAAATGATTTGTTATGTACGTGAATGATAACCTAATTAATTTGTTTGGAAGCAAATATTGTCTTGTTTTTGTTTTCGACACAAATTCAAGTGCAAATTAATTTAGGATTTGGTTATATGTGAAAAACTCTCACTTTCCTTTTTCCATTAAACTCCCGCAAATTAAACTCCAATCGTCTTTTTAAAATTTAGAATGCCTAGTGCTTGACAAATTAAAGAGCATGTATCAAAAATTGTACCATTATCATGCATGCATGCTCTACTGTCGCATTAAAGTCCCGTCACAATTACCTAAAAGGCCAAAATATAATCCATTGTAGCCCATGATGAACATCAGCTAATGCATGCGCCAAACATCCGGCCATCATGATACACAGAAGAAAGTCACAAAACAAAAATACACGCATGCCCAATATAGTTCAAATACAAGAAAACCTAATATTCCACATGGTCCTTGAAAAATTATTTTACATAGCAATAACAAAAAAAATACATTTCCAGGAAACCAGGCCATTAATTATTTAAATCTCAGACTGTAGCACCTGCAATACAACACAAGAAGAAGAAATTATCAACTAAACTAATGCATAATTGGAAACACATAATTAAGGGTTTTGTTCATATTGAGACAAGCACCATTCTATTATTATAAGCATATATGATTCGAATTGTGATTAAATTGACACCTTGTTGGTTGGATTTATGTTAGAGAGTATTGTGCATAGTGTTATTTCCCATTGTAGAAGGGACCCGTTGCCAGTAGACGATTATACCATAGGGAAAATGACAGTGAAGATGGCTTCTCTTTTTTTGTGTACCCACCTTGACCTTCTCGTGCACTTAAGAGAGTACGTACAAGTAGAACAGGTTAATAAAGCTTCGATAGTACAAGAAGAAGGCTTGAGTTTTAGGGTCAAAAAGGCCACAGAAGGTTAATTTGCAGAGGAATTTTTTATTTTCTCAGTTTTTGGACTTATAAAAAGTGCGTGGGTCAGACTATATATTCATATAATTGACATGTACGCGGTGAAAATGTTCCCACACCCAACAGGACCAAATGAAACGGCCACACATATAAATATATGTACACATTTTCCTCAAGCCTAGCTGTCCACAATTAATATATATATGTAAGACTAGTGCTACAAGACACTGGATTGAGCATATTATGTCCCTTCAGTGTGTTTCAAGATTGTTAGGACAATACAAAATAATATTTCACGATGCTAAAAATTACATTTTTATTTTATTGAAATCAACTTTTGTTAAAAAAATAATAATAATAACAAAGAATAAAAATTAAGAATATTGTTATATAATATATCCACATCCCACTAGCGTGCATCAATCATTGTTATTAAAAATAAAAACAAAACAAATTTAAAGGTTGATGGGCACAGTCACACAAGCCCAATGGAATAAGAATAAGGAGTGCACGTAGTATGTAATATTTTTTTAACAAGAGTTGATCCAAAAAAAATTAGACTCTGCCAAGTCAACATAGTGAAAAAAAAAAAAAAAAAAGGTATAAGATGTAGTTCGTGGATAGTGGAATAATTATAATGTGTGATGTATAGTATTTCTCTTTTTTTAAAAAATATATATATATACACGTCAGCAAAATGATGATATAATGGTGAGATAAAAGTGATGTTTCTTTTTTCTTCTAGCTAGAACAGAAAGATGGTAGAGACTGTTTTTCTTTTTTTTCCTAGTTGGGGCTTGAAGATGGAAGTACTTTAACTTTACTTTTCCCCCCGATTACGGGATGTGGCCATGATAGTATATATTTTACATCAGCGTCCCAATCACTGGGTTTCAATTAGCTATTGAAAAGATTAGACTCTAGCTAGGCATCCATTAGTAATGTAACACTTTAGTTCACATTTGAATTAAGTAGTACCATTTAATTTGCTCTCTCTCTTAACTCTCAACCATGTCACTTTTTGAATCGAAGATATTATGAAAGAAATCTAGGGGGAAAAAACAATTACCTTGAGTTGGAAGCAGAGTGACCGATTCATAGGCCCCATGTTCGCCATTGGTGATAAGTCCAATTGCACCTGCAGGCTCCTGGACATCTGATTTCTGCATCTTCACATCAAACTCTGGATGGATCTTCCTTTTCAACATCCTTTTCACCAGCTATATATACATATATATATGCCATTACAAAATGGTTAACAAATTCATCAAACTACCTCATTAAAACAAACAAGTAAGTTAGAAAACATTACTCACTCGTTGCAGATTTTTGATCGGACGCGAATCCTCTTTAACACGAGGGATAAACTTCTTGGCAAATGAGAGGCCATTCTTGGTTCGAAGAAGTGGTGTTTTACCCGAATCTGGGAAGACCTTTTCAGGATCAAGTTTTCCTTTGACATCAGCATCAGCCAAGAAAAGGTCAGCCAGTGTTATTCTTTCTCCTTTCTTTTTCTTTCGCTCGCCTTCCTCGTCCAATTGAAGGCTGGGTTCCGCAGACTCCATAAATGGAGTTAGAGATACGCCGTCAACGGTCATGATGACATCAGGTGTAGGGACATTGTGACGGTCAGGATTTGATTCAAAATCCTCAAAATTGTGTCCAAATGTTGTGAACATCAATGGGTTCAGTTCTTCATGTTCGACATTGTCGTTGCTGTCATGATCTCCACCGTCAACCGAGTCTTGTTCTTCTTGATCTGCCTCTTCATCCTCTTCCTCGCTCTGCAAAATCAGATATTCCTTGGGTTGGTTGAAGGGTTTTAGAGGATCCAGCCCCAACGTTCCAATTGTTAGAATGCCATCCCTCCAACCATCAAGCACATCAACAAGCGCAACTTGTTTCAGTAACGCCTGCTTGTCAATGCCATTTGTTGTCGATTCAGTTGCTTTCACATTTGCAGCCAACCCATCTGTACGCACAAAATGAAAATGCAGAAAGATCATACGAACCAGCTTTGTGAAAAAAATCAATATCAAATTCTAAGTAGAAGAAATTCACAAAGACCAAAAGTTACAAAAATCATCAAACCCTTAAGGACGGTATGATGAAACCTCTTGTGTACCCAGTTGAAGATCTGTCACAAACAAGGAAAATACAAAATTGAAGTGCATGGATTCATAAGAACATGTGAGTGGTGATAGATATAGTCTAGCATAGAAAATGGTGGCTAACTCTAATTATTACCTTCATTTTTTTTTTCTCTTCTCTGCAAGTCGTTGAGTGAGTCTGTGGAAACGTCAAAGTGAGTAAAGAAGTGGATTATGGGAGTGAACCAAAAGGAGGAGGCCAACTGGGTGGGAGAATCAGGTGAAGACACGTATCCACAGAAAGTGGGGCCCAAGATTTAGCCATGTTTGTGTTGCTCATGGCATGTTTGACGAGCCACCATATATGTTGGGTCTATCTGGCATGATCGATGTGCCGAAATTCTCGATAATGATATATGCTTAGCACCTCTTTGTTGCATGCTCCATCTACTGGTGCCTGGAATTCGAGTTTTACATTTAAACTAATCTCGGCCTATATATCTTTTTTCTTTTTTTACTTTCCATCCTCATTTTTCCTCTTTGTAAGTATATATAGTGGTCATGAACAAAAAGGTAAAAGGAATATAGTCACAATAGTCACATTATTTTAGACTTACCATAAGAATATACCCGGGATATATATGTGGGGTCCCACATTGCCTATGCACAAGGATGATGATGTACTTATACGTATCTCGTATCCTTCTTGATACAAAGTATTTTATAACCATGATAGCCGTAAATCTATCAGAACTTCACAACTAAGAATGGTTGTACGATAGTAGTACTAAGATTGATAGCCTTTTGGAAAATATGGCTCGAGAGAACCTAAAGCAGATAATATTGTGCCATTATATTGGAGCGACAAAAACATGCAACTTAAATTTAAATAATAATAATAGTAGTTTTTCCCAAAAAAAAAAAAAAAAAAAGCTAAAGTTTTTAACTTCTGTCCAAAATTTCAGTTCAACCCAAATAACAAACACTATATGGTGAAAAACTTTCCCACCTAAGGGAACCGATAGCTTCGTAGGATTGAAGAAAAGGTTCAGGCTAGTGGGACTCATGCAGCTAGCTGCTACTTATTGGAGCTAAACTACTTCATCTTTCGGAATTAACGACCTCGTAAGCTGATACCAAGAGAAGTTCAGGAAACATGCAACCACCTTCGAGATACCATTTGTTTCAAAATAATTCAGTTGTATCATTCTTATTATTGTTAGAATATTTTTATATTCTCTAATTACGCTTTTTTCTAATTTGTCTTGTAGGGTTTTTTTTTTTCCATATTTAGTCTAGGTTTAATTTTTTGCTCATCACTCCTATACTCTCTATAAACATAGAGACCATTGTAATATTGTTCACTATAAACTTCAATATAAGATGCAACCTTAAAAATTATTAAGGTCTATCACCCTCTTTCTCTCTCTTCCCTTTTTCATATTATTTCTCATCATATATTTCTACATGGTATCACTGCCATTTTTTTGTAGCATTCAACAAACGTATTTGGCATTTCCTTCTTGGCATGCTCTTGAATGATTTATAGTTCTTCTAGTCATCCACATTCCACACGCCGCCTTGTGCCTTCCCCGCCATTGTCAATGTCTTCCTCGCTTTCATCGCTGCTTATTCTGAAAAAATAATCTCATAATCAAGCTTACAAGGTACAGATCTTTCGATCTGTAGAAGTTGTCTCCAAATGCACCTCTCTCTCTCATGTGTGCCTTCAACACACTCTTCACAAGCGCACGCATCACATGTGCATTCAGCAGATCGGTTGACCCGGTCCACTTGGTTCTAGCTGCTTAAGCGCACTTTAAACTTGGTCAACATGGTTCAACCCAATTCATAAGTTTCAAGAACGGCCTAAATATTGGCCCTCTCGGAGCAATCCACAGCTAAGCGTTACTGTGCCTCCTCCATCATCCATAAGACTTCCACCGGCTACTGTCGTTAACTGGTTCTCATTGTCTTTGTCATTCTCAGCCGTTGTGCTACCCTCTAGCAACCGTCACCGATCTCCGTTTTTCGGTATCCACTACCGGCAAGCACCAATCAGTGCAATCACCATCTCCATTAATAGTCTACTACCAAATTTCAAAGTTTCCTCGTGTTGCACCGGATCCTCACCTAGTCGCCCTATTATTCCACATTTCCTTTGCTTGTGCGGCTTGGTATATGGGCAATTTAAATTCCAAAAAATTGCCCAAATTGCCCAATCGCCCTACATGGTCACTCCTTGGTATTTGGGCAATTTGATTTTCCTCCTTTACTTCTCTAAATACATGGCTAACCAGAAATTTTTTAGACTTTTAGATCTTCTCTTTAATGACTAAGGATGACCAAGATGGTGGGCTCCAAGAGATTTAGCGAATGACTAAGCTAAGTGCATCTCATGCATGGATTGGGGATCCCGGCAATACTATCAAAATTGCCCATCAATTTTTTTTCAAATCTTGGCCATCAATAGCTACCAATCTACCACGTGTCCCATTAAAACTAAATAATAAAATATTATTTATTTTTAAAAAGCAAATATAAAACAAAATATTAAAATTAAAAAATTAGGTGGCCGACCATCCCAACTGAGCCATGGGGGTAACAGAAGCCACCCCTAGGGGCCGGCCCATGACCATAGGGTGTGGTTCGGCCACCTCCCATGGCCAAAACCCAAAAATACCAAAAAATGAATTTTTCGATTTTGGCCAAGGGAGGTGGCCATAGGAGTAGATCAGCCACCCCCTAGGGTCAAAACCCAAGAATTAATTTTTGGGTTTTGCCCAACTAGCCCCAGGGGATGGCTTCCGCCACCCCCATGGCTCAGTTGGGGTGGCCAACCACCCCATTGGGATGGTTGGTTACCTAATTTTTTAATATTTTAATTTTAATATTTAATTTTATATTTTTTAAAAAAAAAATAAATAATATTTTATTATTAATTTTTAGTAAGACACTTGACAGACTGGTAGTTGTTAGATAACATTGGATTATCAGAATTTAAGAAAAAACTGATGGACAATTTTGGCGGTATTACCAGGATCCAAATCCCTCATGCATACCCCCAATGCTCCTCTATTTATAGGCTTATAATTACTTGGAGAGGATCGAGGAGCCTATTCTCCTCATAACACCAAGGGGGCGGCAAGGGATAGGGAATAACCCTAGCCTCTGTCTCTAGCATATATACGAGACCAGGGCTAGGCTCCTTCATATGGATAGGATTGGCTTTTATCCTAAGCTCAATTCCTCAAAGAACACGTCCCTTGAGTACCCAGTTAAATCACATAATTATTCTCATACATGTGAAATTTCATTTCACCAAGTATATGTATAACTATTTTAGTAACTCCTAATAAAATGCTCTAGTGAGAATAATTATTCTATTAAATCAATTTCGATAAAAAAAAATTCTGATCTTTCTTATTTAATCAAAAGATTTGAGTTTCTGATCTTTTTATTTAATCAAAAATTCTGATCTTTTTTATTGTTCCCACAATGTTACATAACATATGACTAATCATCTCTAAGAGGTAACTCAATTTGTTAGGAACTCTCCTAATAAAACGAAAGTTCACTAGTTCGAATCTATTTCTCGCTTTTTATGCGGACATGTCAAAAAAAAATACGACTAATCCCATTTTATTGAAAAACTAAGCAAGAAAGGTTGTACTAAAATAATATATTTATATTCAAACCCAAACACATAAAAAAAAATTACTAATTGACCCATAAGAATAAGATTAATTATTATGAAACATAAACTAAATAAGAAACTTAAATCGTGCCCGACAAAGGTCCCAAATAATTAACAAAACAAAAAAAGCGCACATTCGAAAGTCCCTTTGAATGCAACTCGATCTATGGATAATGGATGACCAGCCAGCTCTGTCCAAACACTAATTCACATTGTTTGGCTCCAATCTCCATCATTCAGTGCTGCCACGCCACAAGGCCATTATTATTTATTTTATTTATTTTTTGTGAAAAGATATTATTTGCATCGATCTCTTTCCAAACCACTTTTTTCAGGTAATAAAGACATATTTTCTTTTCAAAGACTACAATTATAGGGGAGAAATAGAGCAAAAGAGAAATATGACAACCAGAGAACTAACCAGTCATTCTTTCTTTCTATCCAATAATTAATGCTCTCTCATAAAGCTTATTGCCCAACAATTCGATTGACTTTTTTCATCTGGTCAAAAAGATTGTGACCCATTACTCGTATTATTTGGGCATTATATATGGCACAACTCTGTCCTCTCTTTTTCCTCAAAACTTTTGCTTTATCAATTATCATTACCATGGCCAGTTCCTGGCTATGAGAGTTGCAAAAAAATCACAATCAGAAACCCTAAAGAGAGCTCTACGCAGACCCACCCATCAACTAATTAATTGATGTATCATATCTTCTATCGAATGCACATGCAAAGTTTTACACAAACACACAGACCCACTTAAAAGTTTGATAGCTTTTAGGGACTGGGGGAGTATTTCCACTTGGCTTATATATTTTTGCTTTGAGAATTTAGTGGGATTCCTGCAGGCATCTACTGAAAAAGTAGGATTTGTATAGTTGGAAATTTCTTATATATGGTCCATGGACATTGCTTTTTTCCAGGTCCCCTCCACCACCAACAATTATTATTGTTCATGTTGTACGTCAGGTTTTTTATCATTATAGTTGTTGTTATTATCATTAAATGGAGAGCTGGTTTTTTTTCTCGTAAATTGTTTCCAACATTTTAAATCGAACAAGTAACAACACAGGATGCATGGGCCTTCTTAGGTGGACCATTAAAAAGGATTTTTTGGGCATGCAGGGCTAGGCACTGTGCACAGAGCAGACATCTATGAACTAAATCATATCAGATCATTCAAAATATAGCCTGCTAGACTTGGTAGTCCTATTTCATATCTTACTAGAAAGAGGAAAGTTTTGGAACAACTCCGATGAAACAATATTATATATAGTTTTGGTGCTCGAATTAGAATTAATGTTGAAATCCAAATAATGGGTTTTCATTAATCTCAGGTTATTCTGGTGAAATCATTCAAAAAATTTCTGGTCCATGATAACTATATATAGAGAATAACTTCAATGTGGTCTTTGCACAAAACTTCTATTTTGTGCACACAATTCAGTAATTGTCACATCAGCATAACACATAATAAGAAGATAAATACAACTACACTAGAAAAATTGAGATAAAAAAAATAAAACAATTAATTAATGAGAAAACCGATTGGCTAGGTAGCGGGTCAAGTCAGACCCACGGGTCTAGTCGTTTCTTTGTCGCCGAAGCTCTTTTTTCTGGCCTTCAGGGTGATAAAATCCCTAAAGAGTTTACTTTCCACCTCTAGGTTTTAGTTTTGAATCCAAAAATGAATTTTGAGGTATTAGAATCCGATTTTGAAGCATTAGAATCCGGTTTTGAGGTATTAAAATCCAATTTTGAAGTGGGTCACGACGATTTCAGGCGGATTTTGAGGCGGGGCATGGCGAAACCCACGACTGGCTCACTGATCTAAGGTGGCTCGTCAGCCACCTAATGGCCTAGGGTGGGCCACGTGGCCACCCCAGGTCCGAATCTAGGGTGGCTTGCCGGCCACCCCATGGCCTAGGGTGGGCCGCGCAGCCACCCCACGTGGTTGACGGAGGTGGTCTGAGGCGGCAAATGATGGTTTAAATGTTTGTAAGAGAAATAATCCAGTGTTTTTCTTTCAATGATGATGTGTCAAACTCTGAGTGGATTGCACAAAAACTCTTATTCTGTGCAACGATCACACAAAAGACTCTCTCGTATATATATATGGTGCCAATTGCCAAAGAAGGTGAGATTTGTAATTAATTAAACAGTAGAGAGCTAGAAACATGGAAATTGGAAAAGCCAAAAATTATCAAAAATGTTTTGGATTCTGAATTTTGAAAAGAGTTTTGTGAAAAAAAAAAAAAAAAAAAGTGAAGGTTGATAATTTATTTGGTGGGCCATATTTGAGGAAAAAGTTGAAAATTGATTTGGTAAAATTTTAGAAATATATTTATAAAAAAAAAATTAAAAAAAAATCAAAAATTGTAGCACCACGATGGCGCATTGGCGGTGCTCCAATGGCCCTTGCAATGGCCGCAAGCACTGACTACCAACCGGCCGCCAAATCTAGCTGGTGGCCAGGGTGGGCCACTACCCAGAACCTTTTTTTTTAAAAAAAAAAAAAATTGTTTTAGAAGTGTTTTGAGAAGATTTTTGTAGCTTGTGTTAGTAGTGAGAATTACATCGAAAAATTGTTTGATTAACTTCTTTTTTTTATAAAAATAATAATAATAATAAAAAGTTAATAATTTTACAACATTTTACCAAACACTCCCGAATATTATTTCATTTCATAACCTACTACGTACAACACACTAAAGCAGAAATATGCTAGAGCTTCAGATGCCAACAAGGCATCTTGCAACAGACAATAACAAAGTCCCAATACAGATAGCTAGATTCCAAAAACTCATCCTGCTGAAACCGACTACGTACAATCGATCTCTTCACTCCCAATAATTATGAACCTAATTAACTTCCTAAGCAATCTTTGTGAAACTTTCTCCTCTGATTTAATCTGTTTCTTTATATTTAACATAATTTCTGATCAGCCTCCAAGCCAGCTTAAACTCTTCTTCCTCCAATCAGTAGAACTAGAGATAGACAATTCTGCATCACTGCCGGCCTTTCCATTTTCTTTTGCAAAAGATGCATTTAAATAAGAATATGTGATCCGTACACTCAATGATATTGGTATAAAACAAACACTTCACTTTACCTTTGTAGGCCCATTTCAGCAATCTATTCCATGTATTGAGAGACAATTTCTGACTGCTACCCATAGTAGGAAAGCATAGGAAAACGACACCAGCTTCCACCATTCAACCCTTGCTTGTTCCTCTCGGACTGCCTCCCACATATCTCTACTTGCAATTGTACGTGTACTTAATTGCTAGACTTTGAGCCAACCCAATTAGGTTTATCACTAGCACCTATTTTAACCAATGGTAGCTTACTTTGAATCTCCACCATATTTTCGATTCTTTCAGGGTTTCCAATCCCATTCATTCCCCTCTTCATTGCACTTGGCACTTCTGCTACCATCTCCCTCTAGAAATTTTATTTACTTCTTTACAGTATTCCTAAGTTTAAGGACTTTTCTCCCAACTCCACGTAGCATCTTCTTCGTTATACTTAATTTTACCCTCGGGGACTTGGATTTTAACCTAAAACCTGTTGTCTAGTTTGATTAAGATGCATGTGATGATTAATTTGGCTCTGTTTCTACTTTTAAAAAAAAAAAAAAACTTCACTAACTCAATCCCTTAAACTTTCATCACATTGCACATCCCCCTAAACTTCAAGAACTTTCAATTTTAATTTTACCCACCAGTTAGGATTTTCCGTTAAATCCTAATGAAGCAGTGTCAAAGTTCTCAAAATACCCCTCATTTTGTTTAGAGAAAAAAAAAAAAAACAAACAAACAAACTTGCAAGGATTTAGCCGTTATTCAAGATTTAACGGAATTTGCAAAAATACTCATACCTGAATATTTGAAAAATGAAGGCATTTTGAAAATTTTGATAAGATTTAACGGCAAATCTTAATGAATTGGTGAAATTGAAAAAAGTGAAAAATGGATATACTATATTGAGAGTTTGTAAAGTTTATGACAATAATTGCAAAAACAACGACAATTTAGATGGTTAGGTAAAGCTTTCCCATTCTATTTTATCATTAACTATCATGTATACGGATTATACTTGTCCATGCATAGCACCTAGGTCATCAATCATCATTATTCATTTCTCGATCAGATGACTCCCAAGTCCACAGGTGACTGATCGGATCAAGTCCTAATTGAGTTTTATTCTTTAAACACACTTCATTTTAGCAACGGTACTAGACTACTAGTCATCGATATGAGTAAATTACTTGCTAAAATCTCTTAGCTAGCTTTTTAAAAATTTAGATGAATGTTAGGTGTTCTCTTGATGTTCACCTGGTTCTAGGTGAATATTATTATTATTTTTTTTAATAAAAAAGATTGCTCTTATTTCTCTCACCTGAGTTTTAGGAAATAATATTCACCTAATATAAAACTAGAAGAACACTTAGGATTTTTCAAAATTTGTTACTTTTTTTGGTGCCATTATCCAAATGAAATGAAAAAAAAAAAAAAAAAAANAAAAAAAAAAAAAGGGAAAAAGTGGAATGGGCTACTACATGAAAAATGAAATAAATAAATAATTTTTTTTTAGGTGTGGGTTTTGTAGTGGGGAATACTAAAGTTAATATTAGTTCTTGTACTAGTCATGCCTGTCCCATATATTAATAGAGTAATGCTACATATTACACAATTATTTCACACATAATTTATTGGGTCAGTCCTTGTTTAATAAAAAAAAAAAAATCAAATATTGATGGGTACTGACACATCAACTCAAAGGGATGAGAGTGATACATCAATCAAAATGTTACATAGTACATACACCCTTATTTCACACATAACATTTCTCATATATATTAATAACAAGAAAATTTTATTTATTACTAATTACCTTTAGGCGGAAAGCAATAAAACCCCACCCATATATATAAACGGTAAATCTAGCACGAATTACAGTTTTAAGATTAATTAGTTTTTGGGGAAATTACACTTTACCCCTGAACTATCAACCCATTTTCACTTTTACCTCCAAAGTTTCAAATGTGACACTTAAATTCTTCCCAAACTTTCAACTTGTGGCAATTTGACCACTTTGACCTTTTTGTTTTTTTTCCAAAATGCCCCCATCACATATTTTAT